>VBSM01000272.1:70053558-70089782 GCA_008086735.1 Cheirogaleus medius
CGCACCACCTGGGGATTGGACTTGCTTGAAGCTTGGCATGTGGGGGGGGAGGGGTGGTAGGGGCAATGTATGTAACCCTAACAATTTTGTACCCCCATTATAAGATGAAATAAAAAGAAAAAAAACATGTATAGGATCTGTATGCTGAAAGTGACAATGCTGATGAAAGAAATCAAAGATCCAGCAATTCCACTACTGGGCATATATCCAGAGGAAATGAAATCAGTATGTTGAAGAGATACCTGCACTCCCATGTTCATTGCAGCATTATTCACAATAGCTAAGACATAAAATTAACCTAAGTGTCCAGCAACAAATGAATAAAGAAAATATGGATAACATACACGATGGAATACTATTGAGCCATAAAAAATAACACAATTCTATCATTTTTGACAACATGAATGAGCCTGGAGAACATTATGTTAAGTGTAACAAGCCAGGCACAGAAACACAAATACTGCATGATCTCACTCATATGTGGAATCTAAAACAGCTGTTCTCATAGAAGGACAGAGTAGCATGATTGTTTGGGTGTTTAGGGAAGTGGGGGAATGTAGAGATGTAGGACAAAGGATATATAGTTATAGTTAGATAGCAAGGGGGTGGAAATTCCAGAATAGGCAAATATATAGAGACAGAAAGGACATAAATGCTTGCCTGAGTTTAGGGAATTATTGGTGGGGAGGAGTGGGGAGGTGGAAAGTAAAATTGAGAATGGCTGGTAATGTTCATGGAGTTCCTTTCTTGGGTGATAAAAATGCTCTATAATTGATTATGGTGATGGCTGCACAACTCTGTGAACCTACTGAAAACTGTTGGATTGCACACTTTAAATGAGTGCATTATATGTTATGTGAAATATATCTCAATAAAGCGGTTTTTTAAAAAAAAATCAAAGAAAAATAAATAATTGGAAAGCTTTTATATTCATGGATTAGAACACCCAAGGGAGTAAAGATGTCAATTCTCCCCATATTGATCTGTAGGTTTAACAGAGTTTTTACAAAGGTGTTTTGTAAATACAGACAAACTTACTCAAAAATTTATTCGAAAATGCAAAGGGCCCAAAATAGCTAAAAAACAATCCTGAAAAAAAAAGAATAATAAAGGGAGAGAATCATGCTACACAATGTTAAAGCTTATTATATAGCTAAAATAATCAAGAAGACAGTGCAGTGCTGGTAGAGAGAGACACACATAAACCAATGGAACAGAATGGGGAATCCAGAAATAGAGCCACATGTATGTGCCCAAATGAATTTTGAAAAGAGTGAAAAAGCAATTCAATGGAGGAAGCAGAGGCTTTTCAACAAATGGTACTGACGCAACTGGACATGCACAGTTTGAAAAATGAACCTTCACCTAAGTCTCACACCTTACTCAAAAATTAACTCAAAATGGATCAAAGACTTAAATATAACTATAAAACATTTGGGAAAAAAAAGTATAGGATAAAATCTTTGAGATCAAGAACTAGGCAAAGAATTCATAGAGTTGACACCAAAAACATAATTCATAAAAGGAAAATATTTATAAATTAGACATCATCAAATTAAAAACTTTTGTTCTACAAAGATCCCTGTTAATAGGATGAAAAGACAACATAAAGACTGGGAGAAAACATTTACAAACCATGTATCTGACAAAGAACTAGTATCTAGAATACATTAATAACTTAAAATTCAACATTAAAAGAATAAACAATCCAATTAGAAACAAGTAAAAGACATTAAACAACTTTCACTGAGAAGGATATACAAATGGCAAATAAGTACATGAAATGATATTCAATATCATTAGCCATTAGGTAAAGGCAAATTAAAACCACAATGCAATATCACTACACACCTGTCAGAATGGCTGAAATAAAAAATGACTGTTAACACTAAATGCTGAAGAGGATGCAGAGAAGCTGGATCACTCATACATTGCTGGTGGGAATAAAAAATGTAGCTCTGACTTGGGCAGTGCAAAGGCAATATATGTAACCAAAGGATTTATACCCCCGTAATATTCCGAAATTTAAACTTTTTTTAAAAAGGGTACAATGGTACATCCACTTTGGAAAACATATTGCCAGTTTCCTGTCATATCTACTATATGATCCAGCGATTGCACTCTTGGGCATTTATCCCAGAGAAATGAAAACCTATGCTCATGCAAAAGCCTGCACATGAATGTACTGGTGTGATAAACACAACAACTTGAATTGACCTCAAGAGAGTTATACTGGGTGAAAAAGTCCAATCTCAAAAGGAATTTTATAACTATATAAATAAAAATATAATCTTATAACTATATAAATTAAAATGTTTTTTATATAACATTCTTTTCCTTTTTTTTTTTTTGAGACAGAGTCTCACTCTGTTGCCTGAGCTAGAGTGCCGTGGTGTCAGCCTAGCTCACAGCAACCTCAAACTCCTGGGCTCAAGCAATCCTTCTGCCTCAGCCTCCTGAGTAGCTGGGACTACAGGCATGCACCACTATGCCCGGATATTTTTTTCTATATATTTTCAGTTGGCCAATTAATTTGTTTCTATTTTTAGTAGAGACGGGTCTCGCTCTTACTCAGGCTGGTTTCGAACTCCTGATCTTGAGGGATCCACCCGCCTCAGTTTTCCAGAGTGCTAGGGTTACAGGTGTGAGCCACCACGCCCGGCCTATATAACATTCTTTAAACTGGTGGTCCCCAACCTTTTTGGCACCAGAACCACCAGGGATCAGTTTCATAGAAGATAATTTTTCCTGGATGGAAAAAAGGAGGGGAAGCGGTGTTCAGGCAGTGATGGGAGCGATGGGGAGGGGAGGCTATAAATATGATGCCTCCTGCTGTGTGCCCTGGCGGGGTGGGGTGAGGGGCTTTCCTAAGTTTCATGGATGACAATTTTTTCAGGTTGGGGAGGAGGATGGGGTGGCAGAACTCTGTGGCCTGGTACCAGTCTGCAGCCCCGGGGGTTGAGGACTGCAGTTTTAAATAACATAGTCACAGAGATGAAGAACAGATTAGTTGTTCCTATGTATTAGAGACTGGGAAAGAGGGGTTGCAGTTATAAGAGTTTAGCTTGAGGGAGCTTTCTGGTTATGGACAAGTTCTGTACTTTGGTTGTGGCAGTAGTTAAACTAAACTATGCATGTGATACAATTGCACAGACTAGCACACACACATGCACACAAATGAGTGTATGTATACCTGGTGAAATTTGAATAAGTTGTATGGATTTTTATGCAATTTCCACTTTTTGCTATTATAAGCAATGGTGCCCTAAACACTGTTGTGTGTGTGCAGTGTGTTTTTCTAGAGTGTGTATTAGGGGGTGAAATTTCTGGATTGGAGATCATCTGAATTTTTAGTTTTATTAAAGATTGACAGTATAGGCCAGGCGTCATGGCTCACACCTGTAATCCCAGCACTCTGGGAGGCCGAGTGGGGAGGATCGCTCAAGGTCAGGAGTTCGAAACCAGCCTGAGCAAGATCGAGACCCTGTCTCTATTAAAAATAGAAAGAAATTATCTGGACAACTAAAAATACATATATAAAAAATTAGCCTGGCATGGTGGCACATACCTGTAGTCCCAGCTACTGGGGAGGCTGAGGCAGAGGATTGCTTGAGCCCAGGAATCTGAGGTTGCTGTGAGCTAGGCTGACGCCATGGCACTCTAGCCTGAGCAACAGAGCAAGACTCTGTCTCAAAAAAAAAAAAGATTTACAGTTGAGCAAAAGAGCCCCAGATACACAAAACATAGTCATACTAATTGCTCTCTAAAATAGTTCAATAGATTTACAATTCCATTTCTTGACATCCTTCCCTCACTGGCATTGCCAGATAAAAATTGTTACCAATATTTTAGTGCAAAATGAAATATCACTGTTGTTTTGATTTGTATTCCCCTACTTTTTGGTGAGGTTAAGAGTGGTTTTATATGTTTCTTGGCCATTTATTCTATGAATAGCTTGTTTATACCCTTTGCTCACTTTTCTTCAGAGTTGTGTCTTTTTTGACCTGTAGGATATCTATGTATAGTCTGTATATTAGTGTTCTGTAAATTTTACATATTGCAAATATCTTTTCCCAGTATGTATTTTGTCTTACAAGTTTTTTATGGTATTGTTTGTTACACATAAGTTAAAAAAATTTTAATGTAGCCAAATTTATCTTTTTCTTTATAAGCTTGCTCTTTATCCTATCACAAAGTCATCAAGATATTTTCTTACATTTTCTTCTAAAAGTTTAAAGTTTTGGTTGTCTATGTTTAGGCTTTTAATATATTTACCATTTTGTGTATGATATGAGGTAGGATTCTCTGTCAATTTTTTGTTATATAGGTAGCTTTGTTAGTTTCCTCTTGTTGTGTATAATTTATTACAAACTTAGCAGCTTAAAGCCATACAAATTTATTATCTTACAGTCTCAATGACTTAACGTTGGCTGAACATAGGTTGGCTGAATCCTCTATTAAGGGTCTCATTAGACCAGAATCAAGGTATTTGAGGCTCATAGTTGCATTTCAAGTTCACCAGCTGTTAGAAGAAATCGGTTTCTTATAGTTGTAGGACATTTTCTTCCTGGCTGCTGGCCAGGGACCACTAAGCTCCAGAAGTTCCTTGCCACGTGGACCCTTCATTGGCAATTTTCTTCTTCACAGCTAGCAGGAAAAATCTCCCTCACTTCCAATCTCTTTGACCTCTTTTTAGGGCTCAATTGATTAGGTCAGGTATACTGAGGGGAATCTGTCCTTTGATTAGCATTGATTAAGTCATCTTGAACCCTCCAGACCAACCCACTCACAAGATGAATACCACTGAGATCTGTTGATACCAGCAGAGAAGAAGAGTCTACCAAACCCTGCCCAAATTCCTGAGCAACAAAATTGTGAGATGTAATAATTGTTTTAAGCCACTGATATAATTGGGATGTTTGTCCCTTCCAAATCTCATGTTGAAATTTGATCTCCACTGTTGAAGGTAGCACCAAGTGGCAGGTGTTTAGGTCATGGGGGCAGATCCTTCATGAATGGCTTTGTGCCCTCCCCATGGCAATAGTGAGTTCTCACTTTATTATATAGTTTGCTTTATTATTATAGTCAAAATGAGAGCTGGTTGTTTAAAAGGGTCTCACACCCCCCTCCTCTCTCTTGTTCCCTTCTCTTGCCATGGGACACACCTTGCTCCCCTTTCACCTTCTGTCATGACTGAAAGCTTCTGAGGCCCTCCCTTATCAGAAGCAGATACTGGTGCCATGCTTCTTGTATAGACTGCATAACTGTGAGCCAAATAAACCTCTTTTCTTCATAAATTACCCAGATTCAGGTATTTCTTTATAGCAATGCAAAATGGACTAAGATAACCACCAACTCTTGGGACAGTTTGTGAAGCAGTAATAGATAATCAGAACATAGGTACAGAAACTATTTTTTGTGGCTTTAAATTTTTTTCAAAATTTAAGAAAATCAAGTTTCCTCCTCAATGTTGGAGTAGAGGCTATTTTTCATTGGTTAGGAAAAATAGAAAAAGGTAAAGACAGGAGAGCACAGTCTAGAGGCTCTCAGGTTCAGCATTAGACCAATGCTAAGATCAGCACTGCATAACCAAGGATATTAGTCTAATATGAGTAAATTAGAAAGTGGTGCCCTTTATTGGTGGATGCACCACTATAGGTCCATCACTTAGTGATAGACCAGCATTTTCATGCAAATAATAAAAAGAAGCACCTTTCTCCAGGCAGACCCAGCCTGACACCAGGCTCTGATGAGCAAAGTGCATGCTGGACCTCAGCCCCCACTTCCCCAGTATCCGTGTGCAGGACACAATATTATATAATCTGTATGTAATATCTTCATAAGTTAAAGTGCAGGGCAATAATTCTGCACTTGCAAATGACACGAATTCTTGTGGGTGGCAATGAACTAAGTTGGAGGATGGAAAGAACTTATAAATCTGTGTGAGTGGGCAGAAAGGTGGCAAATGAGTGCATAAAGTATTCATATGAGCTATCAGTCACAGCTAAGGAGAGGAAACATGTTACTATAGATTGTTCCCTGAAGATAAATGCAGTGGTTCCTCCTGACAGCAAAAAGAGCAACCACTTGATTGAATCATAAGGTGACATTTCCCATGAAAAGCTAAGAAGTACTGCCCACTCAACTGATGCTTTGATGGAAGTTGAATAATGTAGAAACCATCAGGATTGGGAAAAAAATAACCACATGAGGGCTCAAAGGAAATAGGGGCTTCTATATAGCATAAGTGGAATATAATACACAAACCAGTCATGTTCCCCTGGAAGCAGCTGCAGTGGTAGACGTGGTAGCAGTTATCATGGCATGATATGGACTGGGAACTAAGCAGCTATGATGGTGGTTGTGATGGAAGCAGACAATGTCTGGTGGTGGCAGCTGCAGGAGCAACAGTAATTGAGTTGGTTTCCAAGCTGATACCAGTGGTGTTAGACAGCAGTGTTGGCACCAGATTGTTAATATTGTCAACAGTAATGGGGATGAAGCAGAAGTCAGAAACTTGTTCAAAAAATACTTTATCAACACTTTATCAATACTTTATCAACTGACCATGTTTCAGGTATTGTGTTAGATAGATAAATAAGGTAACAATCACCAGTCATATGCCCAGCCCTGTAATAGATGCAGGAGAACAAAGATGACTAGAATATGGTCCCCAACCCTTTAGGAACTCAGAATTGAGCATAGGTAGCAGACATGAGAACAAATAATTATGGCAATGTAGTAATTGTGAGGAAGAAATATAAACTGATATATAGTCCAATGCTAAAAGAGAAAGCATATCACTCTCCTTTGACATATATAATTAAAGAAGGCATTATAGACACTGAACGGGATACAGGATAAATCAGATATAGCTTCTGATTTTGAGATGCTTATAATTCAGTAGATGAGTTAGGACAAGTGTAAATCTATAAAACAAGGTAGGAAAGTGATATGTTTTAAGAAAGTCCCAGAAAAAAGTATTTTAGGAGTTTAGAGGAAGCATATTGAAGTAGACACTCAGTAAACATTTTTTAAGTAAATAAAAATTCTGCCTATTCCATATATACTATTGTTTGCATATGGTTTGTTTGTCCCCACCAAAACTCAAATTAGAATTTGATCCCCAATGTGGCAGTGCTGAGAGACAGGGCCCAGGTGGAGTTGTTTGGGCCATGGGGGTAGATCTCTCATGAATAGCGGCTGTTCTTGTGGTAGTGAGTTCTCTCTCTCTCGAAACTGGATTACTTCTCCAGAAATGTATTAGTTCCTTAGACTGTGGGTTGTTACAAAGTGAAGTTTCTCCTGTTTGGTTCCTCTTTGCACATATCTACTTCCCCTTTGACCTTCTCTGCTGATGTAGCACATGGCCCCCACCAGAAACCAAGCAGATGCTGGTACCATGTTTCTCATACTTCTCAGCCTGCAAAATCGTAAGCTAAATAAACCTCTTTTCTTTATAAATTACCCAGCCTCAGGTATTCCGTTATAGTAACACAAAATGGACTAAAACAATCTTTTTCTGTCTTTGATACTCTTAGTAGAATATTCATTTATTTAAAACAGTACTGAGTGCTTACTATATGCTAACTGTTATAACTGTTATAGACTAAATATTTTTGTCCAAATATTTCCCCCAAAATCCATATGTTAAAGACCTAACCACTGATGGGAGGGTATTTGGAGATGTGGCTTTGGGAAGATAATTAGGGTTATATGAGGTTATGAGGGTGGGGCCTTGGTCTGATGGAATCTGTGCCCTTACAAGAAGAAACCACAGAGAGTTTACTCTCTCTCTCTCTCTCTCTCTGCATGCATGTGAAGGAGAGATCATGTGAGAAACAGAGAGAAGCTGGCTAACTATAAGCCAAGAAGAGGGCTCTCATCAGAAATCAAATAGATCAGAACCTTCACCTGGCACTTCTCAGCCTCCAGAACTGTAAAAAATAAATTTCTGTTGTTTATGCCACCTAGTCTGTGGTATTTTGCTAAAGAGACCCATACATACCATTCACATTTTGGTACTGAGAGTGGAGCACCTGGCCTCTAAAATTCATGTCCTTCTTACATGCAAAATGCATTCATCCCATCCCGACAGCATCAAAAGTCTTAATGCATTACAACTCCAAAGTCTAAGGTCCAAACTCTCACTTAAATATCATCTAAGTCAGATGTAGGTAAGACTTGAGGTATGATTCATCCTGAGGGCAAACTTCTCTCCAGCTGTAATCCTGTGAAACTAGACAGTTGTGGGCTTATAAAATACAATGATGGGACAAGCATAGGATAGACATTCCCATTCCAAAAGGGAGAAATAGCAAAGAAGGAAGAGGTAATGGGTCCTAAGCAAGTCTAAAACCTAGCAAGGCAAATTCCATTAGTTCTTAAGGCTAGAGAAGAATCCTCTTCAGTTCAATCCTCTGCCCTCCATGCCCACTGGGGTGGTATCATCACTCTCATGGCTCTGCAAGGCAGTCCTGCCCCCTTAGCTTGAGGAGGCAGCCCAGTTCACAGGCTCTCTGCCAGGGCAGCCCTGTCCCTCAGGTACTGGGCAGGGCATCTAGGCCTACCAAAACTGGAGGGTCAGGCCCATGCTTTGAACACAGGAGAAACCAGGGCTGCTCTTGTATCTATTATGATTTTAGTGTATCTATTATGATACACTAAAAATAAAAAGGAAAGAATCAGAAACATTCCCATAGACACACCCAGAATAATGTTTGACCATATATCTGGGCACCCCATTGCCCAGTCAAATTGACACATAAAATTAACCATCATATTAACTATTTTCTGGGCACTCAAAGTACAAAATGAACAAAGTCTCTGTCCTCATGGGGCTTTCATCCTATTGAGGGGGTCACATAAATAATTTTAAACACTGTTGGATGTTTATAATGTGAATCAAGGAGACAGAGGAAGCGCATGAGGGGAGGTATCGGTGGGAGTAGACATTAAACCTTACAGTGAAAGCCGAGAGGGTCTAAAAAGTCTTTGAACTCAAGAATGAAATTGAAGTTATGCTGCAGGAAGAGTTATCTGATATCAAAGGGCAGGGTGACACATAAAAGAGAAGCACTAGAGGCAGGGAAACTATCTGGAAAACAGAGAGGTAAAGAGAGAGGTAAACAGAGAGGTAAAGAGAGAAAGTATTCCAAGAGATATGTAGATAGTGATTATCTACAGAGAAATAGTACCTGAAGTGAAGAGATTTATTTTGGTTTCTAATGGAGAGATTACACACAAAAAAGAAAAATTCTTACAAATTCCTGTACTTGAGGAAGATCTAGAGCTGTGCTGTCCAGTATGGTAGCCATTAGCCACATGAAGCTATTTAAATCAATTAAAATTAAATAATGAAAAATGTAGTTACTTAGTTACACAAGCTATACTACATTTCCAAGTGCTCAACAGCCACATGTAGCTAGTGGCTATCATATTGGACATCATAAATATAAAACATTTCCAACATCATAGAAAGCTATGTTGGACAGCAATGATCAATAGAGATTGGTTAGAGAGTAGATCCAGGAAGACTCTAGTTTCCTGAAAGCCAAAGAAAACAATGTATCCAGTAAAAGTATACGTTGGCCAAAAACAAACAATGAATTTGATGACTTGTAAAGCAGTTTTAAACTAATTATAAAATCACAAACTACATTACAACACATTTTGGAAGAAATGAGTAATAAACAAGTAGAGTTAACAGGTATAGATAATTCTTTCCAGTAATTTTTCAGTGAAGAAAAACAGAATGAAAACCCAAGAGAGTTGAAAGAGAATAGAGTTGTGTATGTTAAGCGCTTAATATAAACATGTTTGTGTACTCACTAGAAGGTTTGGACACCAATCAACCAGCTACCATGTTTCCCTGAAAATAAGACCTACCCATAAAATAAGCCCTAGCAGTATTTCTAAGCATTTGCGCAATATAAGCCCTACCCCCAAAATAAGACCTAGTGATGGGCGTGGCTACGCAGCGTATCTGCACAACCCATGCATTTCGTGGAGCGGTAAAGAAGGCGGTAAAGAAGATGAGCAGCCCTTCTCATCTGCCCCATGAGACTCTATTGCTCAACATGAGAGATTGGGGCCAATGGTTCTAAAGGAAATAGAGTCACAAGAAATTCAGGATGGAATTTGGGGTTTGGAGAGTTATGATGATGTTCCAGAAGAAGAAGACTTAACTATATTTGAATAAATGTAGATTTTTGTACCGTGCTTAAAAAAAATAACACATCCCCTGAAAATAAGCCCTAGGGTGTCTTCTTGAGGAAAAATAAATATAAGACCCTGTCTTATTTTGGGGAAAACACGGTACCTACAAGCCCTACCAATCATATAGCAATGACAGTTGAGGGGACAGAATCATATAATTTTAAAACAACAAGGAGCCTTAGAAATCAAATACACCCCTCACATTATATAGAAAGCAGAGTTGCCCACAGTTGCACACATTGCTCAGTAGTATAAAACCTAGAATGAGAACTCAGGTCTTCCAAATCCCAGTCCACTAGACTTTCTACCTCATTCAACTGCCTCCTAAGATACAGACCAGAGAAGAGGTGGAGAAAACTTCTTCTGTTGAATTCTATTAATCTACCAAGAAAATGTCTGTGTTCCCATATATAAAACTTCAATTTTTAGAATAGAAACATAGTTCTTATTTATTTCTTTTAAAATTTAGAAAAACACCTAAGCATCAAATGTCTACTACTTTGTAACAAACATCAAAAGAACTTCAAATGCTATCTAATTAAATCTTTACTGTTACCTGGTAGGTATGTGTTCTCACCATTTCACGGGTTAGAAAATATGCAACAGGTCAGTGAGATCCCAAAGCCAGTAAGTGACACTTTCAATTACACTACTATCAGTTAGAAAATGGGAGAAAAGAAATACTGAGGCTAGGGAATGGAAATGAGATGTTTTACAATGCATAAAAGTAACAAGAATGAATTTATTAATAACAATCTTAAAAATAAACCAAACAAAATTAGCCTTTTCGATAAATATTAGTTAATTTTAAAAATGTTTCAAGAAACTCTAATATTGATTCCCTTTGGAGAGGGAACTGCTCTGCTAGGGACAGAGATTGGAGGGAGATTTTATAGTAAATCTTTTGTAAGTTTTGGATTTTAACCATAACAATCTACTACCTATTCCAATAAGTAAAAAGGTTTTTTTAAAAAAATGTTAAGTATGTTTTAGTTCCTATTAATAGTTTGCAATTACTAGCATTCTACAATTCTCCATGAGATCACAGAAAAACTGAAATTTCAGGAAAGAAAAATCCTAACTTTCTGTCCTTAAAAGTCAAAGCAGAGATCATAAGGAGCAGACTTGCCTTTTGGGATTGGGGGATCAGGAGTGGAGAGAAGCCGATAGTCTGTAATGATCAACTCAATTCCATTGCTATTATTTTTAGTCCTTTTTTTCAGTGTGTTGCTAAGAAACCCTATTGCCTGAAAGCAGTTACTAATAGGAACCTACATGAAGCAAAGGGAAAAGCAACGATCCTGAAATTCTTTCAAATTAGGCCATTCTATTCTAATCAGTCCATTTTGGTGCCACTTTAAAAAGTACCTCCTTTTAATTTTCTTCTTGAAAATATCGTGAATTCCCAACAACGTTTCGCAAGGGTAATTTTTACATTCTAAGAGATCTGGTGCAGAGCCTGGGAAATAGACTTGACAAAACTATTAGACATATGAAATCTGCGAACTGAAATTATGATTTGCGAATAAGACGAGACGAGGGCTGAGACAGCTACTGCAAAACACGGGGGTGGGAGGACCAGAGGGCTGGGGAAGGCGCGGGTGCTCCAAGGAGCAAGACGTGGGCTGGGGTGTCAGGCGGAAACCAGTTCAAGATACGTTAAGGAAGGCTCGAAGCAGGTGGGAACTGGGGCTTCGCATTTCTACCAATTCAGTTCAAGAAGCTCATAACAACACAGACGTCACCGCTTTCGTAATCGGTGCAGACGGTGAGCCGCAGGGACCGTTTCAAGCCGTTTCGACTTGGAGCTATTTCCACCTAGTCTCGGCATCTGCTATCTCCCCCATAACCTCAAACTCGTCCGAACTAAAATCTGGCTATGGTAGTGACAAGAAGTTCGGTGATACAGCAGGCTATCTTCAGCTCCGAGCTCTTTCCTCATCTATCTTTAAAAGTCCTTCCAATCCGTTGGTTTCCCCGACACGCGGACAGATAACCGAGCTAACGGCCGCCCAGGTCGGAGAAGCGCCAACGTGGCTGTAACGGGAAAACAGGGTCCAAAATCTACCAATAAACTGAGCAGCTCTGCCTATGCCCCGCCCACCGCTCCTGCCAGCCAATAACCTTCACAACTCTTCTGCCACTCCCGCCCATTCATAGTGCCGCTGCGGGGCTTTTTCCTCTGTTCTGCTCGCCTGCGCACCGCAGACCGGCTGTGTACGCGCCCCTCCTCCACTTCATTAGGCAAGCGGGCCATCTGCCCTTCTTTCCTGAAGGTGGAGGGAACAACATTGGCTACCACGGGACGCCCAAGACCCCCGAGTGATTCTCCCAAGCAGCAGCTGGGCGAAAGGAAAGAGAAAGAGCTTCCCAGGACTCCCACCTCACACCCACATTTTCCCTTAACCCGGAAGTGATTACCTTCCTCCTCCTCTCCTTCTACGGTTGAGAGGGGAGGAGAAGGACGGTCGAATCTGGCCCGGCATGCCCTGGGCTTCCGGTGACCTCTGGCCCTTTTCTGTCGTCCGCTCTCGCTACCTAGCGTGTTCACTCGCTCATTGCCATCCTTCCCTCCATCTGGTCTCCCTTCGCACGCTGCCTGGTGACTGTGGCGCCCGCGACTGGCAGGGAGGCGGTGGCGGAGGACACTCGTCATGGCCGCCTCTAAGCCTGTGGAGGCGGCGGTGGTCGCAGCGGGTGCGCCCAGCCCTGGAAGTGGGGTGGGCGGCGGCGGCGGGACTGCGGGCCCGGGAACAGGGGGCCTGCCGCGATGGCAGCTGGCGCTGGCTGTCGGGGCGCCCCTGCTGCTGGGCGCGGGTGCCATGTACCTGTGGAACCGACAGCGGCGGCGCCGGGAGACTGGAGGCCGGGGCGACGCCAGCGGCTTGAAGCGCAACAGCGAGCGGAAGACCCCAGAGGGTAGGGCCAGTCCGGCCCCGGGCAGCGGACACCCCGAAGATCCCGGTGCTCACCTGGAAATGGTGAGAAGCAGTCCGGGCCATAGATGTGGAAACTGGCGGGTGCAGCTTTTCCTTGATGCGTTGTACCAGTGAGGGGGCTTCCCATCAGACGGAAGCTGCCAAGCACAGGAGTTTAGGGGGACTCGCTTCTGGCTGCCTTTGTAGGGAGTGTGGTAGCCCGAGGGGACAGGTTAGCAACATTCTTTGACGTTTTCCTTTAGGATTCAGAAAAATCTTGCTTTTTTTCTCAGTGACACAGCATTTATTCCTAGTGTTGTAGGTACATTTGCAGATGTCATGATTGTATTTAATTAACAAATGAAGGAAGGCCAAATTCCATTAGCGATTGGTAAGTGGTGGTAATGAATTGCTTTTGTGATTTCCAAGGCCTACAACTTGATCGGTAAGAACCTTTTAATAACGAGCCACTCCCCCTTTTTGGAGTAGTGGGGGGGCAAGGTCAACTATAGTGACGGTTGACAAAAGCAAAAAAGAAAAAAACGTAGATATGTTCTAAAGTGTAAAATGGTGTTGAGTGGCGTTTTTTTCATCCATGGGAGTGAGTTCTTAAACTTTTTGGCTAGTATCTTAAATTCATTTTTCTATTTCACTTGGAAATATGCATGACCAAGCTCAACGTGCATGATAGATTCTCTGATCTCAGGCCAAGCATCGGAGTATCTGGTGAACTGCTTTGTATGGTTTTGTTGAACTGACTATTAAATCCTTTTGGTATCTGACAGCTGTGCAGAGAATTGGCCTGGCTGCATTTAACAATGCTGGGCTTGAGTGGTGTGGAGGATTTTAATTGGGTCTGGAGTTGTACAATGGTCATATCAGAGTTCAGAGAAACCTTTGGTCAAATAACCCCCAGTTATATACATACGTATTTATAGTTGGTCAGATAACTCCCAGTTGTATACAAGTTTGTACGTGTATGTAGATGTGTATATACAAACTTGCATGTGTTTTTATACAGTTGCAAGTTTATATACACTTGTATACATATATAAGTCATTTCCACTTTGTACTATTCAGGTTGAAGACATTTTTGCTGGGTAGTCAAATTGGTTTTAAAGGGAGTTTTGTTGTAGAAATGAGCTACTGTAGTTTAGTGCCTACAGTGTGTGAGGCATTGTGCTAGACCATGAGAAAGCCATATGATCTTTCCTGTGGGAGGGTGAAACATCACCTGTTTTCTCAATATAGAAAATATACGTTACAGAATGGCAGAAGAACCTGTGGACTGAGAACTAGGATATGTATGCTTTATATTGGGCTTTCTAGAATTGTCACTTTGGGAAAGTCATTTTATCTCCTGACCTCAGCATCATCCCTGTAGAATAAAAGGATTAAAATATTAGATCCCTTTTATTTCTTCTAGCACTAAAAATTGATGATTCTTAATGCTGCTAATGAGAGTGGCCATCAAGAGGATTCTTTGAATTAGTTATCACATGTGTTATGTCATTTTTGTATATCTGAAATTCTCTGGTCATTTCCTATTTCATTTGTTAATTTAATTTTAATCATTGAAGAATAGTGGGTGAATGAAAGATACATAAAAGTTCTCAGTTCTGTAATCATTCAAAATAAAGATAGTTTCTATACATGAAACTAGATTTTAACATTTCGTTGTAGTTTCAACCACCCCACCTCATCCCAGGGATTCTGTACCACTAGTATTTGATAGAATTTTGCAAAGTCCCTTTCAGATTTTAGATTTCCCTAATTCCTTTTTTCAGTTTTTCAGCATTGTCTGGATCAATACTGATGATTTTTAGATTTCACGGTGTTTATTTACTGCAGTTAAAAATTAGACTTTAAGATTGAATTCTTTTTGTAACTTGAACTGCTTTAAAATGATTCCTTTTTGACCCAAAATAAAACTGGGCAAGGCACATGCGCATACCTTTGCTCATCTTGTGGAATTTGTGGGCTTACACCTGTAAACTTTGAATGACTAAATTGTTCTTTAGGGAAACCACAATAAGAATGTCTTTTCCATTTTTTTAATGGAAATGTGTTTCTTAACTGTTGATGACCAGTAAATATTGAAAGACTATTTTGTCCCTTTTTTGTAGTCTTGTCTTTAGAGTTATTATTAAATGATCTAAAAATAACTGATCACTAATTGTAATTTATTATCTGTGGCTGGAGAAATTGCTGTATATTTAAATAGTCCCTTTGAATTGGCAACCTCAGTGAGTTTTGTAAGTAGGGAAGCATGTGTTTCATCTGATGGAAAAACTGGCAAAATCCTGATGTCCCAACTGTTCTTTCTTCACCTGAGCAATAGCTATAATTTTTAAGGGAATGAAGGAAAGGACAAATTGTCTGTTCAGGGTTTGATGTTAGCAAATAGAATGGAAAATCAGTGGTTTTTGTCTTTTAGCTTATGTTTACCTCAATGTAAAAGGAACTAATAGAATTACTAGGCTTTTGTTTATTGGGTTTGAGATTTTCATGTGCAACGTAGACTGTATCCAATTATCTTTTTTCTGAGACAGCAAAACTTGTAAAGCAAATACAAAAGATATTCATATTTATTTTAATTAATGGGAGTTTTAGGGTATGACTAAAGAAAAGCATCTAGTCAGTTGATGGCATCTGAGCTTGAGGTACCCAAAGTATTAAATCATATTCCATTCTGAACCATTATATAATCTGTGATGTGCCATTTTGCTTCAGTAATTTTGTTTTAAACTTGAATTATAGATTTTTTTTTTTGATTGGAAGAGTTCTTTGAAGATCTTAATCCATAGTGCTTCTCAGTCTGTGGGCTTTAATTATCACAAGGGTCCCTGGCACATATAACCAGGCATGGTATCCTGGCTGCACAAATGTCTTAGATACTTCTTTTTTCAAACAACCTGTGATTTAAAAAAAGAAGAAAAAAACAGCATTTATTTAAAAGCATTATTGACTTTATAGAAACTTTTTATCCAATTATTTTTTAATCTGATGATAAAAAAATAACAGTCATTCTAGTGTTCAAGGTTTTTTAACATTACAGAGGGGTTATCCCACATGAAATGGTTAGGAACCACTAATCTAAGCCAGTCCTCTAGAATAGGAAGGGGAAGACATACCTAAACATTTTAGTAAAGAAATCAAGGACTGAGTAACCTGCTGTCATTAGTCATCTTTTTTGAAATGAAATCAATCTTGACCAAACGATCTGTTTCTAGTCATTTTTTTAAAAAAACCAGGGTCAACAATGACATTCCCATTTAATTAAATCTAGTGAACATCTTTCACTCTTTATCTTACTTGATCCTTGGAATTACCTCACAGTGTTCTTCTCCCCCGCCACCCACCCCTTAATAGAGATCACTGTAACCACAAACTCTTGGGCTCAGAGTGGTCCTCCCACTTTGGCCTCCAGAGTAGCTAGGAGTACAGCCGTGCACCACCATGCCTGGCTAATTTTTAAATTTTTTGTAGATATGGTTTTGCTATGTGCCCAAGCCAGTCTCAAACTCCTGGCCCCAAAGCACTGGTATTACAGGCATGGGCCACCATGCACAGCCATATCATGCTGTTGGTTTTTTTTTTAAAAGATGGTTCTCTCTCTGTCACCCAAACTAGAGTGCAGTGGCACTGCAGCCTCAAACTCCTGGGCTCAAGTGCTCTTCCTATCTCAGCCTCCATAGTAGCTAGGACTACAGGTGCCCACTACCACGCCTAGCTAATTTTTCTATTTTTGTTTTTTGTAGAGACAGGGTCTCGCTATTTTGCCCAGGCTGGTCTGAAACTCCTGGCCTCAAGCTATCCTCCCACCTCATCCTCCCAAAGTGCTAGGATTACAGGCATGAGCCACCATGCCCAGCTGACATTGTGCTCTTAATATCATAACTTTCCCTGTTGCTTCTGAGATACTACATTTTCCTAATCCCCACCCCCACCCCCAGTATCCTGATATCTCCCTCACTGATCCTTTGTCTCCTACCCAGGCTCTTTTTCTGCTTCCTTTTAGTGACCATCACATTTCTATCATAAGCATTCTTGTCTTGTACTCCATATATTCCCTGAACACTTGTTTGCCTTTCCACAGCTTCACTTAGCACTTAAATACTGGTGGCACCCTAATTTCTTGTCTCTGGCTCCTTAATTTCTTGTCTTTAGCCCAGACCTCTCATGAGGCCCAACTTAATGGGAATCTTCATTATCTCACAATTTCACATTCAGGCTCCTCTTTCTCCTAAGAATGCCCCTTGTTAATTAATTAATGTGCCCCATCTAATTTTCCAGGCCAGAAACTTGGATGTCGTCTCTAACTTTTTACTCTTCTTGTATTCTTCATATCTAATGTATAAACATATGCAGAAAATTCCACATCATAAACGTCTTCAATAGATGATTGCTCCATTCCCACTGCTCTCATTTCCCAACTGAATAACTAACTGCTACTTTCTCATTTTCCTTCAGTCCATTTTGTCACTGCTAGAGTAAATTGCATCAGTCCCATGCTTAAAATAACATTAGGTGGTTTTGCTATCATTGCCCACAAGATAATGTTCAAACTTCTTACCGTTTAAGGCCTTGATTCTGCTTACCTCTTCAAGTTCATAAGTTCATCTCTTGCCACTTCCTCTTGATTTGGGCCTTCGGATGTTCTGTGAACACTGCCTCCTACTCTGCCTTCTCATCCTTCAAGTCACAACATAGAGGTTATTCCACCTTTTGTCAAATCCCTCTCTTCCTAAGCACACCACTGTGTGATTCCATAACACCCTGCACTTTTCCCTTCCATAGCTCTTACCACATGGTAGAATTGCTCATTCCTGTTTCCTACTATATTCTTGAATCTGTGAAGGCTGGGACTGGCTATGTCTTGTTTATCACCATATTCTCAGAACTTAATAAAATGCCTAGCACATAGCAGGTGTTGAATGAATGAATGAAGCTTCATTCTATGACTAATAATTAAGGGCTCCTTTGATATCTATTAAGTTTATTTACATATATATAATTGTTCAAATTGTATATTTTTTCAAGTTTTCCAGCTTTTCATTTCTATTCTCCCAATTGATCTTGGGTTCATTATAACAATCTTAAACTTCATTTAGGCATTCTTTATAAATCACTTGACTTTGTATGACCTACAACCATAATCATGTAGAAGCAGCATTCTTACATGTAGGTTCTTCTCAGGTAAAGAGTGCTCTGTATTATGATTTAGTAGATGGGGTTGGTTGTGGACTTTTAAAATTTCAGGACATGAGATGAGAAAGGACTGTCTTATTAGGTTTGATTTCTTAGATTTGATTCCTTATTATCTTAAGGTATTTTCTTATCCTAGGTTTGATTCATATAAAAATAACAAAAGTACGTATTGAAAGATTGTTTCTCATGTAGAAAGTGTTGCAGAGTTGATTGCTACTTCTGTAAAGCTATGATTCAGATATAATAAAAATGCTTTTTGAATTTGGCAAATTTAAGGGAATAAAATCATTTTAAGAGAAACATTATCAAACCATCTCTTGTATATTATAGCTGGATATAAATGTGTCATTATGGTGACAAGTTAATAACCATTTTATTTTCTCACGTGGATTAATGTGCCTAATTATAGCTCATTTTCTTTCACAGTGACTGTATGTGATCATCAGAATAACATTTTATAAACACTTGCTAGAATTTTCAGTGGTTCGTTATTGCCAAACTGTATCAGTAAAAGCTTTCTGTCATGTAGTTATATCGCAGTACTTGTTTTTAGAAGCTGGGTTTTTTTTTGTTTTTGTTTATTCTTTTGGATTTTTAGAAGCTGTTCTCCACCCTACCCCCCAACTTCTATGTGTATGGTAATCCTTTAGGGTTGTTCTTCCTCTGTGGAGTACTTTCCTGACTGTCCTTTGTCAGTCATTTTTGTTTCAGTGGAGATTGTCATCGTGAGTAACCTTCACTGAGTATCTTAAGCAAACCCTGATTGTTTTCTTTCTTTCTTTGTATTCCACTAAATTTTCCTGAATTACCCCTTGATATCTGTAGCTTTCCTTTCAAAATGTAACTTGTTTTCCAGAGTAGATTTTGCCTCTTCAAGAGCTGGGAGGCAGGTTGCTAGGTTTTGCCTCTTTGACAAGTTTCAGTACACATAAATGTTTGCTGAAGAGAGAAAAGACATATTTACTGTTTCTTATTATTTTCTTAGATTTATTACCTGAGTTCTTTGCTTTTGATCCTGTGTCTTACCCACATAGTTTTTGATTTATATGTATGTGTATATACATTTGCTACTCTTTGAACTAATAATTTTCTGCTTGTCAGCTGCACAATTTACTAATCACCTAATGTACAGCCATGTGTTGCTTAACAATGGAAATATGTTCTGAGAAATGCATCCTTAGACGATTTCATCATGGAACCATCATAGAGTATACTTACATAAACCTAGACAGCACAGCCTACTACACACCTAGGCTAGATGGTATAGCCTATTGTTTGTAGGCTGCAAACCTTTATAGCATGTTACTATACTGAATTCTGTAGGCAAGTATTACACAGTGGTAAGCATTTATGTATCTAAACATAGAAAAGGTACAGTAAAAATATGGCAAAACAGGTTAAAAAAAGAAAAGGTACACCTGTCTGTATAGGACACTTACCGTAAACCTTGTAGGACTGGAAGTTGCCCTGGGTGAGACAGTAAGTGGTAGTGAATGTGAAGGCCTAAGACATTACTGTACACTGCTGTAGACTATATAAACACTGTACAACTTAGGCCACACTAAATTTATAAAAAATATTTTTGTTTTTTCAATAATAAATTAATTTTAGCTTACTGTAACTTTTTACTTAATAAACTTTAATTTTTTTAACTTTTTCGACTTTTGTAATAACACTTAGCTTGAAACATAAACACATTGTACAGCTTTACAAAAATATATTCTTTATATCCTTATTCTACAAGCTTTTCTTATTTTTAAATTTTTAATTTTTTTTTACTTTAAACTTTTTTGTTAAACACTAAGACACACACACACTAGCCTAGGCCTATGCAAGGTCAGAGTCATCACTGTCTTCCACCTCCATGTCTTGTGCCACTGGAAAGTCTTCAGGGACAGTAACATACATGGAGCTGTCATCTCCTATGATAAGAATGCCTTCTTCTGGAATACCTCCTGAAGGACCTGCCTGAGGCTGTTTTCCAGTTAACCTTTTTTTTTTTTAAATAAATAGAAGGAGTACACTCTTAAAATAATTAATGATTAAAAGTATAATATATGTATAGTAAACACATAAGCCAGTAACCGTGGTTTATTGTCATTATCAAGTAGTATGTACTGTACATGATTGTATGTGCTGTACTTTTATGTGACTAGCAGCAGCATAGTAGGTTTGTTTATTTACATCAGCATCACCGCGAAAGTGTGAGTAATGCATTGCAATGGCTGCAACATCACTGGGCAAATCAGTTGCCTTATCTTATGGGGCTACCGTTACTCAGTGTAAGTCTGAGCATGATTCTAATGATAAAGATTCATATTCTTTATAAAACATGGCCCCTGAATATAAACCAACTGTGTCATCCATGAAGTATAGAAGTAAAGTTTAGGCAATCTGGGGTCTGATTGCTTGAGTTCGAATCCTGCTTTGGGAAAATTTCTCAGTCCAGGCTTCCGTAGCTTTATGTGTAAAATGGGAGTAATAATGGCACTCGCTTCATATCTCCAGTATCATGTTCTTCCAAAGAATTTTTCAAAAGTAATTCTGACAGTCAGTGATTTTTACTTCATGCATTAGCTTCAGGATTCCCTATAAGAAAGATTTGGCTCCAAATATTTGTTGAATTTGTTACAATGGAGTTGACTCTGCTGACAGTAACTCATTATGAGGAGATGAAACTTGGAAAAAAACAAATTTTCTAGTAGATTATTTTAAGTAATACTTAGATCTTGTGACATAGTAGGCAGAAGTGAATGTCTTTCCTTTTTTGTAACTTATCTGTATTCTTACTATTATAGCATTCACACGGTTTAAATTTTTGCCCACGTGTTATCTTCTCCATGGAAATTGAATACATAGTACCTAATCTTTTCAAACTCTTTTCTTTTACAAAGAATTAGTGTTTTTTGAACCAACCAAAGTTACATGTAGGAGGCCAGAATGGCCAGAGCGGGAAAATAGAGTTTAGAGTCTTGTATGTAGGCTATGTATTGAGAAGTCACTGGAGGGTTTTGGAAGGAGTAGGGATAGAATGACACGATCCAGCTAACTTCTTAAAAGGAGCTTTCAGATCAATTAGAAACGAATTTGTTGTTAGAAATGCAGGGGAAAGATCCATTCTCACAGAATTTTACTGTAAAATATTAATATTATGCAACCTTGAAAAGATTTCCAGTAACATTAAGTGGCTTTATAGTCTTTAAGATCATTTTAGCAGCTTTTGGATAGGCAAATAGACCACATGAAAAGATACTAGTGTTTCAGGATGTTCCCATTTTGTTTTAGATCTCTATGTCTTCATTTCTCATTTATAAAAACATACTTTCAAAATTGTCTTTGGGTTTATTTTCAATCTTTAACTTTTAATTCTGAAAGTTCTTAGTATAGCTTGAGAAATTAGATGGAGACAGTGACTTGAAGCAGTGCAAAAGATTTCTGTGGGATGGAATTAAAATCCCTTCTAGTATAAAAAAATCAGTAGTTGTATATTTTATAATTTAGACCTTTTCCTACAGTACATGTATTTTAATTTTTGCCTGATTTTGGCTCCAGTGTTGTGAAAATAAGATCTAGTCCCTGGCAGAGCAGAAGACTGGTGTTGATTGATGAACAAGCACTGTATTAACCAGCTTTTTGTCTTAAATTCTATCAGGCCAAAATAAGCAGTTTTTCTGTACTTTCGTGTTGTATTGCCATTATTTCTTTGTATTTTTATTGATGAAGGGAAGCAATTGGACAAAAAGGAATGGGGATAGGGGTGAGCAGAAGGTGATAGGAGATTTTTACCAAGATTGTGTTGTCCGCAAACGTAGTTTGGTTACTTTCTTGAATGGCAGTGGAGGAGCAATAGAAGAAAATTTGCAGTTTGGTGATTTGCCTATGTAATCTGAGGCTTTTTGGACTTGGTGTCATTCGGGGCATCATTTTTCTTTAGTACAATAAGGAAATTAAGCAGGCTTTGGTTTTCGCCTTTGGGGTTTAATAATTTTTAGAAGGAAACTTATAAAACTTAACTAATAGGAAGTAAACAGCTACTTGAAAGATTCAGTTGGTTGGTTTTAGGTTGTTTGGATTTTGCTAAATAAAAATAAGAAATATCCATCTTTCTAAGGAGAGGAAGCCTGTATACCTCTCAAAATGTCAATTTTAGGTATGACTGTATCTACTTGTATTCTTATGATATGATTTAGGCTTAGACTTCAGGTAGATAGGAAAGAGTTTATTGCTTGTTTGTGCTAATGAAACAAGGTTATTTACTCTGCCCAAAGAATGTTCTTTTTATTTAATCTGCAAGTCTTTAAAGAACTAAATAAATCTGAAGTATGTTTGTAGTCAAACATACTTCTCATATGTATTTTTATATGCCACATTATTTCCTACATAAATAGTCCCTAGTGTCTTAGGGTGTATATTAGGCAGGTTCTCAATGACTTAGAAACATTAAAAACTTATTGCAAGGAGTTAAAGTGTAATGTTTTTCTTTTATTTCTATTTAATATCAAAGGTAATTGAGTTTATTTTAAAGCTTTATTAGACACATAAAGATTCATGATTATTGTGTCTTTTTAGCAGATTGTATCTTTTATCAATAAAACTAGCCTGTGCATCTGATGCTTTTGAGTGGTGTTTTGTCTGATACTGTCTTCTTTTGTTTGCCTTCTATAACTTTTACTTTTTTTTTTTTTTGCCTCTCTGTCGTTTTGTTTTAGGTTATGCTGTATAGGCAACATGAAGTTATTTTTGGTTTTAAACAGTTTGAAAATCTGTCTTTTAATATGGGCATCTAACCTATTCACATTTATTATTATTGACATGCTTAGTAATTATTGTCATATTTACCCAGCTTTTTTTGTTTCTTCCTTTGCCTCCTGCCTTTTTTTTTTTTTAAATTGGTCATTTCCCCACTTTGGGGTTTATTTTTAGTGGTAAAGAAGTTGTACATTTCTATTCCTATTGTTTTCAACCTCAAATGCTAGTTTGGCTAGGTATAAGATTTTATACTAGACATATGATTTTAAGTACTTTCCTCAGAACTTTGAAATTGTTACTTAATTGGTTTTTAGTACTCAATGTTGGTGATAGGCATAGTTCTTTTTCTTTTGTAGTTAATCTATTTTTTCTTCCTAAACACTGTCAGGATTTTTGTTGTGAAATTTTACCATAAAATGTCTTAAAATGTGTATAATTTTTTTTTTCAGCTCCAGGAATTTTAAAAATGATTTCCTTAGACCCTCCTTTCTATGGCTTTCCTTCTAGAACTTCAGATGGGCAAATGTTGGAACTTCTGGAACTTCAAACTTTCCATTTCTCTATCCTCTATTTTCATGGCATTCTGGCAGGTTTCCTTGGCTCCACCTTCTACTTGTTAATTTGCTTCTCAGCTATGCCTTGTCTAATATACAGCCCATTTATTGAGTTAATTGTAATCTTTTTCATTTTCAAGATTTCCAATTGGTACTCTTTAAAAGCAGCCTTTTTTTTTTTTTTTACTGCAAGATAGCCTCTCATTTCTCTGATGATAAATTTTCTATTTGCTTGGTTTACCCTGCTTTCTCAGATAATATTTTTCTGTTTAAGTTGGGTGCCTCTCTTTTACATATTGATTTTCCTTTGGTGTTAGTAATTCTTAATTGTGTCATCTCTTCAAAGACAGAGGCACTTGTCTTTTGGGTGTAGGGGATCATCCTCATTTCTTCTAAGTGACACAGCCCTACTTTAGTCTGACTTCAGCTTCTCTCCAGTGGAGTAGGAGGATTGTTGAGGATGTGTCAAATACAAGTTTTCCAGCAATCACCCTGATGGTTGCCTCCTAGAACCCACAGCTACTTAAGGGATTCCTAGTTGTCTTCTATTGTGGGTGTTTCTCTGTCAGTATAGTCCTGGCATATATTCATAGTCCTGAAATGTATCCTTGAAGTGTGTTTCAAGTTTGCTATTTAACTTATATTTCAAAGTATATGGAAGATGACTAAAGCTATTGACAAATGGAAAATGTTAAATTTATCTATTAATTTATATATGCTTTTCTTAGTTCCTTTCATCCACATCTGTTTTAAAATATATGTATTTCTTGTTGACACTAGGTAGCTTAAACTAGCTATGTAATGTTCTGAACTTACTCAGTTTCCTATAAATTCTTTGCATAGTATACTTTAAAAAAAACAAAACCCATAGCTGTAGTAAGACTAAAGAAGGGAAACAAAAGGTAAGCAGAGTGGAAAAAGCAGGAAAGAAAAATGAAGCAAGAGTAGGGGAGAAAAGAACAGGTACAAGAAAGGGTTACTGTCTCATCTACTCTTTGTGACTAAAAGGTACTCTGGGCCCCAAGCAATTGGCTTTCATAGTTGGCTTTAAATTATTCATGGGGACAGATACTTGTGCTTTTGCTGTGTCAGTGCTTAACTGTTGGAGTTATATAGATTCTTTCATAGTACCATATCTGTTAAAGTCTCATCATGCTGACAAACAATAATCAAGTTTTATGCAAATACATGCCACAAAGCTCCTGGACCTAGTGGCTGGGACCTGGATAACTAGATTAATTGCTTCCCAAATATTGATGGAAGTGTTCACAACTGTCCTCAGTAGGCATTAACTACCGACTTTTCTATTAATATATTGTACACATGAAGTGTGTGAGTTGGGTCTTCCAAAAAGGAGCCACTGAGACAGATATAGGATGGCAACAGGTTTATTGATGAGCAAACAATAAACTTGAAGGAAGAATTGTAATGAATATGCCAATATCTATTTTACACTGTTGACAAACAGCCTAACAGAAAAAAATAACAAAGCATATGAATAAGTGGTATTCAGAATATGAAACCCAAATGGCCAATAAATATGAAAAGATTTTCAAATTCTTTAGTAGTGAAGAAAGTACAAATTAAAATAATATTGGAAAATAACTTTATACCAGGATTTCTTAACCTTGACACTATTGACATTTTGGGCTGTTCTGTGCATTGTAGGATGTAAACAGCATCCCTGGTCTCCAACCACTAGGTATTAGTAGCGCCTTCCCTCCTATCCTCAGTGCTCCTCCCACCCCAGTTGTGACAATCAAAAATATTTCAAGACGTTGTCAAATGTCCCCTTGACATTTGAGAAACACCGTCTTATACTCATTAGATGAGCATAAAATTAAAATTAGTTATTACATCTAATGCTGGCAGAAATGATGGGAATGTGGTACTTTAAAGCACTATAGCCTTTTTGGAAAAGTCTGAGTGTTCTTGAAGTTAATATGTAAGCCTTTGGCTGGGTGCAGTGGTACATACCTGTAATCTCAGCTACTTGGGAGACAAGGGGCAGGGGGATCACTTGAGCCCAGGAGTTGGAGACCAGTCTGGGCAACATAGTGAGACCCCATCTCAAAAAAAAAAAAAGAAAAAAAATATATATCTTTTGACTCAGCATCTCTATTACTAAGACTCTGTCTCATGAAGGTATTTATATGATGCAGCTTACACTGCAAACAGCCAATCTATCCACCCATTTTTCTTTTATCAGTTTATCATTTAATTACGGTAGTCTGAGTCTATTTCTGAATGTTGATTAGCATTTAATAATTGTTTCCTCTCATTTCAGAACTCTCTTGATAGAGCTCAAGCAGCCAAGAACAAAGGCAATAAATATTTTAAAGCAGGAAAATATGAACAAGCTATTCAGTGCTATACTGAGGCTATTAGTTTGTGCCCTACAGAGAAGAATGTCGACCTTTCCACATTTTATCAAAACAGAGCTGCTGCCTTTGAACAGTTGGTATGTACCCTAGGTTGTCTTTTTTTCCTTTTGTTTCTTTATTTGCTTAAAGTTTTAGTTATTGCTACTCAAATAAACCTAATACTTTTTTAAAGCTGTTTTGAAATTACAGGATTTTTATTGTTTTTACTTTTTTAAGAACAAATTTTAGTTTTGCTGGTTACAAATATACTCCAAAGTTAAATATGTTTTAGATTTTATAAAATTAGTTAGTATAGAAAATTAAAGTTTCAGGTGACCCTGTCTTCCTCAGTAGTCTGAGGCTATTTCTTCAAATTTTTGTCTCTATATATGTAATAGTTGCATATGCAGGGGAAAAAAGATCAGCGATGAATTCCTATTATAGATATTGTTTGTGATGTATTTTTTCAGTTGCCACCATATCTAGTACAGTTTTTCATAGCAGCATATGCGGATCTGTTTCATTCTTTTTAAATTTTGTACATAGTAGCCATCATATGGTTGTGTAGTGGATTAATGCATAAAACAGTGGAGAAGAGAGTGTTACAAAAGAGGAAACTATGTAATTGCTCTGAGGCAAGAAAGAGTTTCATGCATTTAAAGAAGTATAAAAGTTCCTGGAATATAGAGAGATGAGATTGGAAAGATAGACAGGGACCAGATCAGGCAAAGCCTTGTAGGCAGTGGTAGAGTGTAGATTTGATTCTGAGTATAATGGTAAATATTTAAGGGTTTTAAGCAGAGCAGGAACATCATCTAACATTGCTCTCGCTGTTCTGTCAAGAATATATTGGAGGGAGGCAAAACTAGAGACAGGGAGACCAAGTAAGCATGTTGTTGCAGTAGCCTACATGTGACATGAAGGAAAGCTGAAGACCAACAGAACTTGCTATTGCATTGGATGTGAAGGGTAGAGAAGCAGGAATTTCAATACCAATGAGTAGAGAAGGTCAGGTGGGGAAGGAATGAGACAAGTAAGTAGAGTGTTGAATTGAGAAATGTCTATATGTTAGGAGTCATCTAATTTTGGATATTATATAAAGCCAGACAATAAATGTGATCACCTAGGGAGAAAGGTGATATTGAGGCCTTGAGGATTTTAACATATAGAGATTAAGTACGGGGGGAGAATTCAGCAAAGGAAATTGAGAAGGAGCATCCAGTGAAGTAGGTGGAAATTAAGTAGAATGGCAACTCTCTGAAGGTTTGGCAATATTAAGAGGAGTTGAAAAGTAGGGTAGTAGCCATAGGGAGTTGTGGAATCAAAGGAAGGGTTTTAAAAGATGGAAAATATTAGAGCAAGTATTTTTATATTTATGTGAATGATTCAGTAGAAAAGCAGCAGATTGATGCAGAGAAAGATAGCTGAAGGAGTGAAGTCCATGACGTGGAGAGGGTATGGATCCGATCACCAGCGAAGGGTTGGCCTTTGATGGAAATGGGTGCTTTCCCAGTTTTAACAGGAGGGAAGAAGGAGATGGTGTGAGTACATAGCTGCAGGTAGGTTTGTAGATTTGGTGGTAGAAAGATGGCCTAAGTATGTCTGTTGCCTATTTTAAAAAATCTGGTTGCTTGTCTTTATTTTAGATATTTATATGAGCTTTTGCAATGAATTGTTGATGTTAACTCTTTGTATTGGAAATACTTTTTTTGTTGTGGGACTCTTAATACTCAGCCTGTTAAATTTAGAAAACTGATTTCTGTTCAAGTGCTTCCTTTATTGTGACTTTTTTAAATATATATACTTTCAATTACAGCAAAAATGGAAAGAAGTGGCACAAGATTGTACAAAGGCTGTTGAACTTAATCCCAAATATGTGAAAGCTCTCTTTAGACGTGCAAAAGCCCATGAAAAACTAGACAATAAGAAGGAATGTTTAGAAGGTGAGAGTAATTTTGTGTTTACATATGAAAATTACTAAAGCCTTTGTAGTCATTGGTAAATATATAAGTTACTCTGTCTTGTGAGTATAAAAATCAAGTTGTCTTTAAAAGTTGGATTCCTCTGCAATTGAGACTTTGTCTTCTATTAGTAGTTTAAATTGAGATTGCTGTACTTAAGTATTGTCTCTGCTCTCAACTATGAAATTAAATGAATATTAAGATTTGGAGCTTATATACTACACATCAACTTGGCAACTGATGGGCGGGCATTAGTATAATTCCATGAATAAGGATATCGGAAAAGAGGTTTTAGCAAGTGATAGTGTTTCTAAGATTCTACATGTTTTCAGTTACTATCCTCTACAAATATGAAATAACTGAGATGAATCATTAAAGAAAATGTTAGTTTTTGGCCTTGGTATTTTCAAACATTAATTTATACCCAATTGGAAATTATGTAATTAGTACAAAGCATCAAAGTGAATTTGTCATTGTCAGTAAATGCTGTAAATATTCTACAGCCTCTAATTGGCCATGTCAGCTTCCCAAACTGCAATTAAAGTATAGACTACTGGCTTTCTCTGTCTCTCTTTTTTTTTTTTTAGAGACAGGATCTCGTGTCACCGAGGCTGGAGTGTTGCGGTGTGATTGTAGCTCACTGCAACTTTGAACTCCTTGGCTCAAGTAATCTTCTGGACTTATCCTCCCCTACAGGCACATGCCATTACACCTGGCTAGTTTTTAAATTTTTTTGTAGAGAGAGGGTCTCACTACATTGCCTGGGCTAGTCTCGAAATCCTGGCCTCAAGCAATCAGCCACCCCTGTCCCTCAGCCTCCCCAAGTACTGGGATTACAGGTGTGAGCCACCTCTGTCTTTTAAAGTACATCCTTCTAGATGACATAGAGCAAAACCTAAATGTAATTTCTATAGTCTAAAAGTTCTTTCCACTACATATTTAAATCTGCTTTAAAAGCATCAATAAGATTTAGCCATAATTATTGTTTTTTAAAATAGTATTTTTTTTAAAAAATCTAGATTACCAAATGAGGATGTTTTAGAGAACATTTTAACAAAATTTGGTTAAATTTTGCTGAGGGGCAGGGGTGGCTGATTGCTTGAGGCCAGGATTTTGAGACTAGCCTGGGCAATATAGTGAGACCCTCTCTCTACAAAAAAATTTAAAAATTAGCCAGGTGTAATGGCATGTGCCTGTAGGGGAGGATAAGTCCAGAGGATCACTGAGCCCAGGAGTTCAAAGTTGTTTTATGGTAGCACATACTCTGATAGAGGGTGGAAGACAAGTTGCTTTACAAAAGGAAATCCCAAGTTTTAAGCCAGACCTTGACAGGTAATACTTAGCAGAGAGAAGATTGATTGGGGTTTTAGATAGAAGAAATGGGATGAAAAAAAGACATTGACATTGGCATTAGCCAAGGTTATCAGGGGAGTGTAACAGCAGATAGACTTGTTTGGAGGAGCAAGAATGTGGAATTGTAAGAAATTGAATTTCAAAAGAAGGGACAGCCATTGTTTGAATAGTTTGAATGCAAGATTGAGAGGTTAAGGAACCACTGATCTTTTTAATTCAAATCACTGTATTTGAGCTGTGGCATTATCAGATGAAAGTGATATTTTGAGGCAGATTTATTTGAGAGCTCTGTGGCAAGATGACTTTAGAGACAAGGAATAATTCTGAGGCCTATAAAAAAGACCAAACATGAGAGAGCCACAGTACGTTGATTTGCCTTAGAATTACTAGCCAGAAGAGACTATTCCTGAATTCTTTGTTTTATTTGCTATATCTAGAATGTTAGAGCAGTGAGAAACATTAGAAATCATGCAGTATAGCCCCTTTCATTTCGCAGGTGAGGAAAGGGAACCCCATAGAAATGGAGTAACTTTTTGAACTTTAAATTTGGTTACACGGTATATAAAATTAAAGTATTAAGAACCAGTTTAGCCTCAGGCACAGTGGCCAACGCCTATAATCCTAGCACTCTGGGGGGCTGAGATGGTAAGATTGCTTGAGGCCAGGAGTTCAGGATCAGCCTGAACAAGATGCAAGACCCTGTCTCTACAAAAAATAGGGAAATTAGCCAGGCATGGTGTACACACCTGTAGTCCCAGCTACTTGCGAGGCTGAGGCAGGAAGATCGCTTGAGCCCAGGAGTTTGAGGCTGCTGTGAGCTATGATGATGCCATTGCACTGTAGCCCAGGCAACTGAGCAAGACCCTGTCTCAGAAAAAAAACCAAAAAACAATTTATTGGACATGAGACAGCCCCATCAGGCCATGAATTTAGTTTGGCTTTCTGTAATTACATTGTGCCCATGTGGTGCTGCTGACTATCTTTACAATAATTTTGTATTTACCTTTGTGTTCACCATCATTTCTAGATGTCACTGCTGTGTGTATATTAGAAGGGTTCCAAAACCAACAAAGCATGCTATTAGCCGATAAAGTTCTTAAACTTCTTGGAAAAGAGAAAGCCAAAGAAAAATACAAGGTAAATGAATCTGTGTTGGGTAATAGAGGGGTAGTACTTTGTACATTGTGAAGGGTCATTTCTAATTTATGCTGCTTAAACTTGGAATAGTAGTAATGGTAACAACTGAAATTAGAACTGGGTTATATTTCTTTCTTCTGTAATCTTGGGCTTTTATGACTTATCCTTTTTCAATAAGATTGTAAGTTTGTCCAGTACTGTACCTGGATAATACTAGAATTCATTTATATTAGGGGTTGCCACACTATGGCCCACAGGCTAAATCCAGTCTGCTACCTGTTTTTATAAATAATGTTCAGTAACTGACTTTGTTTTTGGCTGCTTTTGAGCTACAACATTAGAGTTGAGTGGTTGTGACAGAGGCTGTTTAGACTGCAAAGCCTAAAATATTTGTTATCTGTCCTTTTACAAAAAAATATTTGCCATCTCCTATTCTGTATCATTAAAGTTTTTAAAGGTATACTGCGTAAGTGGGCCTTGATTTTAGGCTGTTAGTAACAGATTTTTAATTCAACAAACATTTAATAAACAAAGCTCCATGCTGGGCATTTTGGAGGGATGGGTACAAAGATAATGGTCCTTGCTTGTATAGAATTACAATGTAGTGAGAGAGAATGCTACTAAGTATATAAAAGGCATGCTATGTATGATTAAGTGTCCCAGGAGATATGTAAGTGGAGTGCCGTGAGAGTACCACAGGCATCACTAACCATTACTGAAGATTTGCTGCTAAATTTCAGTAATATTGAGACAATTGTTACTTTTTTAACTTGCTTTTCTCTTAAATTGATTTTAATTCGTATTTTTAATTTTACATTTCTGAATATTAGCTGAGTTAAACAGAATTGAAACAGTTTTCTTCACTATAGGACTTTAATGTACTAAGATGTGTGATGTAGCTGTAGTGATTGTCAGTCTCTTTAAACTATGGAATTTCTTTTTTCCTTGAGTGTCTCATAAGACTGGTGTTCCTCAAAAACACTTTGTGAAACATCATATTAGAGGTTGGAAGGAACCTAGTTTCCTTATACATATTGTTGAGTAATTGGACTGGTTGTATTGCAAGGTGGTAAGAAAATATAAAATATCCTATATATACATAGGTTACAAAGTCATTTCCATTTATATTTTCTAATCTGTATGCCACTTTGTAAATCACAAAATACTTTTCATATTGTTTTGATTTTTATAACAACCTTGTAAGATAAATAAGGCAAGTATTTCTATTGCCATTTTAGTGATGAGAAAACTGAGAGATGTTTAATGATATGAGTAATGTCACATAGCTAATAAGTTACAGAACTAGAATTTTTGTATCCTGTTCCTTTGATACTTAAGTCCATTACTTGTAATATATTATTTTCATTTTAAATTTATAACCCTGTGTGAAAGGCAGGGTGGTGATAGCTTCATTTCTAAGCTGAAATAGGAAACTGAAAGACAGTAATGATCTACCCAGCTTCAAGTCAGTGCTATTTAAATTTCTAGTTAAGCTTTCCCCCCATAATGGTAAATGATTGCCACTATGTATTCCTTCTCAGAATGTCTTTAGTGAAATACTAAAGTTAGGCATCACTTATCACTTGATGGGTGACCATTTGATTAAAAATGTTTATTTATATTATCCTAAGTCAAGACAAATTGAATCTTTCCCCTAGAGAGTGCACAAAGATAAATGTGTTTTTCTTCAGATTTCTTTTTTAATTTTTTTATGTCCCTTTCATCTATCCTAGATTAGATCATTTGCTTACAAAGCCAGATTCCTTTTTTTCCTCCTTCAAGTACAAAGACATTAAATCTACCAAAATAACAGTAATAATATTTGGTATACATAAAACATTTAAAATACTATGTTTTCTTTTAAACTCTTTGGGTTGAATTTTGTAGATAAAGGATCCAAAATATATTATGAGAACCCTTTGGCTGTGTTATTTCCTCTTCATTTAAAACATAAAACTTTATTTATTATAATATTATTTATTATAAGTATGTAATACATAATATTTATATCTATATTTTATAATAAAATATAAAAACATTTAAAATATAAGATTTTACTATATTTTATTATACAATATAGATATAAATATATATTACATACTTATAACAAATAGTAAAGTTTTATTATGTTCTAAATGAAGAGGAAATAACACAGCCAAAGGGCTCTCATAATATATTTTTATATTTATATTTATATTCTCAATTAAGGAGAAATAAAATACTCCTATAATTATGAATCAGGTTGCCATACCAAAAAGAAATAATCAAAACAGGAAATGTGATTTCAGTATGGCTTTCAACAGCACTGTAATGGGGATCTTCAGGGGGAGGGAAGTCCATGGTAAATGAATTTAACATTTTTAGCACCTGTGTAAGACGTGGTCTTACATCTTTGGAGAGGGGAAATGTTCTCCTTTAAAACTGCTTTCAGCCTGGGTGTGGTGGTTCACACCTGATATCCCAGCACTGTGGGAGACTGAGGTGGGAGGATCGCTTGAGCTCAGGAGTTTGAGACCAGCCTGAGCAAGAGTGAGACCTCGTCTCTACTAAAAAAAGAAAAATTAGCTGGGCGTTGTGGCGCAGTCCTATAGTCCCAGCTATTCGGGAGGCTGAGACAGGAGGATTGCTTGAGCCTAGGAATTGGAGGTTGCAGTGAGCTATGATGATGCCACTGCACTCTACATGGGGGGACAGAATGTGACTCTGTCTCAATTTTAAAAAAAAAAGGAAACCGAACACCCCTCCTCACTCCCCTGCTTCATAAAAAAATAAAATTAAAATTAAAAAAATAAAACCTTTCATCAGACGAGACTGGCAGCTTTACCATTTCTACTTTCTTTTGTCCTGTGGCTTAGAGCTTAATATTCATTAGTTATTTGAAAATGAGATTGCAATTTTTACAATAGTCATTTTTAGAATTCTGCAATGTACCTACTTCTTTGGTTAGTATTTTCTCATTTTGTTACATTTAAACATGATTAAATTTCAGAATCGTGAACCTCTGATGCCATCTCCACAGTTTATCAAATCATACTTCAGTTCTTTCACGGATGATATCATTTCTCAGCCCATGCTTAAAGGAGAAAAGTCTGATGAAGATAAAGACAAGGAAGGAGAGGCTTTAGAAGTGAAAGAAAAGTAAGTATGTCAGGCATGCTGTCTGCTTAATGGTTTTTTTGCTACCATGAACTTGGCAGAGCCCACATCAATTCTGAATCATCTCAGATAAACAGGTACCTTTACACAGATATAGGTAGGTATAAGTATAAAAATTATAAAATATTGTTATAATAAAAATACTTCTTTTTGTAGCATATATCTGGTTATTCAAGTTTTACTACCAGGAATCTACCCTGCTTTTACAAACTCCTTTGTGATTCTCTAGCCAAGAGACGTGGGGTATAGTCATTGCTCTCACCTCTAGCAGATCTGTTGCTGACCACTATAATATTTTGATGGACTTGCTCCTTGCTACACAAGCTTAATATTCTCTAGATCTGCAGTCCCCAACCCGTAGACCACGATGCACTACCCATCTGTGGCCTGTTAGGAACCAGGCCACACAATAGGAGGTCAGCAGCTTGCTAGGAAGAGAAGCTGTATTTATAGCCACTCCCCATCCCTTGCATCACCACATAAGCTCCGCCCCCTGTTAGATCAGCAGTGGCATTAGATCTTCATAGGAAAGCATGTGAGGGATCTATGTTGCATGCTCCTTATGAGAATCATGCCTGATGATCTGAGGTGGAGCTGAGGTGGTGATGCTAGTGCTGGGGAGCAGCTGCAAATACAAGTTATCATTAGCAGAGATGTTTGACTGCACAATAAATGTAATGTGAGTCCATGGAAAAATTGTCTTCCATGAAACTGGTCCCTGGTGCCAAAAAGGTTGGGGAGGACTGCTGCTCTAGGTGACTTTTATTGAGTTAAATGTTGACTGTATTTGAATAGAGGCACTAACTTGAAAATTATTGTGTAGTTCAACATGCAAATGTTTTAGTGCAGGGAAATTTTTAATTATAAACTGTGAGGTGCTTAGGCATGCCCAAAAAGTGAACTTCTTCAAAGTTTTTTCTATTTGCCTAGGAAAATGCCATTCTTTGGGCTTCTTGTGTTTATCCTGTAGAGAGCTGACACCATAGCATACGATACTATCTTTACAGATGGAGATCTAGTGATACAATGTCATATATAAGCCATCTAGCCTGCTTATCCATTCATATTTATCAATACTTGTTTTGCTATTAAGACTAGCTCTCTTCTGTAAGAAAAGGTACAGTGTTATTGCCAAAATGACACTTTTTAAATGAGTGTGAAGAAAAGGAAATTTTTTTCTAATCACAAAGTGTAACGAGTTTTGCATCTGTAGCATATTGGAAGGTTTGAGGGAACAGATTGCTTTTTAAGCTTTACCTCCCAGTTTTTCTACCAGTGTTGGCCACATTTTAAGAGAAGGTACTATGCACAATTGTACCAAGATGTACAAATTTTAGTTGGTACATGCTCTTTCAGAAAATTGTAGTTGGGAAGTAAATGTTCAAGATGTCATATAGCTCTTGTGACAGTGATGTAAATAACTTCGTCTTCTGGCTGGGAAATAGTCCTTTGTCCCAGAAGAACTGCAGTGAACTTAATATCATTATTCTAAAAACTATACTGAGAAATGGCAGGACATAGCTAAGCTCTCATCAGAACACTGAAATTGGACCCGGGTTTTTAAATTCTGTTTTACTCTAAGCCTTAGCTTTATCGTCTTTTAAATGAAGCTAATAATATCTCAAAGAGTTATTGTGAGGTTTAGAAATCATGTTTATAAATATGTAGCACTTACGTTCCCTACAAGTGGGAACTTGTAACTTCCAATCTGATTTAATAATTGTTTATAGTTTCTTAGCCTGGTGACCTAAGGAACAAAACTAGAGTATAGGGAACATTAGGATGTAGTTATAGGAAAGGTTAGCACAAAGTTTATAAGATTTTGACTGACATAACTTTTAAGTCACTTGCCAGTTTCTCTATTCAGAGTATAACAACTGAAATGAGAAAATGACTTTTTTTTTTTTACAATGCCTTATGTTTTGAAGATGCCTCAAATGTCCTCTAGTGTAAATTTCTTTTCAATTCAGAAAAATCACCTCTATAGTCACCCCCAATAAAAATCATAATTTTAGAAGAATAAGTGATATTATGCTCACTGCATTTTTAAAAATGGAGAAGGGTAAAAAAAGTAGTTAAGGATATTTTTCAAAGTTCTATTTGATGGACTTTGAATCTTCCTTTAAATTTCCCTCTTTGATAAGTCCACTTCTTCTAATTCTGTTCTTTTAGATGTAACAATACATTTGCTGCATGAGAGTCCTTCAGATATTTCTCTGTTTCTAGTCTGTCTTCCTCACAGAACAGCCAGAGTGATCTTTAACAAGCATAGCTCTGATCACACCTCTTGCCTTGGCTTCTGTAACTCTAAACTCACTTCACTATTTCCTATTTCCTAGTTATTAAATAGCTGTTGAGTGCCATCGATGTGCCACAGATACGAAGGTGAATAAGACAGGATCCTTACTCATGTTGCAGATCAGTTTGTCTCTTTCCTTAGCTCATCTTTTCACTATCTAAATATCTAAGCTAGCGCATTATTTCCAAGTTTCTGCCATTGACTCTGCTGTTTCCTCTTTAAAACTCTTTATCCAAGACATCAAGAAAATCCTAATCTGGCCGGGCGCGGTGGCTCACGCCTGTAATCCTAGCACTCTGGGAGGC
>VBSM01000272.1:70089882-70117239 GCA_008086735.1 Cheirogaleus medius
AAAAGAAAATCCTAATCTGCATCAAAAGTCCTGATCTCTTTAACACCCCCAACTCCAGCCCCTCACTGGCTGATTAACTTGTTATGGGGGAATAGACTTAGGCTTAACTCAGGTGTGCTAAATGTGGCAAGTTTCAGCATTTGATCCTTTTTAGTAAATAATTTCCTATGTTTGTTTTTATTTTCAGTTCTGGATATTTAAAGGCCAAACAGTATATGGAAGAAGAAAACTATGATAAAATCATAAGTGAATGCTCAAAAGAAATCGATGCTCAAGGCAAATACATGGCAGAAGCATTATTACTGCGAGCCACCTTCTACCTGCTTATTGGCAATGCCAATGCAGCCAAACCAGATTTAGATAAGGTCATCAGTTTGAAAGAAGCTAATGTGAAGGTACATTTTTAAATGTGTGTGTGTGTGCATATGAAGAAATTAGTAAGAAGTGATACTTTTAGGTCTGTTTTGCCAGATTTTTAGCATTTCAACTGCCATTCTCCAAAAGGCTTTTTTTGGGGTGGGGGGCAGCAGTGGGGAGAAACTATACCTAATGATGATTTAGTTAGTGCATGAATCTAAATGATATTTACCTTTAGCTGGGAAAGGAAATGTTTTTTCCTATAGCATCTGGTAGTTTTGCTTCCCCTTATAGCCACTGCCTACCATGTTGGACTACATAGGGACAAGGTGGTAAAGGTGATATAGCAATGCTGTAGATAATGCTGTTAAGTAGCATGTAATATGTAGTACCAAGATATAAAGTATGTTTAATAAAAATATATTAATAAACACATATAGTAATACAGTCAGAAAGATTTTATGTTATGTGGAAAAAAACCAGGTTCTAAAAATATGGTTTATAAAATATACCAAATGTTTCTGCAGTTATGTGGTTGGAACAGCTTTTCATTTTCCAGGTATTCTTAATTTGTATGTAATAATTTTCATAATTAAGATTTTAGGGGTATCTAATGAATTATGAGAACCTTCTTCTACTCATTGTAACAAGACAGAACTGAGCCACCAAGCAGTTGTATTCCTCATTAGTTTGTTAATATCTCTGGCCTAGTCCCTCATTGAATTACGTGAACTGTGTAGCCTTTTTCACCTCCAAATGAATCATTTCTATATTTGAGAGGGATATAAAAGTTGTTTTTAAGGCCTAAATATTTGTTAAAAGTTCCTTTCAAAATGAGATTTTCAAATTGAAGATAGCTTTGTAATAGTGTCTTTAATTTTATTTTCTATTGATTTTCCTGATGATTATAACTATTCTTTTATTTTATTCATTTTTATTTATTTATTTATTTTTTTTTTTTGAGACAGAGTCTCACTTTGTTGCCTGGGCTAGAGTGCCGTGGCATCAGCCTCGCTCACAGCAACCTTAAACTCCTGGGCTCAAGCGATCCTTCTGCCTCAGCCTCCTGAGTGGCTGGGACTACAGGCATGCGCCACCATGCCCGGTTAATTTTTTCTATATATTTTTAGTTGGCCAATTAATTTATTTGTATTTTTAGTAGAGAGGGGGCCTTGCTCTTGCTCAGGCTGGTTTCAAACTCCTGACCTTGAGCTATCCGCTGCCTCAGCCTCCCAGAGTGCTAGGATTACAGGCATGAGCCACCACACTCCGCCTATTCTTTTATAGTTACAACATATATTATGTGTTTTGTTGTAATTGTCGAGGGTATTTGTTTCATATACATGTAATATGGCTTTGAACAAAATTTTAAAGAAGAAACCTATTTGTTTTCATGATTATGACTTTAAATGGCAAGTAGTAATGATGCCTACCAAAAAACATGTACAAAAATTAACTCAAAATGGCTCAGAAACCTAAATGTAAGAGCTGAAATGATAAAACTCTTAGAAGAGAACAGAGGAGTAAATAAATGTTCATTACTTTGGATAAGCAGTGGTTTCTTAGATATGATACGAAAAGCATGAGCAACCATAAAAGAAATAAATTAGACTTTATCAAAATTAAAAACTTTTGTTCTTGAAATAACACCCTAAAGAAAGAAAACACAGCCTGGCAACATAACAAGATTCTGTCTCTACAAAAAAAAAAAAAAAAAAATCAAAAGAAAATAATCAGCCAGGCATGGTGGCATGCACCTGTAGTCCCAGCTACTCAGAAGGCTGAGGTGGGAGGATGGCTTGAGGCCAGGAATAGAAGCTGCTGTGAGCTGTGATTGCACCACTGTACTCCAGCCTGGGCAGCAGAGTGAGACCCTATCTTGGGGAAAAAAAAAGAGAGAAAACACATACCACAAAGTGGGGAAAAATATTCACAAATCATTTAGTTAATAAGGGGATTGTATCTAGAATAAAGAACTTTTAGAACTCAACAATAAAAAGACAATCTAAATTAAAAATGGGCAAAGGATCCAAGTAGACATTTCTTCAAAGAATGAATACAAATGACCAATATAGGCATGAAAAGATGCTCAGTATCGTTAGCCATTAGGGAAAGGCAAATCAAAACCATAGTGAGTAATCAAACACATGGACAATAATAGGTGTTTTTGAGGATGTGGAGAAATTGAAATCCTCATACATCACTGGTGGGAATGTAGAATGGTAAAGCCCCTTTGGAAATTAGTTTGGTAGTTCCTCAAAAAGTTAAACATAGAGTTACCATATGATCCAGCAGTTCTGCTCCTACATGTATACCCAAGAGAACTGAGTACATATGTTAACATATAAACTTGTACATGAATGTTCATAGCAGCATTATTTATGATAGCCAAAAAGCAGAAGCAACCCAAATGTTCATCAGCTGATGAATGGATAACTAAAAGTGATACATATGCAATGAAATATATTCAGCCATAAAACAGAATGATGTACTGATACATACTATGATATGGATGAACCTTGAAAACATTATGCTAAGTGAAAGAAGCCAGACACAAAAGGTCATATAATGTATGATTCCATTTATGTGAAACATCTAGAATATATAAATCCATAGAAATAGAAAGCAGATTGGTGGTTTCTAGGGACTAGAGAGGGGAGGAGGAGGAAGAGGTGGGAATGGAGAATGACTGTGTGTAGGCGGTTTCTTTTTGGGGTTTTGAAACTATTCTGGAATTAGATAGTGGTGATCAATGCACAGCTTAGTGAATATACTAAAAATTGCTGACGTGCATACTTTAAAAGGGTGATCTTTATAGTATGTGGATTATATCAAAAAGCTGTTATTTTTAAAAACTGAATTGGAAAAAAATGTAGTAATGAAACTTTTCTCATTTGGGCTCTATAGCTCCGAGCAAATGCTCTCATCAAAAGAGGCAGCATGTACATGCAGCAGCAGCAGCCTTTGCTGTCTACCCAGGATTTTAACATGGCTGCTGACATTGATCCTCAGAATGCAGATGTTTATCACCACCGAGGGCAGGTAAATCTGTTTTCTTATCTGAGTTCTGACCTTTGGATTGAGTTATTTGATACCAGTTTTGAGAATACCCTAAAAGTTTTCTTTTAGCTGTGAACAAAGTATCATTGGTTTACAGTTTGGATTGGCCTTTATTTAGTTCTGTCTTGAACATTTGTCTTTATAGTTTTGGTATTTACTTATGGGAAAAAAGAAAGGAACGCAAACAAATGTTGGCTTGCTAGTTCAAGTTTATTTTTCATGTGTTTTTGGTTCCTAGGTTTTCAATGAGTAAAACATCAATAACATTTAGTAATCATTTTGAGTTAACACTAGAATCAACAAGATGATTTTTGTGGCCTTCTTGCTATAAGGAAATAGTCTGGACTGCCCAAATAATACCAGAAAATCTCTTGGAGTGGCCGGGCGTGGTGGCTCACGCCTGTAATCCTAGCACTCTGGGAGGCTGAGGCGGGAGGATCATTTGAGCTCAGGAATTCGAGACCAGCCTGAGCAAGAGCGAGAACCCGTCTCTACTAAAAATAGAAAGAAATTAATTGGACAACTAAAAATATATAGAAAAAATTAACATGGTGGCGCATGCCTGTAGTCCCAACTACTTGGGAGGCTGAGGCAGAAGGATTGCTTGAGCCCAGGAGTTTGAGGTTGCTGTGAGCTATGATGACACCATGGCACTCTAGCCTGGGCAACAGAGCAAGACTCTGTCTCAAAAAAAAAAAAAAAAATCTCTTGGAGTTTTATAACAGGCATATTAGTTTTTAATCAAAATATATAGTGAAGAACACAGTTCCCAATTATAACCTCATGTGGGGAAAACATGGCTTTATAATCTGCTTAACATAACTTCTTGGAATGTATTACGGTGGAAAGTATGGGCTATCCATTATGGTAACAGAAAAGCTAAGTTCTTTCTAATGGAGAATTTTACCTAATATGGTCACACATCCTGAGAAATGCATGATTTCATGGTGCAAACATCATAGACTGTACTTACACAATCCTAGATGATATAACCTACTACACACCGAGGCTATATGGTATAGCCTGTTGCTCCTAGGCTACAAACCTATATAGCATGTTACTGGACTGCATACTGTAGGCATTTGTAACACAATCGTAAGTATTTGTGTATCTGAACATATCTAAACATAGGAAAGGCATGTTAAGAATACGTTATTTTAATCTTATGGGACCACCAGCATAGTATATGCAGTCCAACATTGATCGAAATGTCATAATGCAACGCATGGCTGTATTTCTTTCTGTACTGTGTTAAGAAGTATTGAGATAACTCTTAAAATTCTTGACATTTTGATCCTTATTAGCAATGTCTTAAGATTAATTTGAAAGGTAATTATCTGGTGTCTAACCTGCTTTGAAATTAGAAAGTACAGAGATGTTTAGTTTTCTAGAAGGGCTTTCTTGCTTAATAATGATCAAAATTGCAGTGCAGAAATGGTGGGCTTATAGTCCTTTTTTAAAAAATTAGACACTAATTTTAAGTTTTAGAATCTTTAAAATTATAAGATTTTTTATTTCACCATTTGTACAAAGTAATTATTTATTGAATACTACATGCTGGACATTATGCTGTGTGATAATAGAGACAGAGTACAAGCTCAACTGGTACACCTATTATTTTGAATTGCATTTATTTATGTATTTTTTTCTTAGCTGAAAATACTGCTTGATCAAGTTGAAGAAGCAGTGGCAGATTTTGATGAATGTATTAGGTTAAGACCTGAGTCTGCTCTGGCACAAGCTCAGAAATGTTTTGCATTGGTAGGTACTACTGCTTTCTTTTGTGTTTTCCTAAATATCACTTTTATTTCCCATTGTCAACAAATATGAGTATCTCACTGTCTACAAAGTCATTTATTTTTTTCCCCCCAAAGGATGACTAGAGGGGAAAAAACATTAGTAAGCATATATGCTGATTGATAGATATAGTTCCTATTTTTCTCTGTATGTTTGTTTGACTTAATCTTGATTGATGTTTGTCCCTGATTTTATGCTCTTCTAAATAGAGCTGGTCTCCTTGTTTCTCTACCATAAACCCGTACAAAGAACAAAAGCATTTTGAGGAAATTTTCTGCAGTCAAGACATCATGTAACTGCTCTCATCTCTCCTTTATAGAGCTATTTCTTAATATTCAGAAACGCAAAGCTCAAAAAGTTTAAAGAAAAAGTCCATTTCTAGTAAAATGAGCTATTTCCAGTTAGCCCTATAGCTGGAGTCCTAAAAGGATTTTCCTTTTAAAGAAAGAAATTGGGTCACAAACATAACCACATCTATATTATAGGTGAAAAAATGACAAAAAATTTATTAGATTTAAAATCCCCCATTCATATGCAAAGTTAACTTCTTACAAGGTAGTATGCCCCCTTCTAGAGTACTGAACATCTTGAAATTGTATAGTGGCCATGAAGTCCTACCTATTATACATAGCCTTTGGATGTCTGCTGCTGAGATTCTTCCTTGGAACTCTTTTGGATGCAGCAAATTATGTTAGCAAATCCCCTGCTTTTCTGGAAATATTTATGTAATTTTATGTGTGTTTTTTATAATATGTTAACATTCCATTAGTTTTTGAGTTCTTGATTTGACAGGCCTATTTTGATTTTTTAAATAGTATCGCCAGGCATATACGGGAAACAATTCTTCACAAATCCAAGCAGCTATGAAAGGGTTCGAAGAGGTCATAAAGAAGTTTCCAAAGTGTGCTGAAGGCTATGCACTATATGCCCAGGTAAATGTGATTTTTCAATTTTTTTTTTTAAAGAACTGCATTTATATGCTGAATCTCAGTATGGAAATCAGAAAACAGTGCTATCCTGGTTGCAGCTTCTGTGGGAGCAGGTGGCTTTTGTTCCTGCTTTGATTCTTTCTCATGGCCCTTAGGATGGTCCTGAGTCACCTCAGCAGAGGCTCCTTTGTTAAGCGATTTGGAAATCGTGGCCTTAAACTCATAATGTGGGGAAGCTTAAGGCGAGCATTTCTCTTATGTTTTCATTTGGATTGGTTTTACAAAAAGTAATTACCCTAGGAAAATTTGCTATATGCAGTTGGTGGGGAAAATGTCCATGGAAAGGGTTTTCTTTCTATTTGATCACTGCCCTTTTAAATGGTGAGATAGGGTATAACAGCTTATTTTAATTTCCCTTTGCTTTGTCTAAAATTCTTGAAGTTCTCTTGGTTTAGGATTGAAGCTATGAAAAGCAGGATATAAATTATTTTAACTTTTTGATTGTAGTCTGAATTCTTGAAAACTTATTAATTTTAAATCATACATTTACCTGAAAATGATTAACTACTACTAGCCACAGGTATACTTCTTCCTTTCACATAAATGATCTCCACATGAGTGTTTTCTCTCTTACTCTTTAAGTTGAAAGTTGGTATCTACATATACTAGCCGTCTAGATAATATTTTTTTCTGTCTTCTTTTTATTACAAAAGAAATGTTGGGCTTTTTTCTCCTACAAATATCACAGAAATAGAAATCATTTAAAAATTACCATGACTGGTAAACTCTTCTCCCTAAACCACTCTTCAGGTTGCTTATTTTGTTTTTAATTTCCTTCATGCTATCTTTAGTAAGGTTATAAAAAAAATTTCACAGGGACTTTGAGGGTTTATTGAGGAAAGAACTATGAGAACAGTGATTTGTGTTGGATCTGTTCTTTAAAGGTAGGTCTTGTATATCACTGCATTATTAAGGATTGAAATTCTGGGGTATAAAACATAACCCAGAAGTTCTTTAACTTCAGTTTGAAAAAATCTTATCTATTCAGTCTTTGTCCTTTATAATTCATAGACAGGATAGTGGTAACAAAAAATGAGACATTGGTTGCTGAGTATACACTCTAATTAATTATAAAAGCATGTATCATACAAGGTTTTATAGAATGTATAAAAGCTAAAATAAATGCACATTTTAATCATATGACCTTTGTATTGAATAAGTACACTTGGGTTTATGCCTTATACTATATTAGTAACAAACCAGAAAGTGACAGCACCATCTTCATCATTGGCATGGAATGGTAAGGGCTTTTTTGGTGCAGATTTTTATAAGCAGCTAAGAGAGCAAAGGCCACTGAACAGCATTTAAAGAAAACAATACTAGGAACAACTCTTCTGCAGAGCTTTCTTAATTGCACATTTCCCTATTACTGTTCTGCCTTCAGGATAGGTTTGGCTTATAAGAGCTGTCTTCTCATTAGCACTAGCATTATTACAGTTTGTTTGTACTAAAATTTCTGTTCTTTGGTCCCTCTTCTAATTTTTCCTTTACTCTATAGTATATATAATGTAATTTTATGTGTACATAGAGTACCTATATAGAGAGAGTTACATAGTGTAACTTTTCTCTTTTAATTCTCCCAGCATGGGCTTAGATACTGGCCAACTCTCAGAGTTACCATGATCTGGTATCCACAGAACCAGGCCTTCCATTTCAGCCATGGGATTTGCCTTAAAATAGTTGATTGTGGATGCTTTTTTCCTAAGCAATCATTTTTAAGGAATGATTCTGATAATAGTTAACATATATACCTTAACTTATCCTTCCAATGAGTATTGCCTTTAAAGTAATTCCCTTAGGATGCATTATGATAAATTATTGAGTGACATGAGTATACCTGTGAGAATGGAACTGTCACTAACAATGGGATTTTCTGTAGTGTATAGTTTACCAGATTATCTGCCATTGTGTATAACTAACTACTTGCCATAAAGAAAAGACAGTTAAGATTGCATATTCATAACAATGCCAACTAAAAACTCCAGTAATTAAGTTATAATATTTAAATTTGTATCTCTAAAACATGATAATATGGTAAAGAATGAATAAATGAAGTGAATTTTAATAATTAATAAGCAATATACTTTTAACTGCTTAGGTCGACAATTACCTTAATATAACTGAAGTATCTCTTCACACAGGCATTAACAGATCAACAACAGTTTGGTAAAGCTGATGAAATGTATGATAAATGTATTGATTTGGAACCAGATAATGCCACAACATATGTTCATAAAGGGTATGTATTTTTGTGGTTCTGTTTGTTCCAATAAGATACTAAATTTCTTGTATACTAATAAAATAGATTTCTTTTAACCATTGAGGGAAGGGGACTGTGGTAGAAAAATTAATTGACAAAATTTCTTAATGTTTTATGGATGCTGTTTCATTCTTGTATAGAAATTAGTAAATGTACTATTTTCACTCTGAGTTAAATGTTTTAATTTCAGTTCTGAACATCCTGTCAGATGTTAACTTATATCAAAATAGGAAACATACAAAAGTTTTTCCTGTCCTTATGTATTTGAACTATCATAAGAAATTTCACTTAAATTTATATAAAGTAAAAAATACAGAGACTACAAAACCAGTATAAGTTGAGGGGGAAAAAAACACAATTTGATGCTGATTATATACTGCTTTAGTTTTTGTTTTTCCTCATAAGTTAAATTATTAACTCATTGAGGGCAGAAATTGAGTCCTATTGATAACTGGGCCATGGTCACATCTCACTGCCATTTTGCATTTGCAGTTTACTTCAACTTCAGTGGAAGCAAGATCTGGATAGAGGTTTGGAACTTATCAGCAAGGCTATTGAAATTGACAATAAATGCGATTTTGCTTATGAAACCATGGGAACTATTGAAGTACAAAGGTAACTTCTAGAGTCTGTTCTTAAGGAATTTATGGCAGCTCCATAAATATTTATCTTTTCCTTCTTCTCATTATATACATGTTATTGTGGCTATTTTTTGGGGGGGGGGGCAGAGTCTTGCTCTGTTGCCCAGGCTAGAGTGCCGTGGCATAGTCGTAGCTCACAGCAACCTCAAACTCCTGGGTTCAAGCAATCCTCCTGCCTCAGTCTCGCGGGTAGCTAGGACTACAGGCACTCACCACCACGCTGGCTAATTTTTTCTATTTTTAGTAGAGATGGGGTCTCACTCTTGCTTAAGCTGGTCTCGAACTCCTGAGCTCAAGCAATTCTCCTGTCTAGGCCTCCCAGAGTGCTACGATTACAGGCATGAACCCCCACGCCCAAGCTAATATTATATTTTTAAAATCTGTTAGGTGTTTTGATACAAGCTTCCCTCAAAACTATACAACTTTGGTTTTGTTTCATTATTTTTCCAAATTAAAAGTTATACTTATAAAAGCTGCCTAAGTCAAGTATATGCATTAGAAAGGGAAACTAGGTCTTTCTCCAAAATCTGTTACATGTTCTTTCTTCTTTTCACCTGTATTATTCCTGTTAGAGGGGAAAAAAATACGTGTAATGTGCTTAGGCAGTGACATAAGGATTGGTAGCCAAGTTGCCAGAAGATCTGGATCCTGTTACAAGCAACCACTCAAGTGACTGGGCAAATTGCAACATCATCTCTGAGCACCTGAGTTTTATTTAAAATTAGGACTGGATAAGAAGATTTTTTGCAACTCTTACTTTCCATAATTTCTTGTTTTGTGTAAATGTTTATCCAGAGTTGCACTTAAGCTCCACCGTTAACAGGTGACAACTGTTTATGCATGGGAATTATCGTAATATATATCATCTTAATGTTGGCATTGCTGTCCATTTGAGTGCCTACTCTAGGCCAGGTACTAAACTGAACTTCAAGTGTTTTCCACATTCCATTTCAATTGATCTTTACCCCTATTTTTATAAAGGTGGAGATTATATGATTCCCAGTTTAATTAATACCCAGACTGATTAGTTTAATGACATTGCACAGTGAGCCAGTAGAGAAAGGATGTGAGCCCATATTTCACCCATATTTCACTGACACCAAAGTCACGGATCTTGCCACTATCACTTGTCAGGAGCCAGCATGAGTTTTCTTAATTCCCTATCATTCAGCCCCTCCTGTGGCCCTCTCCCTGTTCTAGAGTAACGAGAATATATAAAGGCTGATGAAAAATGTTGTGGCTCTTTCGAACCATTCTGTATTAACAATTGCATGTAAATATTAAATTATTTCTTAATTGATTTGTTAGGGTGATAGGATATTCTCATACTAAAATAGGATAGAGTAATTGTTATTAATCTTTTCTGAGCAAAGCTGTGGATTCTTCTTAGAACAATGGACATAAAAAAACACTTCACTTTTAATGTAAGGCATCCATAGATCCTGGTTTAAGGACCTTAGATTTAGGGGTTTGATACAATTCTGTTTGTGTATTAATTACACTTTAACAAAACCATTCTAAATCTTACCTTACAATTAAATAAATGAATCGGAATGAATGAATGAATGAAATTGCAGATTATTCTAAGATTTAGCAGATCTGCCAGCTGTTGACCTAATATTTGAACATGAACGCTTAAAAAAGTTTTCTTTAAGTCTATCACATAGCCATTTATAAGTCTATCACATAGCCATACATTGTAGTAGGAGGTTAAATATAATTACCCTGGAGGTAACTTATTTCTCAGTGTCTAACTGGCACAAATATATTAAGGACTTAATATTTATCATAGGATTACATACATATATGCATATATATATAGCTAATACTAGTTATGTAAAATGGTTCTCAGTAAGTATATAAAGCTTAGCCACACTTAGACCATAAGAGGTAAATTATATCTTGCTGACAAAGCATATTCATCTATTTGCTTAAAAAAGCAGATAGTAATTACCAGCCATTGTACTAGGTTTTGGGAATTGAACAATGTCCATCGTGGAGCTAGTAAGAGTGTGATGTGAACAATTATGTATTCATCTGACTATGCATAGAATGTCAGTAGAACTGTGGGGATACTGGAGATAGAATAGCTAATTTCCCTGTAGAGAGAAGGGAAAAATATTTTTCATTAGGATATTTTATTTGAACTAGGCCTTAGAAAGATGAGGACTTGACCAGAATTAGGCAGAGTAAATAAATAATCTGAGTATTATGTACGGATTTGAGTGTGCGGCACAGTCAAGGAACTCAGACAGATCTTGTGACAAGTAGAGGTGCATGGAGTTGGGGGTGTGGTGGTAAGAGATGGGGTGGAAAGAAAGTGGGATCACACAAATTAGTGAAGTGAGGACCTTGAACACCATTAGTGTTCTCTGAGGTTGTGTCACTGCTTTGTAAAGAAGCTTTAAGTTACAGCAGAAACATGCAGAATTTTAGGAATCAGAATTATGATTTTAAATAAGCCAACTAATTTTCCTAGACTCATTGTCCTTATCTATAAAATATACAAGAGGCACAATGAAAGCACATAGTATTTAATAATATTAATACATTATTAATTAGCGCATAGTATTTAATAATATTAATACTAATATTTAATAGTAGCGAACATTCACTAAATACTTTCAATGTGCTAAGCCCTCTTTTGTTCATTATAAAAGATGCATTTTACTAGGGTCATTGTTGAAACTTAGTGGCTAGGCTTTATGTAGCATCACTTACAAACTTCCTTGGATATTATGAAGTGCTTGTTAAATCTGCAACTTGTAAACATTTGTTCTTTTAGAGGAAACATGGAGAAAGCCATTGACATGTTCAACAAAGCTATTAACCTGGCCAAATCAGAAATGGAGATGGCCCATCTGTATTCACTTTGCGATGCTGCCCACGCCCAGACAGAAGTTGCAAAGAAATATGGATTAAAACCACCAACATTATAAAACAGGAGGAAAGGAGACTGACCCTATTTTTAAAAGAAGTTTACCCCCTCTTCAACTGAACCCTAAAGACACTGTCATGAACTGTGTTGAATGGTGGAGCTTAGTATTTCCGTTTGTGGTGGTGTCATTTGTTACATCTGTTTCATGTTTAGGTGTTGTGGGTGTGGCTGTTGAAGGAAGTTTGTGTCTTGCAGCTTTTATTCCCTGTGCAACAAAAGCTTAGAACCTGTTAACAGGATATTAAAATAAAGTTGCAAAGAGTACAAATGATAATTGACCATGCAAATAAAAACTTTGATTTGTTGATTGGTTTTTTTTTTTTACCAGGGGTAGGGGAACAGGGGTTTGATTATGTTCTGGATGATTTTGTCTTTATATATGTGTGTATAATATTAGTATTTTACAGCATGTTGGTTTTTAAATTAACACAGTAAGTGCTGTAAAATAGATGTCTTTTATATTCAATCCGTTTTAGTTGACGTTTTGAAGAAAACAAAGCTTAAATGGGGATTGAAGTAAAATTGAGTGACCCTTTAAACCATTGTCAGCATGCACAATGCCTCTGATTCTGCAGAACTTTAGAAACTTAGTGGCAACTGTTAATCCTCTTGACCCCCTTCCATTCTAATGGATAATGTACATCATTCTTCAAGTCCACAACAGCTGGTTTTCATGTGGTAAATTATGCAGAAGTAAAATATTCAGATTGATATATGTGCTGGAAGACTGAGTATTGATGGGGGAGTGGACCCGGCAAAGAGGTAAGGTGAAACACAAGTGTGTTTATAATTGTCCATGACTGTAATAAGTACAACTATTTAATAGTGTACTTTTTAAAGAAAGTACAGGTTATTGTATAACCCAAATAAAGATGTGTGATATATGGGAGTATTTAATTAGCTTAAAATTTCTAATGAAGAAAATGTGGCTAAATGTTCAAAAAGGATATAGGTCTTGGAGCATAGTATTTCCTGATATGACAAGTTCAGTGTTTCAGCTACGGCTACATGTGCTTAAGGAATTTTGAGCCAGTACTTTCCAAGGTGCTGAGGACATGTAGAGTGCTTTTTAGTACTGACCTAACCTTGATCTCTAAGGACTAATTGCCTATGTCCAGGTCTTCACTAGGGATAGTGACAACAGATTTTGTTTTGTTGATTTTATCTTTATTCACCTCTTCACTTAAAAATAACTTTAAGATTTATTTCCAATTGTCACTTTTATAAACCATCATTGTGTTTACATGCTGGAATTTTCTGGTGGGGGAAGGGTTGTGTTCCGGGTGTCTTATTTTGAGATATTCAAGATGGGGAGAGGTGTAAGACTTAATAAAAGAGCAAGCTTTCAGTTATACTTTCTGGAAATCTAATTATAGTTTACATTGTTGAGAGTAAAGGAGCATTTTTATCCCTCTTTAAAAGGGTGCTTTATCCTTTGAAACCAAAAAGATTTTGTCTACAAATGCTATCTTTTAGAATCTATTAGAAAGGACTCCCTTCCAAAGTCAGTTTTTGGAAAATATAGAGGAGGCCTCTAACTAATTAGTGGGAGCAGTTAACATAATTTAAGATAATTTGGATAATGGAAAGTTTGAGAACTCTGCATTTTGTTCTTAAATTTGCACCTATTATGATAGCCCCTGAATACAGAAATGTTTTACATCTCTGAATGTCCTCTGACTTAAAAAAAAAAAAGTTTTTATTTGCATGGCTATATTCACATTAATATTGACTTGTCTTCTACTCTTCTCCCTTCTTTCCCCTTGGGGTTGGGTAGAAAAACACAAAGGAAACTGAAGCATGTACCATTCAGTACTATCATTCCAAATTCTCTCGGACTCTTTCTTGCCTGTTGTGAAAATATTTGAAACTGCACTGAAAGCTGCATCTGTCTGTATCTTTTCTTTTGTAAATGACCTCACATGTAAATTCACCAAATAAATATTACATTCAAGCTTTTCTATCTATTCTTTAAATAGAATATAGAAAGACAGGTAGTTTATTCATTTATTATGGTATTGGGTAAATTCACAGTCATTCTCTTGTGGGCTCAAACTAACTTTGAAAATAGTTACATACTGGACATGTTAGTATATGAAGCAAAATAAGTTTCTTGGTGTGAGTGGTGGAGTTTCCTGAGCGCATTCATACTCCTCTACTGTGAGATAAGGCTCCACAGAGAGCTAGTAGAACCAGCAGACTTCATTCCTTACCTATACCTTACCCAGACTTACAGGGCAGCCTGGAAGGTTGCCAATGGGACCTGGGCCCGGTGGATAAGTTTATCTTCAAACTGGTTTTACCAGTGAGTTTGATTATAGTTCTCAACCACATGGTGTCTTTCAGAAAGCATGTCTGAAATAATCTCTACCAACTTTGATAATTAGGGAATACATCCCAAAATAGTAGTAAGAAACTTTGGTTTTAAAATAACACAAACAGAACTTTCTGCCCTCTTGGAACTCAAATTGGAGTTTAAATAGTGCTTTGTATCTGTAGAAATTAACTAGTTTTCATCTTAAGACTGTTTATAAACAGAAGGACTATATAAATTTAACCAATCCAGGAAACATTTGAGTATAAAAGTAATAATTACCTAAGATTGTTCTGGATAAATTGGGTTGTATGGTTTTTGTATTTATAAGAAAATAACTTTGGAGTAGTCGCAGAGAGATGGGTAATAATTAATCCTATCCCCAGTCCTTTGCTAAATTGATTTGTGAACAAAGTGACAGAATTTTAATTTTAATTTGATCATTTGTAAACTTTAACACAGATAGGATGAATAGTGAGTGATCTAGGTGGATACTGCACATGCAGTGGATTTGCCTCACAGCCTGGATCTTTAATGAGCTGGCCACAAGTAAACCTGCCTGGATCAGAGGGAAACTATTTATATTATGTTGGATAGTAACCCTGTCCTATGCTCCAGAGGGAGACAGTCTCTATCTTCCAAAGCTGTTCATTATGCAAACATCCTTGAAGACAGTCTGGAACAAAAATCACCAATGCCTCTCCTCTCAAGATGTGTGGAAAAACATGGAGAATTGACTCCCCATCTGTGTGTGTTTTTACCTTTTATTAATTCTTCTCAAGCTTAATCTTTCACCAGTTCAGAGGATTACAGCTTCTCTTTTGGACAATAGCATGGTTTATGGATAAGTATTACTGGCCTGAGCTGCAGGTGACCTTAGTTCTAACTAAACACTGCTTTCCACAGGGCATATGATCTTACATAAATAAAGGTCCCATCCAACACTACAGTATATCTACAGTATATGAAGTTACTTCATGTCTCAGGATCTTGCCAGATATAATCCCTTAAGGTAAGGGAATCATTCCAGAATATACAGAAGTTATTAAGCCAGAAAACTTGTAAGAGAACAAGTGCAAACTGTAGGAATAAATTCACTTCAACTCAGTATTTACTGAGCACCCATCAAGGCAAGGATTAGTCATAAAAAGATGAACATAAAGTCCTCAAAGATGAACATAAAGGAACTCAAAAACTAGACAACAGTTTTGGTGCCATAATCAAAGTTAAGTATAATGTGTCAAGGAAACACAAGAGTAATAAATTCTGCTAGGTCTTAAATCATAAATAAAATTTAGTTAAGGAGCTTTCTATAAGGTGGAGAAACCACCACGACAAAACATCTAGGTGAAGGGACATTGTGAGTCTGAGCTGAAAATGAGCCCTCCAAGTTAGAGTCCGGCAAAGTACAGTGGTTTTTAAACTAGTAGGGAGATGCCAATAGTGAAGCTACATGTATGAGAGCTGTCAGCATATATTTACGACCATGCATGTGGATGAGACTACTTCAGGACAAAATGTAAGCTATAAAGCGGCTAAAAATAAAACATCAATATCTAAGGGACAAAGGTGTTAATGAAAAAGTGATCAGAGAGACAGTAAGAACATGCTCACATGGATGGTGTTAGATTTGAGAGAGGCCAAATGGACAGGTCCACAGATGGACCATGAGTAATTTCTGCCCAAGAATTGTCATTGGAATGGTGAAGGCACAATCTGCCTGCTGGGGTCTGAAAAATAACTGAAAGACAAGAATTTCTAGGGAGCAGAAATGAGTCTTTAAAAAATGGGTGAAAAAAGGAAAGTTTAGAAAAAATGAAAGTTTACAGCATGGCATGCTTTTTGTTTTGTGGGAGAACTCTAAGAATGAATCTATAGACACAAGAGTCAAAGGGTAGTTGAACACAAAGTGATATATTTGGAAGGTTCAAAGTATTTCAGGAAGAGCTAGGGTCACAACACTTGCAATATTACTGCACCTTGCCCACTGTGCTCTACTCTTACACATTCTTGTTCATTTGATAGATATGAATCAGCTATGAAGTAAATCATTGAACAAGAAGTAGTATCCTTGGCTGGGCGTGGTGGCTCACGCCTGTAATCCTAGCACTCTGCGAGGCTGAGGCGGGAGGATCACTCAAGGTCAGGAGTTTGAAACCAGCCTGAGCAAGAGCGGAGACCCCGTCTCTACTAAAAAGTAGAAAGAAATTAATTGCCCAACTAAAAATATATAGAAAAAATTAGCCGGGCATGGTGGTGCGTGCCTGTAGTCCCAGCTACTGGGGAAGCTGAGGAAGAAGGATCACTTGAGCCCAGGAGTTTGAGGTTGCTGTGAGCTAGGTTGACGCCACAGCACTCTAGCCTGGGCAACAGAGTGAGACTCTGTCTCAAAAAAAAGAAGTAGTATCCTTGTATATATGTGCTTTGAATTTGACGGTGTATCAGGGGCTTAACATGTTAATTCCGGGTATTAACAAGACCATTTTATCCTAAAGTACTTTCTCTTCCAACAACTGACTTTTTCTTATCCTCTGACCTTCACCCAAAAAGGAACAGAACTGAATGAAGATAATGTAACAAATATGAAACTGCAACACAAAGGAAGTTAGAAGGCATGAGGAAGAAGAGCCCATATTAGGCCTGCTGCCTGGCAACATGTTGGTTAGTGCAGATGCCACAGAACACATCTTTTCTGTTTCCATCCTCTGGCTTCACTGTACCCACTCAACACCAAATCTTACCCAGCAGTGCTTAAAAAAATAGCACAAAAGACTTAAAACTGGTCTGCCAATAGAGCAGAACATTGGCCTTGAAACCTAAACTCTTATCTAAACTTTTTTTCACTTGGTATACTTTGCACAGACCTAACTTTTGGTATCAGCAAGGGGTCCTTCCCTAAATACCCACTTGATGTCATCATCTAACTACTATTTGCTCATTTAAAACCCTGTAATGTTACTAAGTTATTCATTTGCAACCAAGGCAGCACCCATTATCTGTTAGCTCTCAGCTCCAAAAAGCTAGGTGGAAGTCAAGCAGTACTTTGATGACTAACTGTACATCCTGACCTATTTCAACATAGGTCACGATGACATAGGTCATCATCCTTGTGAATGTGTTGCCTTACGTAAACTTGCAAGAGATAGAGGTCCACAACATGATAGCAGACTTCAAAGTATTATGCAAAACAAAAACAAAAACAACCCCCAAATTATCATTGCATAATTCGTTAGAAAGTCAGGGAGTACAGGGGAATGGAAGTTAATCAGATCTTTTTCATGGCCTTAGATTGCAATGTTCTCACACTCTAGGTGGGAATCCAGGGTTTATTCTGATCAGATTCCACTTCCCAAAAGGTAAAATCAAGGGCCAGGTTACCACACACTTTCTAAGAATAAAATGTTATATACTAATTACAGGAGATACCTACTTTATTCATTTCTTTTTATATTTTTTTGAGTGCACTAGAAGGCAAGATCACCTGATACAACACTAAAAGAATAAGAAGACAATTCATTTAATGAAATAAAAACACAAACTTTAGCATACAGCCTTATCTGTCATAGGAATGCTACATCAAGTTAAAGTGTCTCTGCTTCTATAGCATCAAGATAGCTAGGATGGCTTTGTCCACTGTTTTCAAACTATTCCGAGCAGCTCTTTGGAGGAAATTCTTAGGGATTTCTTTGGAGAATAAGAGGAAATCCAAGAGGGGAGGTCTCCTAGGCTCCACATATCCACATCAACCAGATCTTTCTTTCATCATTCTTACAGATGTGGGCTTTACTGTAACATTTTCTACTTTTAAAAAATGGTTTATGCTAAATTTATAAAGTATAACAATTTGTCCGTGGGCCTGCTAGGATACAGAGCAGTGGTACTCTAAGTACAGTCTAGAGTTGCCTGAAAGTTCCTGACATCCTTTGAATGGATCTGAGACTTCTTTTTTGACAATGGCCAAAACCTGGAAACAGCCCAAAGGTCCAGCAGCAGGTAAATGGATAAACAAATTTTGGTATACCCAGACAGTGGAATACTACTCAGTAATGAAAAATGAGTGAATTACTGATGCACACACAGATGAATCTCCAAATAACTATGAGAGAAAATATATATAGTACATATGGCATGATTCCATTTTTACATAATCTAGAAAATGCAACTAATCTGTAGTGATAAAGCTTATCAGTGATTGAGGATGAAGAAGTAGCCAGAGAGATTATAAAAGAGCACAAGGACACTTTTGGGGTGCAAATATGTTCATTATCTTGATTGGAGTGGCTTATGGCTCTATATGTCAAATTTTAACAAATTATACTTTTTTAAAAAAGTCAATACAATTATTTGTCAACTATAAATTTAAAAATCGATTTTAAGACTCATTGATCTTTTTCACTCTTGTTCTGAGTCTACAGTGCTGTTTTCCAAAGACACATGATGTCTGCACTTTTTATAGCTAATGGAATGTGTGCTCATGTATCTTGTTTTAAATTCTTCTATTTTCCAATATGGTAAATATCTATCTATCTAAAACCAGTGGCGTGCTAGAGCAGGATTGCACCAGCTCGTAAGAGCTGATTGTACACATCTACTCTCAACCCTGTGTTTAGAGGTGTCATCTTGCTTGAACTCAGCCATGGTAAAGTATACCATAGAAATCAGCAAAATCAAGGCTTTTTTTTCAGACAGCTAGTTGTTAAACAATTACCAGCCCATCATTACCTATGACAAACATAAACAAAAAGTCATTGAAGTCCTTAATTTTTATTTTTCTTAAGAGATAGGGTCTCACTATGTTGCTCAGGCTGGACTCCAACCCCTGGCCTTAAGCAGTCCTCCCGCCTCAGCCTCCCAAGTAGCTGGGACTATAGGTATGTACCACCACACCCAGCTCAGTCCTTAATTTTTAATTGTGCAAAAGGATTCTGAGATCAAGAATAACCACTAGGCTCAGTGGTTCTTTATCTATGGAGCTAGAAAGCGTTACTAGGGGAAAAAGCAAAAAGGAAAAGGTAAGACTTTCAGACAATGAACACTATCAAAAAAAATCTTTTACAGAGATTGATAATAAATTGTCTTCACCAAATGCCACCACTGCCATTCTCCCATAGGGCTCACTGTTGACCCAGTCTTTGCCCCAAGACCAGGAGGGTCTGGGGTTGAATGATTAGCCCCTTCTAGAATTTGAGGAGCCCAAAAACTGCTAAGAAGGAAGGGGCGCCCACCTCTTCTGACAAACACCAAAGATCTACCACCTTGCTTCCCATAGCTACTCATGGACCAAAAATGGAACTTTAAGGTACTGCTTGGAAAAGAATAGCACCAGACCAAGTTCTCTAGATAATGCATTCTAACTCCAACAAGTGGGATAAGAGGTCCATGACACAAATATATCTGTATTAGGTGAATCAACCACCAGGACACCAAGATCTGACACTTTTACCAACTGCTTTGAGGCAACTTAAGTATGGAAGAAGCTTCAGAGCCAGCCTCTTCTTTTGGCTCACAGGCTCTGGCCTAGACCCTTTTTAACTACTTAATGTGGTATGGAGAATGTCAGTGCGCTGAGGCTCTGTCGTCTAAACAGAGAGCTCCCTGGGAAGAAAAAGGCTAAAATTAAAAAAAAATAAAAAGGATCTCCATTAAGGAATTCAACAGGGAGTCGATCATGTTGCAGAATTAAATCTTCCTGTTTCACAACATGTTAGAAACATAAACTTTAGGATTTTTTCGTCTCTACTGCATAAAGGTCTGATCGCTTCTGTCTCAAAATGGGGATTTGCTGGCGTATTTCAGCCAACTTCTTCAGGTCTGCAAAAACAGGAAAGTGCATTGTTAATAATTTGCAAGTCCTCATTAACCAAGGAGACTTTTTCCCCAGACTGTAAAAACCACCAGAGTCTCAGCAAGTAACTTAGTAACAAACAGGCTTGTCCAGATGCACAGATGGCCTGGCACTGGCACCATTTCAAACCAAACCAAGAAAACTCAAGCTGAGCTACAACCCCCAGGGCTTGGCCAGAGAAGCAGACCCTAGAATATCCTCAAGAATAAATGAGGCGGGGGGGTGGGGGGGGGGAATAAAGGAGCCCTTCCAAGTGACAGGGACTACACAGCTGAGGAATCTGGCCTCAGAGCAATGGGGACACCAGAGACCTGGAAACTGTGCCTGGGCAAGTCTCACCTATGTCTGAATACACGATCGTTTCTTCAGTGCCAGCTTTGGCTAGGACCTCCCCCCTGAAAAAGAGGCAGGGGAGAATTAATGGATTCCCTGATTTCGGTGATATTCAAGATCTCTACGTTTTTCCTACCTATCTCTCAGGCCAAAGGGGAAAGAATCTGAGATTTAAAACAAGAAGATAGAGGTATAAATTCCTATTCCTATAAATTCTATTATTTAAGTAATTCCATGACTTTGTGAAAGGTCATTTTGACCTTTCACATTCTCCATTTCCTAATCTATAAAGTGGAAATATAAGCTCTATGAGGGCTTAGTGAAAAAACTATTAAGTACGTTTTATAATCTGCAAACTGCTAGGACGTGGTAGTTATTCTATTATTGTAAGGGTCTGGGAATAGAGCTATCTACAGTCAACAGGAAGCTTCACCCCATGCCCTTGAGAGTGCATTTTAGTGAGACCCTTTACAAGGGCAGTGGAGATCTGCCCTTCACACCTGCCAGGCTGCTACCCTACCATGTCTTTGGTTTCAGATTTGAGGGGAAGATTTCCACCTGTGGGGTCTGGGTGGAAGTGGCAGGGGAACCATACACCGCAGGAGCCCACACTAGGGAACAGCAACACTCTTTCACAAGTCCAGGGGAGGCTGACCTGGAGAACTATCTCCAGTGCTTAGTCTCTTGGCCCAGAGCAGGGATTCAAACACATATATAGAGAAATAAAAGTTCTTCAAAGTAAGCTGACATGGTAACTGGTTCCATTTACCAGATAGCCATAAATAGATTTTTGGCACAAATGCCACCATTAATGCCATGTAACTGAATCCTTTTTCTGTTCTTTTCTAATTCTTCCCTATGTGCCCTGGCATTCAAAGATTTCTATGTTAAGCTCGCATACCCACCCCAATGTTAGTATAAGCAGAGGGCCCCCAACCCTGCAGACGGAAGAAATAAGATAAGTCATATACAACCACTATGCATCAGAAGCAGCCAGCTTGATCAGGAGACCCATAGGATCGCTGTGGAGCAGAGCTGCCCAGAAGGCAGAGGCCAGGACTGGCACCAACAACTGGACAGTAGAACTTGAAGCAAGTTCAAGAAAACTTTCAAGCCAACTTCACCCCTACAGTCCTCCAGTGCCCACTAACCGTAACAGTCAGGAGGACACTGAGAATCTCTTACTAGGCACATCTTCCAAGGCCTCCCCACCGCACACATTGAGCTCTGTGTCCTATAAAGTCAGAGAGAAGCTTTAGGGACTCCACAGTGACAGTTAACTCTTCTCAGTCTTGTCACTGGTATACTTATCCTGAAACTGTAGAAATACATAACAGTGTGTAGATGTATTTATACAGAGAAGTAGTGTGGAATAAGTCCAAGTTGTTAAGGCAAAAGTCCTGGATCCAAATACCAGTTCTAGCCACCTCCTCTGTGAACTGCAATTCTACCATCTATAAACTGAGTTTAGTAAGGACAAGTCCCCAAGAGTTCAAGCTGAGATCGTACATGTGAAAGTACGATGTAAACTACACAAAAGCAGACTGTGAGGTACACATGTTAGCATACGACAGTACGTGCATCTGGGCAGATTTACGTGCTGGTTTCACTGAGTAGTAAAATGCTTTACCCTCTCACAGGGGACAGGGTTCTAGTTTCCCTTATGGAAATCCTCCCCGCTCCTCTGCTAATTATGCTGGGAGCAAAGTTCTCGCCCTGTAACTCCTGCTCTAGGACCAGCCAGCCAGCCTAAATTTTAACAAAAAGCCAAGAGTTTGGGAGACTCTTTTACTAAAACCATCTGCCTTTCACGGTTTCCTTGTTTCCCCATGTGATCCAAGTCTGACTGACAATGAAGGTCACCTAGAAACTCAGAAAAGGGCTAAGGCTGAAGACTCAATTAAGAGCAGGATGATTTCTTTCTCATATAGTTTTCAAGTGGAAGCTTCTCTGACAGAGATAGGTAGAAACCTGGTAGGGCATGAGGGGAAATGGGAGTGAGGTGGGTGCTTGGGTGCTTGGGCGCTCAGGAGCCAGACCACCCACCAGCCCATGTGGCATCTCTCAAGCTCCTACTGAGCCTGTCCTCACTCACCAGGGGTTCACGACAGTGCTGTGTCCCCAGGCTACATAGGAGGCTTTGTCATCCCGGGCAGGAGAGGCTGTGGCCACATACACCTGATTATCAACAGCCCTGTAGTCAATGGAGAGAAAAGAGGTAGATCATATACTATAGACATGCAATATTTTTATATCCCAAGGGGATAGATCCTTCTTTTAAAAAAATAAGACAGTACAGGCTGACTCAGACGTAGAAGGAAGCCAAAGCATACAACATTCTCTTCAAAAAGTATCTTATTGTGGCTGGTCCAAAGGTATTAAGTTATCTCACTTGATTGTTCACAGTCAGTTACAGACCGAACTCCTTGTTCTATTACTTTCTCCCCTCCTCACTACTACACTTGACTAGTCTTAAATAAATAAATAAAATTTAAAAATAAGTATCTTATTGCATAAGCCAGTGGTTCTCGACTAGGGGTGATTTTGCCCACCAGATTTGCCAATGTCTGGAGATCTTTTTGATTGTCACAACTAAAGGGTTGCTGCTGGCATCCAGGAGGTAGAGGTCAGGGATGCTGCTAAGCATCCTACAATGCACAGGATGGCCCCCTACAGCAAAGAAGTATCTAGTCCAAAATGTCAACAATGCTGCTATTGAGAAACCCTGGCATATGACAAGTTGTACTGTAGGAGAAAAGTGCTTCTCTGGTTACACCAAGTTTAAGTGGCAGAGAGAACAGAGTGGCCTTGTCAGGGCAATGTGCCTTGCAGGACTGCATGGTGCTGTGGCTTCTAAGGAGAAGGTGCCCAGCAGCAGAAGCCTGCCTTGTGGATTCATCCTTTTCAGCTGCATTTGGATACCAGGGCAGAATTCCATATCAGGAAGGAAGGCTGGTGCTTCCTCTAAACTGGAAATCTTTCCACAAAGAAAAAACACTGAGATGCTTGAATATATGGTTCCTTCCTTACCGGCCTCTCTGAAGCAACTCCCAGTGGGCTGGTCCAGTGGTCAGATTGAAAGCTCCAGGATACACCAAAAGCTGGCAGCCTTGGGGAGAGAAAAGCCAAAGGGCAGTGGATACAAGTGAAAATCTGTTGACACCAGCCCCTTCCATTGTTCCTTACCCAGAAGGGACCACACTCAAACTTTCCCAAGCATAAAAACATGACAACCAAGTCAGGCAGTGCCAGCAGCATTAAGATGTGGCTCTGAATTTAGACACAGAAGAAAAGTGGTATTGATAAACAAAATCACAACATGTGACCTCACTTGAAAAAAGTAGAGAACTGTCACTCAAATTTCTCTCTGCACCATAATGTCAGCTGCACATGGCCAAGGACCATGTTTTGCAATTATTTTCAACTGAAATTAGGGGCAGAGTAGTTGCCTTAATGCTTATTCATAAGTCTCTACAGAGACTGTTCACCCCAGAGCCCATGAACCTGCACCTTGTGCTGGGCAGGCAATCAAACCATTTTCACCCACTTCATTGTAAGTGACAGTTGAACTGGAAGTAGTTTCAAGCAGTCTAGTAAGGATGTTAATATTTGTTGAGTATCACATGAGGGGCTTTATCCTTAATCCTCAAACCATTCCTATGATTAAATTGAGAACCCCACTGTTCTAGAGGGTAAATGATTTAATGAAAGTATTGCACCAATTAAGGGGAAGAGTTGGAACCAGAAACCACATCTTTTGCTTTGGTTTATTAAAAGGATTTTTTTCTGCAAACTTTGGATTCAGTTAAAAGGCCACATGTGGCCCCAAGGCAGCAAGTTCCCCACCCCACCCCACCCCCTGCGCAGGTACTGAGTGGTGAAACCCATGAGAGTGTAGACCATGTCTTCATTTCTACTGGGCTCCCAGTGATTCTTTTCAATACAGTAACAGGAAGGATTTAAAGGGTAGAGCAGGTATTTAGGAGCATGGCTCCCACCTTAGCTACAACCAAAGAACTCTATCATCCATATCCAGCAAAAGTGTGAAAAGTCACATGAGGGTAGAATGGCTAGAGATGGAGGGATTAAGACCCCTCTCCTGGCTTCTTTTACTAAGGGCTTCCCCCAGCCTACAGAGACCAGCCCAGAACCAAACCTCCAAGCACCCACATAACACAACTACTGAGCTGCCTCACCTCTCTGTGCATAGATTTGTGCAAGCTCTGCAAACCGCATGTCGTAGCAGATGCCCAGACCCACTCTGCAGTAAGCTGTTTCCAAACAGAAAATACACAAATGCAAAGTTAACTTCCTAAAGCATGGAGTGGCAAGGAAAAGCATCCATGATGCAATGATCATAAAACACTGACGGGATAAATTAACACAGGACCTAAAGACAGAGACAATTTATAAGCTCATTCCTACTTGATTTCTCATCATTTGTGTGAGCAGAGTAGAGATGAGAAATTCATTCTAATTGAATGCTTATTATCTAGGTGTTCCTAGATAGGTGGGAGGTGTTCCATCATGGCCTAGTAAGTATACTCTGGAAACAATAATAGGAGGTTATGATCAAATGAAATAGCAAAATTATGCCAAATCCTTAGTTCTCGATTAAGCCTGAACTTCCCAGATCTTTGATTATTCTCCTTCTCACTTCTGATCCTTCAGTCAGGTTATGTAAAAAAAGTAAAGACATTAAGAAAAGAGAGAAAGAGAGAAAGAAAGAAAGAATGAAAGAGGAGGAAGGGGAGGGGAAGGGAGAGGAAGGGGAGGGGAGGGGAGGGTTGGGTTGAGGAAAGAAAGGAATACCTGATCGTCTTCTACTGAGATTGCTAGAAGAGGTGAACTTATCTGGTACGTACGAGTATCAAATGTGGAGAAGCTATCACCCGGACTTAATGTTTTCGATTCTTGAAATGTAATCTTCCCAGGAACATCAATGTCAAACAGATGGATCTGCATCGCAAATAACTGATTTGGTTACCTCTTTTCCAGCAGGGTTCATGACAGTAATGACAGTTATCTTTCCGTGGGGAGATACCTGAGGTGCTCTAAGATCAACTATACAAACAGCATCCACAACCCGCACATAATCCAGCCCACAACCTGGCTGACATCTTATCAAAATGAATTTTATCACAGGAAGCTGGAACAATGATACTGTAGTTTTTACAACTCCTATATCCATGTGGTATCCAAATCAATATCCAGATTTCTCATGGGTGGTAATTAATGTGTAGCTTTTTACTCAATATAAATGCACTCATAATCAAACTGATAAACTGGAAGAAGAGGGTAACCATTTAAAAACAGGTAAAAATTTTGTGGGCCAAATTCAGCAATATATAAAAAAGAATAATGTATCACTTCAAAATTGGATTTATTCAAGAAAAGCAAATGTGGTTTAACATTAGAACATCAATCTATGTAATTTACCACACTAACTATTTTAAAGAAGAGAAATCATACGATCATCTCAAGAGATGCATAATGAGCATTTGGTAAACATCTACAGCCATTCATGATTCAAAAGACAAAACAAAAATACTCTTCTAGGAAGGGAACTTTTTAATCTGATAAAGAGTTCTGTAAAAACCCTAAACAAACATCATACTTAATGGTGAAATATTGAAAATCTTTCCTCTGAGATTAGGAACAAGACAAGGATACCTGCTACTCAACATTGTACCAGAGATCCTAAACAAAGCACAAGGAAAAGAAAGGAGTAAAAAAGTATGATTAGAAAGAAAAAATGGAATCCGTCACTATTCTCAGATGATATAACTGTGTACCTAGGAACTAAAAAAAAAAAAAAAAAACTACAGATATATTATCGGGATTAATAAATGAGTTTAGCAAGGTTGCTATATACAAGGTCAATATTTTAAAAACTTATTTTACTTCTATATATAAGCAAGAAACGGAAAATGAAAGTGCATCAAAAAACATCACGGAATATTTCGAGAGGGAGGGGAAGCATGGGCAATATATGTAAGTTTAACGTTTGTACCCCCATAATATGCTGAAATTAAAAAAAAAGTTTTCAATTTAAACAAACAAACAAAAAAACACCAAGGAATAAATCTGACAAATGATACATAAGGCTATATCCAAAAAACTATAAAAATAAATTGAGAGAAATCAAAGGAAGTCTAATAAATGTCAGGATAGTTACCACATTCATCGACTGGAGAACTCAATACTGAAAAGATACACTTCAAAGAGCTGGGTTCATAGTCTAATGCTGGATGTTCTTCCTGCACTGATAGAATAGCTCCTATCAGACCAGCTCTCTTAACTACGAACACTGGACAAAATAAAAGGCAAGGCACAAGTACGTAAAGCACTATAATACAATACCTAAAGGGAAGGCAACACAGGGAAGAAGGGAATAGCACTAGGTGAGTTTCCCATTTGTTTACAGCTGTTAAGTAAGGACCCAGTCGCTGTTATGAGTAGTTATGAAAACTACCCATAATCATACTGGCTTGAAGAAGCACAGGATGGAGTTTCATAGCAGCTAGAAAGTGAGAGAGGAAATCCTAAAAAGGAGAAAGCCAAAGAGGGAGAGCCCTAAATTCTGCATATAAAATCCGTCCAAATCTCTGGCTGACCAATGAATTAAATATGAATGGGGTAGCCTACAAGCAGCCTAGCTAAGGCTAAAAACTTCAGACAGAACAGAGAAGCTAAAGTTGCTGCCCACCTTGCAAAGGAGATAAGAGTTTGGTGTTTGAGGGCAGGCGTAGTGGCTCACACCTGTAATCCTAACATTCTGTGAGGCTGAGATGGGGAATTTCTTTTTTTTTTTTTTTTTTTT
>VBSM01000272.1:70117339-70132044 GCA_008086735.1 Cheirogaleus medius
GCTGAGGCAGGAGGGTTGCTTGAGCCCAGGAGTTTGAGGTTGCTGTGAGCTAGGATGCTGCCGTAGCACTCTAGCCCAGGTAATAGACCAAGACTCTGTCTCAAAAAAAATTTTATTAAAAAAAAAAATTACTGTTTTATGGGATTTATAAAATATGTAAATAGGCTACGAATGACAACTAAAGCATAAAATAATAGGTGCAGGAGGGTAGGAAATGGACCTCTACCATTACAAGGCTCTTAAATTTCACATGAAGTGATACAATATTAACACTAAGTAGACTTTGACAAGTTAAAGATACATAATATATTTCCCAAGGCAACAACTGGGGGAAAAGGAGCAAAGAGGTAGAACTAATAATAAAAAGACAACAGGCGGGGCATGGTGGCTCACGGCTGTAATCCTAGCACTCTGGGAGGCCGAGGCGGATTGCTCTAGGTCAGGAGTTCGAAACCATCCTGAGCAAGAGCAAAACACCGTCTCTACTAAAAATAGAAACAAATTAATCGGCCAACTAAAAATACAGCTGGGCATGGTGGCACATGCCTGTAGTTCCAGCTACTCAGGAGGCTGAGGCAGAAGGATCGCTTGAGCCCAGGAGTTTGAGGTTGCTGTGAGTTAGGCTGATGCCACGGCACTCTAGCCCAGGCAACAGAGTGAGACTTTGTTTCAATAAATAAATAAATAAATAAGACAACAGATAAATTAAAATGGAATTCTAAAAAATATGCAATTAATCCAAAAGAATGCAGAAAAAACGAACAAAGAAAAAAAATAGACTAACCACTCCAGTTAAAAGGCGGATTGTCAGAATGAATAAAAAAGTAAGACCTAACTATATGCTGTCTATAAGAGAACCACTTAAAAACCAAAAATATATATAGATTGAAAGTAGAAGACTAGAAAACCACATACCAGGCAGAGTACATGTAAGAGGGCTGGAGGGGCTACGGTGACAGCAGAGACAAAACGGACTTCAAGACAAGGGGTGTTACAAGAAAAATAAAAAGTAATGATAAAAGGATCAATTCATCAGGAAGACTTACCAATACTAAATGTATATGCATTTAATACTACAAAGATGTCAACTCTTCCTAAATTGGCCTTTATATATTCAATGAAATCCTAATAAAGATTCCTACAGGTTGTTCCTTTGCAGAAATTGACAGTTGAGTCTAAAATGTATAGAAATATGGAAATGGCCAAGAATAGCCACCTTTGCCAATCAGTCAAAAGCCTGACATGTATACAATATAATGAGAGGGACTAGGGGACTTCATAGCAAACTCTTAAGATGCCACATTCCCAACTTACCTTTCTGTGCTTTACTAGTAAAGTTCCATCAGGCCCAAACACAGCACAGGTGTTATAAAACTTCCCAGCATCCTCTTCAGGGATGGAACCTTTTATTGAGAGAAGAAATATACAGGCATACAAAACAATAAGAAAAAGAATCTTAAAAACAATAGAGCAATTCTTTTGTGATAACAGTCAAGGCCTGATAAATTTGTCACTTGGGGCCAACAATAAAGTTTACTATCTTATAAGGGTTATGATTTCATGTGCTCTTTTTTCTTCTTGACTATGATCTTCCAGAGATAAACTCCAGAGTGTACATGAAATATAATTAGGTCAGATGCCAAAGGCAGGTTTAAAAAATAACCAAAATATGGCCGGGCACAGTGGCTCACGCCTGTAATCCTAGCACTCTGGGAGGCCAAGGCAGGCGGATGGCTAGAGATCAGGAGTTCAAAACCAGCCTGAGCAAGAGTGAGACCCCGTCTCTACTAAAAATAGAAAGAAATTAATTGGCCAACTAAAAATATATAGAAAAAATTAGCCGGGCATGGTGGCCCATGCCTGTAGTCCCAGCTACTCGGGAGGCTGAGGCAGAAGGACTGCTTGAGCTCAGGAGTTTGAGGTTGCTGTGAGCTAGGCTGATGCCACAGCACTCTAGCTGGGGCAACAGAGTGAGACTCTGTCTCAAAATAAACAAATAAAATAAAATAAACAAAATGTTCCTGAAATTCAGCCATGATCTTGAGTAACACTTAATCTGTAGCATTAGAACAAAACGAAGAATTTCCTATCAATCAATTTAAATTCACCAGGTCCTGCAAAACAGTATCCCAAAAGGCTTCGAGATAAGAATGTGAAGTCACAAGTCTCTCCATCGCTGAATGCAGTTCCGTCTCTATGCTTCTTGCTTTGCCTTCATATCCCCATCTTATTCATTTCTAATCCTTAACATATCATAATGTAGCAATTGTTTTATTTGCTGTGTTTATTGAACTGAGTTTTGCTGTGCTTATTTTTTATTTAAGCAAATAGAACATTTTAAAATTTGTTCCCAAATCATACAAATAAAGCTACCTTTATGAATGTGGCCTCTATGAAAAAAAAGTTTTCTCAATCCTGTATTAGTATAATAAAAGGCACACAGGTATGATTTCTCCTTCCACATTTCTACCTGCTCCTGTACTCCCAACTCCTTCTCGAGGGAAAATACTCATTGTCAGCTTGTTGTAGGTCCTTCTCCAATATTTACTATGCCTTTACATACATAACTACATATAAAAATAGACAGTCTTGTTGTGAGGGGGCTTGATCTGAATGAGAATATTCTATTCATACTATGTTGAATTTTGGTTTTTTCCACTAAATAATATGTCTTGAAAATCTTTCCATATTACTACACATTCTCTACCTCATTCTTTTCAATGAGGGAATTGTGTTCCACACTTTAAATGTAACAACATAAATCATTCAGATATTTTTTGTTTGTTTTTGGAGACGGCGTCTCACTATGTTTCCTCAGCTGGGATCGAACTCCTAGGCCCAAGCTATTCTCCCACTTCAGCCTTCCGAGTAGCTAGGACTACAGGTGTGCACCATCATGCCCAGATCATTCAGGTGTTTTTAATGTTCAGGCCATTATTCCCTGTAGTTAGGAAGTTACCTCCAATGAGATAAATGCTGCATTCCTTTGCTACTTCGGAAAGCTTCTGTGTGGATTCACCAGGAATTTTCTCTGCATATTCAGGAAAATAGTTCGTGCCATATGGAGAATTAAAGCATTCCTAGAATAATGTTGGCAGAGAAAAAGGGGGAAAAAAAACACCACTGACAGCACAGGGCTGAAGAGCCTGTGGCCACAGGCAAGACTAGGCAGCTAGCACAGGAGGAGACACAAAAACAAATCATATGAGTTTTACCAGGTCCTGGTCACCCTGGCAGAAGCTAGACTGCCTCTGCCTTGAGTCTGTAGGAGAACAAGTTCCCAACCTTGGGCACCCAGGCCCTACTACAAATCAGGCTCAATCACATGACTTTGGGTGTTAGGATGACTCCATAAGCTCAAAATTATATTACTATGTAAAACCTGTGTATGAAAAAAATACTAAAGCTTTGAAAGTCACAGAGGTTAAGAGGTTTTCTCATCTGTAAAATAGCTTTTTCTAAGTTCCCTTCCAGCACTATCATTCTGATCCTACAAAGTCTCTCATTCACGTAGGGTACTGTGTGTCTTTAACAGCTCAGTGACATGTCAGAAAACAAAAGGCAAAAGATACTACACTTCAACTCTAATTCATTCATTTTGCATTTAATGAGCTCGCCTAGGTACCAGGCACTGTGCTAGGAACCTCAAGCCCAGAGATTGCCAGCTTATACAAGACACATGATAGTCAGTGGAGTGGGCATGTGCGGAATTCAAGTGCTTTCACTCCTGGAGTTTGTACTCTTACCCTCTGGAACATTAACCAACAAGAGACCATGATTAGGTAACAAGTACAAATGAGTCCCATGACAGGCACCATAAGGAAGACTGGTTTAACATTAAGATCTCAAGCTCCCTTGTTAAAGATTCCTGTTCACTGGCCACTTTTGTGATGGGCTGGAGCCTGAGTAAAACACAACGTGACCCTGCAAATTCTCCAGCCAATTTAGCCAGGGGTTATAAAAGGCTGCCTCCTTCTCACAACTGGGTAGGGGAAAGGTGCTATCAAGAATTGATCCATCCACCGATCCCCATAAGGCCTTTAGAGAAGATGCCAGGAGATGTATGTCCTGACATGTAGGGACCCCTCTCTCAGAATGATCCTGTACTCGCTGACAAACAAATGTAGCATGACTTTCAACTGGTTCTGCTGTTAAAGAAACCATCTACCAAAGAGATGCAGTCATACTGGCTTTAAGATGCCACAGGCCACTAGACAAGTAAACTATTTAACTAAAAATCACTTGTACCCCTAAATCTATCAAAATAATAAAATAAAATTTTAAAAAAGACACCACAGGCTTCCAAAGTATGTCTAAACAGTTTTCAGTCATTTAAAAAAATGTTGGCGGCTTAGTGCTAAAAGCAACATATTCTAGTCCTACAAAAACTTAATTATACAAGAAACAAAGTATGTATCCAAGCATTGAGTATTTTAACTTTAGGTAAGTGCCTCCACATACCAGGATTTTGCTTTCCTCATCTGAATAGAGTAGATGATCCTAAAGTTAAAAACCTGTAACCATGCTGCACATCCTATCTCACAAAGACCCTCGCTAAGGTCACCTTCCAGTCAAACACAGACCAAGCCTGGGGCTCCAAGGGACACTGCTGGATCCCCAGGATAAGACAGGACAACCAGAGCTAGCAAGCACTATTCTGCTGGGTCTACAGTGTCTGGAACAGGACGGCTGCCTCCATACTGACCGGCAGAGACACTATTTTGGCTCCTTGTGCTGCTGCCTCCCGGACAAGGCTACAAGCTCGAGTGACGTTGTCTGATTTGATGGAAGAAACTTGAAGCTGGATGAGGGCCAAGCGGAAAGCTGAAGACACAGACAAAAGAAAACAGTTGTCAGTTGTGACTGCTAAATTCAGATAGAGCCATGGTTCTCAAATAGAGTGCAATTTTGTCCCCTGGGGGACATCTGGCAATGTCTGGAGATATTTTTGATTGCCACAACTGATGGAGCACAACTGGCATCCAATGGATAGAGGCCAGGGATGCTGCTACACACCCTACAATGCACAGGACAGCCCCCCACAACAAAGAATTATTCTGCCCAAAATGTTAATAGTGCTGAAGTTGAGAAATCTTGAGACAGAGCAAGATCCATGGGCAAAGCCCTGTACCAGGCACAAGAATCTGAAGTGAATCAGCTTCTTACTATGTACTGCGGGGAATGAAATGAGAACGTGGTTTGAAGTAAGAAGACTGGGTATGAATATGGTCCTATTCTAACTATTTAATCTTGTGCCTCCTGCCTACCCCCAATCCAGATCCTGAGCATGCCCTGGCACAGAAAGTATGATCCCTTGGAAGTTGCTCTCTCATTGTAAATTGGGGCAATAGGCTCATGGGAAGGGGAGATGCTTGTCTCAACTTCCCCACCACCAGATGGGACACGGCAGGCACATGGATCCAACCCGGTAGTCCCTGGGCTACACATGTGCCTGGTCACGGGGCAGGAGTCCCAAGAACCTGTACTCATCCCATAAATATTCCTGTGCCCAAGGGCACACAACATTCAATAGAAAATAACACCACAAGAGGTTGAGAGAGACACTGCAGAAAGAAAAGCTAATAGCATTTTATTCCTGCTATCGGAACAAGGGGACTAGGCCCACAAAGTACATAGCCTGCCCTGCCAACAAGGTCTGTTTTCAGCCTTGCAGCAAGCAGAAACAGGGGCTCTTCCAAGCTTATTCCTTCCTTGAGATAGTAGTTACATACTTTCTTTGCTTTTCCTATATTCTTTAGAGCTCTCTTTTAGCTCTTACAGTAATAACCTTTTATTGGCTAGTAATTCTTTATATGAAATTTTCCTTGTTCAAGTTACTAGTGTGGTTTCCATGTATTGCCTGGACCCTGATGGATACATAGTTGCTGCTCATAGTCCTATGGGCGGCTGCAGTAAAGGATCCAAAGCACATCATAACCTATGGAGCTCTGCAAAACGTCAGGAATTAGTAATAGCCTGCCTAACTCCCCTACGCCACCTCTGGCCTTTGGCTCAGGGTTAGCTCCAAAAGTAGGAAATTCAGATGTCCCACTGCTTGGTCTATCCTAAATAGGGAGAAGGGCTAAATTTAACCCTAAATGCAGCTTGTTAAACAGTTTCAAAATCTGGAGGAAAAAAAAGGAAACTAAAACAGGAATCAAAAGCTGGGATTACTATGGGACAAACGGTTACTCTGAGCTGTCACTAGAACAGCACACAAGCTCACTGAAGATCTCCCCTGTAACTCAGAAGCTGGGCTTTGTCTCTGCTTCTGAAGGAGAGAAAGATAAAGCTCATTATGGCTATAATCATGGCTTCTTCTCTTCCCCATCCCACCCACAGGGCAGGGGTCCTGAACCAGGCTGGGGACTGCCTGTCATTCTGCAAATCACCCACTCCACGAGGTGCTAAAGCAGGGGAATCCCACCACTGGGGAGTTGCTGGATGCTGAGGGTGAGACACTAGCCACTTCATCTCCTCCTCTGTAAAGTGAAGATACAGTGACTTTTACAGCTGCCCAATATTCATCATAATCTAACAACGAGGCCTTACTAAGGGAAAAAAATAAACTTTGAAGGGGCCAATATGGGCATAGCATTTAAAGGAATGTGACAGGTCCTATACACACATAAACTTCTATGAGGTAGCATTAACACCATTTTACAGACGAGGAAACAGGAGACTTGCTGGAGGGAAGCTGCACAATGTCACTGAAGAGTGAGCGGCAAGGAAACAATCCAAGTCAAATGCGGCCTGTAGAGTGAGATGGGGAGGGAAAAGCACCTGGCCACCCTTGTGTGGCGTGGCGCTGGGGGAGGTCACGGAACTTGCAAACATTCAAGGGACTGAGCTCCACACCACACGCCTTGGAAAACCGCCAGTCAAGCAGCCTCTGTACCGCAGGGCGCGGGCCCGGCGCCTGGGATCCCGGGAGCGCGCCCGGCCGCGCCGCCCCCGCCCCGCGAAGCCCGAGGCCGACGCACGCCCGCGCCAGGGAGCCCGGGAGCGCGGCGGGGACCCGGAGCCGCGGGGTGAGTCGGCCGACGCTCCACCAGCGCCGGCCCAACGCCTCCCCTCCGGCCCGGCTCCAGCAGCCGCTTCGGGCCGCGCCACTTACTGGCCATGGCTCTCCCGGGAAGCACCATCGGTAGAGCGAGAGACGGAGGACGGCGGAAGCGCGGCGAGGGGCGGGGCCGCGGCGGCGAGGGGCGGGGCCGGGCGTAGAGGGGCGGGGCAGGGCGTAGAGAGGCGGGGCCGGGCGTAGAGGCCCAGCCCCAGCCCGCCTCCGCGAGGGGCGCTGTCTGCGTTCCTGCGTGCCCCAAGCACCTGTTAGCCGCCAGCTGCTTGCCTAGGGTAGACCGCCGAGAAACGGTTAATTACGACACAGTCCCGAAGAAAGAATGCCTCCATAGGTGGGGCAAAGAGGGAGGGGCCTGAGTCGAGATGGTGTGCTGGTAAATGTTTAACAACCGCACTCTCCAGAGTGGAAAAAGCCCTGATTTGCAGCGTTTGCCGAGTCTCAGTAAAAGGACTCAACGTCGAGCAGGTTGCATCTCCTCTGTGGCCAGCGTAGGCTGACTGGCTGGAGCCATTTGAACACGTCGCGGTGAGGGGCACAGAATGACCCTGGTTGGTTTAGGCACGCAGGACGTCCGTAGGATCTGACCGCAAGGCTGCTTCCTAAAGCGCCCGGGAAAAAGAGATTCTGGGGGTTCAAACACAATGTCCTCAGCAATGAGTCAGTTCTCAATACACTGCACTCTGTTTACTAATATACTATTTTAGGACTTTTGCATTTATATTTATTAGATTGCTTTTTAATTTTTGTGTTTTTGTGCCGTGTCAGATTTGTGGATCAAAAATAATTAAATGAATTTTAAAACTTGCTATCTTTTTGAATGCTCTGGAATAGTTTAGATTATCTTGAAACGGGTCCTGGTTTTTACTCTTTTTTTTTTTTTTTTTTTTTTTTTTTTTTGAGATAGAGTCTCACTCTGTGCCATGGAGTCAGCTTAGCTCACAGCAACCTCAAACTCCTGGGCTCAAGCGATCCTCCTGCCTCAGCCTCCTGGGTTGCTGGGACTACATATATGCGCCACTATGTCCGGCTAATTTTTTATATATATTTTTAGTTGGCCAGTTAATTTCTTTCTATTTTTAGTAGAGATGGGGTCTTGCTCTTGCTCAGGCTGGTGTGGAACTCCTGACCTTGAGCAATCCTCCCATCTCAGCCTCCGAGAGTGCTAGGATTACAGGTGTGAGCCACTGCGTCTGGCCTATATGATCCATTTTGAGTTAATTTTTGTATAAGGTATGAGTTATAGGTTGAGGTTCATTTCTTCATTCATACAGCTATCCAACTGTTCCAACACTGTATGTTGAAAACACTACCCTTTTTCAATTGAATTGCCTTTGAAACTTTGCCAGAAACCAATTGCCATTATTTGTGTGGGTCTATTTTTGAACTCCATATTTTGTGCATTGATTTATGTCTGTCCTTTTGCCAATATGTCACTGTCTTGATTATTGTAGCTTTATGTAAGTCACAAATTCTGTAGCATGAGTCCTCTGATTTTGTTCTAACTTTTCAAAATTGTTTTGGATATTTTATTTCCTTTACTTTTCCATGTAAATGTTGGGACTGGGTGTGGTGGCTTATGTCTATAATCCAAGGACTTTGGGAGGCTGAGGGAGGAGGATTGCTTGAGGCCTGGAGTTCAAGACCAGTCTGGGGCAACATAGTGAGACCCCTGTGTCTACAAAAAATTTAAAAATTAGCCAGGCATGATGACTGTACCTGTAGTCCCAGCTACTCAGGAGGCTGAAGTAGGAGGATTGCTTGAGTACAGCAGTTTGAGGCTGAATTGAGCTATGACTGTGCCACTGCACTCCAGCCTGGGTGACAGAGACCCTATTTCTCTTCAACACATTGACTGCCACACACAAAAAAAACCCAGAAACTTTTCCTTGGGGCCCCAGTGTTTTATTATAAAAATAGAATAAAAACTTCAAGTGTAATTTACAGGTAAACATAAATATCAAAATGAAATGTATTGACTTCTATTCATTTAATCCACGTTTTTAGAATTAAGTTGTCAATATTAATTGTAACAATAAGAACATCAGCAAGATTTTATATATGCTTTGTGTGGCCCCAGGGTCAAAACTAGAGTGAGTTAAATACAACTCTCATAGCAGTTAATGTGTTAAAAAAATTTAGAATAAGCTTATCTTTTATATATTATCAAAAAATCCTCCTGAGATTCTTACTGGAATTAAATTATATCTGTAGTTCAACTGGAAAGAGCTTAATTATGTTATCTTCCAATCCATAAACACAATATGGTCTCTGTTTATTTAGGTCTTTGATTTCTTCCACAAGCATTTTGTAGTTTTTGGCACACAGATCCTACATATTTTGTTAGATTTCTACAGAGCTATTTCATGTTTTGGGTACTGTAAATGCTATTTTTTTAAAAAAAGCTTTTGGTTTCCAATTGTTCACTGCTAGTATATGGATATATGAATGATTTTTAAAAGTATGTTGAACTTATATCTTGGGATCTTATTAAACTCAGACAATAATGTCATCTATGAATAGTAATAATGTCTTCTTTTCCAATATGAGGATTTTCTGTAGATGCCCTCTATATCAGGTTAATTGAGTTCCCTCTACTCCTAGTTTATAAAGTATTTTTATCATGAATTAACACCTGCACAAACTATTCCAAAAAATAAAAGAAATGGGAACACTTTCCAACTCATTCTATGAGGCACATATTACCCTGAAACCACCAAGACCAAAGATATCACAAGGAAAGAAAACTACAAACCAATATTCCCCATGTTTACAAATGCAAAAGCCCTTAAAATACTAGCAAACAAGCTGGACATGGTAGTGCACACCAGTAGTCCCAGCTACTTGGGAGGCTGAGGAAGGCTGCAGGATTGCTTGAGCCCAAGAGTTCAAGGGCAGCCTAGGCAACATAACAAGACTCCATCTCTTAAACAAACAAAACAAAACTAGTGAACAGAATACAGCAACACATAAAAATGATTATATACCATAACCAAATGCGATTTATCCCAGGAATGGAAGGTTGGTTAAATATATGAAAACCAATCAATGTAATATACCATATTAATAAAGGAAAAAACATGATCATCGAAATAGATGCAAAAAAAAATTTGATCAAATCAACACTGTTTTATTATAAAAACAGTTACAGACTAAATGTTTTTCTCCCTCCCAAATTTATATGTTGAAGCCCTAACCCCCAATATAATAGTATTTGGAGATGGGGCCTTTGAAAAGTAATCGGGGTTAGATTAGATAATGAAGGTAGGGTTCTTGTGATGAGATTAGTGCCCTTATAAGAAGACAGAGAGAATTCTGTCTTAGAGGAAGCATAGAGGAAAGGCCACGTGCGGACACAGTGAGAAGGCAACTGTATGCAAGCCAGGAATAGAGCCCTCACCAGAATCCAACCATGCTGGCACCTCATCTTGTACTCCCAGTGTCCAGAACTGTGGAAAAATAAGTTTCTGCTGTTTAAGCCACCAAGCCTAGGGTATTTTGTTATGGCAGCCCAAGCTGACTAATGCAAACACTCAACAATCCAGAAATAGAAAAGAACTTCCTCAATCTGATAAAGGCCATCTGTGAAGCACTCAAAGCTAACATCACACATAGTGGTGACATTGTAGATGCTTTCCCTCTAAGACTGAGACAAGATGTCTGCTCTCATCATTTCTATTCAACATTGTACTGGAAGCTTTAGTCAGGGGCATTAGGTAAGAAAAAGAAATATAACGCATCCAGATTGGAAAGAAAGAAGTAAAACTATCTCAATTCCTCAGATGATAGATGATCTTGTATATAGAAAGTCCTAATGAGTCCACAAAAATGGTTAGAACTAATAAAAAGTTCAGCAAGGTTGGAGGATGTTAAGATCCATATACAAAAAAGATTATGTAGATTTCCAGTTCCAAATGGCAGCATAGAAACAGGCTGGCTTTACTCCCAACAGAAAACCAAAAGCAAATATACAGCTCTGAGATTATCACTAGCAATATCCCAGAACTCAAATAGGAGGATGAAACAGTTCCCTGGGCCACAGACAAGTGAAAAAACACCAAACAAACTGTATAAGAAACAAGACTTGGCTGGGCGCGGTGGCTCATGCCTGTAATCCTAGCACTCTGGGAGGCCAAGGCGGGAGTATCACTCAACGTCAGGAGTTCGAGACCAGCCTGAGCAAGAGTGAGACCCCATCTCTACTAAAAATAGCAAGAAATTAATTGTCCAACTAAAAATATATATACAAGAAATTAGCTGGGCATGGTGGTGCATGCCTGTAGTTCAGCTACTCGGGAGGCTGAGGCAGAAGGATCGTCTGAGCCCAGGTGTTTGAGGTTGCTGTGAGCTAGGTTAATGCCACAGCACTCTAGCCTGGGCAACAGAGTAAGACTTTGACTCAAAAAAACACAAAAAGAAACCAGGCCTTGCATATAAGCAATGCCCCTCCCCCCACTCTGCCCAGCAACAAACATGCAGAAAATCCACGCCTCACCCCCTACATACACACTCGGAGTTTCTACATTAGAAAAAATAAGATCAAGGTGGACAACTAACTTCCCCACCATCTTGGGTTCCCTGGCCTCAACCCACAGGAAGCATCAGGAGTGCCTGAAGGGAGACATATCCCTGAGGACAGCCAGAGATAAAGGCGGAGAGGCAGGACTACCATCCCCAGCCCTGGAAACTCTGCTCTGTAACTTGGCCAAAGGAGATGCCAAATCAGAGTGGTTGTTCAGTGGCAACAAGCTGTAGGAGGTTCATTCTAAAGGTTCCCTGAGCACAAACCCCCAGCCAGCCTTCCCATACTACCTACCACATAATCCTCTTTGGACCTCCTCCATTCAGGACAGGTAGCCCTGTATACTAGAACCAAGGCAACGCTGGGCTTAAGGCACTATCTAGTGCTGAAAAGGAGGCAACAACCTAGCAGGAAAAAAGGCAAGAAAATGAACAGGTAAATTCCAAAGATATCCAATAAAAACATATCCAATAAAAACCAAAAGAAGCCAGACAGAGAAGACTTGAATAAATAACTAATTCTTCAATGCAAAGACATATATCCACAAGAAATAGCAAACAGAAAAGCATGACCTCCTCAAAAACACAAAGCAAGGGAGTCAGTGACTGACCCTAACAAGATGGCAATAGATGAACTCTCTGACCAAGAATTAAAAATAGTGTCAAGAAAACACAGTGACCTCCAAGATAACACAGAAAAGAAATTCAGAAATATATCAGAAAAATTAACCAAAGAGATTAAAAAAAATTTTTTTAAATCAACCAGAAGTATTGGAACTGATAAATAGAATTGCTGAACTCAAAAATCCATTAGAGGCTCTCAGCAGCACAATGGATCAAGCATAAGAAACAATCAGTGAGCTTGAAGACAGGCTATTTGAAAATACACAGAACAGGAAAAAGAAAAAAGAATGAAAAAGAACAAAGATCACCTATAAGATATAGAAAATTACCTCAAGAGACCAAATCTAAGAATTATGGGTGCTCAAGAGGGAGTTGAGCAAGAGCAAAGAGTAGAAACCTGATTTAAAGAAATAACAGAAAACTTTTCAAAACTTGAAAAAGAGATAAATATCCAAGGTACAAGAAAGTCAGAGAACAACAACAGATTTAACCAAATAAGACTACCCCAAGGCATGTAATAATCAAACTCTCAAAAGTCAAAGAGAGGATCATAAGAGCAGTAAGAGAAAAGCAGCAAACAATATATAAAGGAGTTCCAATTCATCTAGCAACAGAATTCTCAACAGAAACCATACAGGCCAGGAGGGAGTGGATGACACTTTCGAGGTGCTAACAGAAAAAAACCTGCCATTCAAGAATAGTCTATCCAGCAAAGCTATCCTTTACATAAGGAAGAAGAGATAAAAGTCTTTCCAAGATAAACAAAAGCTGAGACAATTTACCACCACTAAACCTGTCTTACAAGAAATGCTAAAGGAAGTTCTTCAATGTGAAAGTAAAATACACTAACATGCAACAAGAAAACATCTGAAAGTATAAAACCCACTGGTAAAATTAAGAACATCGACAAACCCAGAATATCCTACACTGTAATTGTGTGTGCAATCCACTCATAACTTTAGTACAAAGCCCAAAAGACAATCTATCAAAAACAATAATACCTACAGCAACCTGTTAAGAGATAGGCATAATAAAAATATGTAAATTGAGATTACATAAAATCACACTGTGGAGGGGATGGAGTTAAAGTATACAGGTTTTCTTTTTCATTTTTTGTTTCTATTCTTTGTGATTTAAGGTAAGCTGTTCTTTAAAATAACTTCTTATATTTATGGTTTTTGTAAGCCTCATAGTAACCATAATGCAAAAACCTGTAATAGATTCACTAACACTAAAAAGCAACAGGATGGCATAGTGGCTCACACCTGTAATCCTAGCACTTTGGGAGGCTGAGGTGAGAGGATCACTTGAGGCCAGGGAGTTGAGACCAGCCTGGGCAACACAGCAAGACCTTGTCTCTACAAAGTTTTTTTAAAAAAATTATTCTGGTGTGGTGGTGCATGCCTGTAGTCCCAACTACACAGAAGGCTGCAGCAGGAAGATTGCTTGAGCCCAGGAATTCGAAGTTACAGTAAGCTATGATTTGCACCACTATACCCCAGCCTGGGCAACAGAGTGAGATCCTGTCTCTTAAAAAAAGCAATGTATTAAAACATACTACCAGAGAAAATCACTTAAGCACAAAAGAAGACAGCAAGAAAGAGAGGAGTTACAAAGCAACCAGAACACAAGCAACAAAATGGTAGCACTAAGACCTTACCTATCAATAATAACACTGAATATAAATAGACTCAATTCTCCAATTAAAAGACACAGAGTGGCTGAATGAATAAACAAGACCCAACTATACTGTGTACAAGAAACTCACTTCACCTATAAAGACACATATAGATTGAAAGGGATGGAAAAAGATATCCTATGCAACTGGAAACCAAAGAAGAGCAGGAGTAGCTATACTTAAATAATATAGACTACAAAGACTGTAAAAAGAGACAAAGGTGTCTATACAATGATATAGGAGTCAATTCAATAAGAGGATAAAACAATTATAAGTGTCTATGCACCCAACACTGGAGCTCTCAAATACATAAAGCAAACATTAATATTAATAGATGTAAGTAGAATAGATTAGTGGTTACCAGAGGCCAGGAAGGGTAGAGGGGAGAAACAGATGAAGAGAGGCTGATTAATGGCTACAAATATACAGTTAGATAGAAAAAACAAAACCTAGTGTTTGACAGATCAGTAGGGTGACTACAGTTTACAATAATCAATTGTGTATTTCAAAATAGCTCAAAGAGAATATTTGTTTCTAGCATAAAGATGGATATTTAAGGTGATGGATATTTCAATTACACTGATTTGATCTTTACAAATTATGAGAATGTACTAAGTTATCACATGTACCCTGAGAATATGTACATTATGTATCAATAAAAAATTAAAAAATTTTTAAGATTTAAAATCCATATACAAAAATCAATTATATTTCTATACAGTAGCAATGAGCAACCTGAAAATAAAGAGAACTGCTGTGGCCCCTTTGCAGGACGGGGGATGGACATATAACACAAAGAGACAG
>VBSM01000272.1:70132144-70159652 GCA_008086735.1 Cheirogaleus medius
CCCCAAGATCAATTCTTAAGCTGCACAATTATATGGCAAGTCTGCTACAGAGAACAATTCCACTTTACAATAGCATAAAAACCAATAAAATACTAAAGAATAAATTTAACTAGAGATGTGTAAGAGTTTTTAAAAACAATAATGAAAAGCTAAAAAGCATCATTGAAAACAATTAAAAACCTAAATAAAGGAAATGGCATCTCATATTCGCAGATTGGAACATTCACATATTGTTAAGAAGGCAATAGTCCTCAAACTGATGTACAGATTCAATGCAATTCCTGTCAAAATTCCTGCCTTTGTTGCAGAAACTGACTAGCTGATCTAAATATTCACATGGAAATGCAAGGGACTAAGAACAAGGAACTCAGAAAATAATCTTGAAAAGCAAGATCAAAGTTTAAGGACTCATACTTGCCAATTTCAAAAGTTACAGTAATTAAGACAGTGTGGTCCTTCCACAAAGACAGACATACAGATAAATGGAATAGAATTTAGAGCACAGAAATAGAACCTCACAGTATGATCAAATGATTTTTCAACAAAGGTGCGAAGATCATTTAATGTGGAAAAAATAATCTTTTCAATAGTTTGTGCTGGGACTACTGGATATCCATATGTAAAAGAATGAAGTTGGACCCCTACCTCATATCATATAAAAAACTTAATTCAAAATGGATCAGTGATGTAATTGTAAAAATTAAAACCATAAAATTCTTAGAAGAAAATATAGTAGTGAATCTTCATTACTTTCAGTTAGGCAATGGTTCCTTGGATGTAACACCAAAAACCCAAGTGACAAAAGAAAAAAATAATTAAGCTGGATGTCATCAAAATTACTATAAAAACTTTGATGGTTCAAATAACACCATGAAGAATGAGAGAAAATATTAGCAAATTATAGATCTGATAAAAGACATTTATCCAGAACTTGTAAAGAACTCCTACCACCCAACAAAAAGACAAGCCAATTTCAAAATGGGCAAAGGATCTGGTCCAAAGAAGATACACAAATATCCAATAAGCACATGAAAAGATACTCAACATCATTAATTAGGGAAATGCAAATCAAAACCACAATGTGATTAACACTTCACACCCACTAGGATGGCTATAATCAAAAAGACAAACAATAACAAGTGTTAAAAAGAAAGTAGAGAGATTCTCACACATTGCCAGTGGGAATGTAAAATGATAAAGCCCTTTTGGAAAACCATTTGGAAGTTTCTCAGAAAGATAAACACAGACCCACTAATTCCACTTCTATGTAGATAGCCAAGAAAACTGAAAACATGTCAACACAAAAACTTGTATACAAATGATTACAGAGCATTATTCATAATAGCCAAAAAGTGGAAGCAATCCAAATGATTACCAACTGATGAATGAATAAAATGTGATATATCCATACAATGAAATATTATTCAGCCACAAAAAAGAAATTTGGATACATGCACAAGTGAAGCTTAAAAATATTATGCTAAGTGAAAGAAGCCAGACACAAAAACATATTGTATGATTCCTTTTATAATAAAATATCCAGAATAGGCAAATCCATAGAGATAGAAAGTACATTAGTGGTTGCCAAGGGTTAGAGGGAGAGGGAAAGTGATTGCTAATAGTTGGGTCTTTTTTTTTTTTTTGGAGGTAATGAAATGTTCTAGAATTAAATTGTGGTGAAGGTTGTGCAACTCTGTGAATATACTAAAAACCACTGAATTATAGACTTTTATTAATAAAAGGTATATGAATCATATCTCAATGAAGACATTATTTTTTTAAAGTTCAAGTTGTTAATGATAAAATTAAGATATTAATTAAACCTACAGAATTGGATATCCCCCATATCAAACTGTCAGTTTTAACTTGAACTTCCAATTTATGGCTAGTCGATTTAATATGTCAGAGTATCATGCTAAGGAGTGAAACATGCCAGTGGCAAAAATGGTTATATGTATCAATACAAATTTACCATCCCTGCCAGAAAGCATGTTTTATTAATGGTGGGCAAGTGGCATCAATCCTATATAGAGAATTTTATACCTTAATAGGCAAAAATAATTCCCAAAGAGTGTGGAGAGAAGAGGGGATACTTTTGCTCTTCACTCATTCAGTTTCTTTGAGCCTTGGTTTTCTCATGTTTAAAACAAATAAAATAACAACTTTATAATGTTGCAACCTCTACAATCCTTGAGAGTCCATGAGAAGTGGTTACCCCAGAGTGAATCCCAGTTCTGTGGTCAGTATGCCAGTAAAGAGAGGATGAACTACTGAATACTAATATATTCAATGAAGTATATTTTCATATAATAGTCAAGAATAATTTTATAACTGTAGTGTTATTTCAGATGAGGAAACTGAAGTTCACAGAGGTTAAGTAGTTCAAAGTATTAAATAATTTACTACATGTGGAAGTTAGTGTCATTAGATTTAAACTAGTTTAAACTACCTTTTTAACCCTCCCCATCTAGCTGAACAGAAATACACACCTGAAATATGAGCATTTAAATTCTACTAAAAGAACAACCTTCAAATTTTCTAATTTTGTGGCATCAAGAAATTTACAAATAGGGAAAAAAATGAGAGAGAGACACTGCCTTTAAGAACAAAGTTTTGAGCAAACTGTACTGATTTATTTACAATTGTAATTTATAAACAGTAACACAAACATCTTTACATTAATATTATGAAAAACCTCCCAAGGCTGAAATGGGCAAAAACTGAGACTTCAGGACATTTCCAAAGGAGTGCCAAAAAAGAGGAAAAAATGCAATACGACAATTTTAGGGGAGAGTTATATCAAGTATTGCACCAGGTGCAATTTCATGCAAATGTCTTCAACCACTCAAATTGTTTTTATTAAATACTATAAAGCTTCTTTAATTATGTTGCCTTTTATTCACTTGATTTCCATGAAGTAAATCAAAATAACCAGATGTTAACAGGGTACATCTAAATATTTCTCCTATCAACCCCTTAGAGACAATCCATTACTTTTTAGGATATGGCAGACTGTATTTGCTACTTCCCAAATCAATTTTACAAAAAAAATCATTCCATAGCCCCAAATCTGTTCCTGGATTTCTCTCACCAAATGTGTCTAATATGGACCATTATAAATTGAGAAAGTTGCACAATAATGCAGAACAATTTTCAGTTTTGTCATGTTAAGAGAATAAAAATAGTTTCAAACCACTGGAACTTTAATGAGAAGACAAAACCTGAAGAAGAGAAAGAAATTTCTGAAAGTGATGATTAAAACAAGTATAGTTCATATAGCTCTCTGATTATTTGGCTCTTATTTAAGTGGGTATTAGTATGGTCACGGACCATAATCTCAATGAGAATAAGCCAGTATGTGCTTAACACTTGTTTTGAAATATAAATCAAATAATCCACGTGTAATAAAGACCAATGACATTTTTACAGATGCAATTCTGTCCCCAAAATGTTAATTTTTTCATCTTAACATACCTACCTATTTATTATAATGCTTTTAATTGCTCCTTAGAAACCATTAATATAAAGTTTAGTATTTCTGAAGCACTTAGTGTCCAAATAATTAGCTAATGGAGCAAAGGTGATTTAGAAACTGATGCTTCCACATTTCACTAGCTGGACTGTATTTTGAGTTGGCAGGAATCTTTATCCATTTCATTAAAAAGACTTTACTCTTTTAAGAGGAACAGAAACAGTGAGCTAATTATTAATCCATGTTTTTACTTTCTGATATTGTTCAGTGGGTAAAACTAAATGTAGCAATTAAGGAAGTCTCTTCGACTAATTCTACCTCTAATTTTTAGTGAAGACATTGCAAATATGTATGTGTACGGTTGTTTTTAAACTGAAAGTGATACATGTTCCCTTAAAACAGCTCTTCAAAACAGAACTGCATTCTGTACCCTTACTTAGTGTCCATAAGGGCACAGGGTCAGTCACTTCAAAGTTATTTAGTAACTGACTTTTGTAATAAATCATTTTATAAAACTGAAAATGCAAAAGGAATTTTTTTTTAAAAGTTTAACTGTCCAGAGATTGATTATAGTAATTTACACTTTCTTAAACCTGCTATTCCAGCATCACTCATGACCAAATGAAAGGTCTCCAGTTAGTATTCAGTCAGGAAGTCTATGTCCATGTTTCTCTTGGTTGCTTTAACTTCTTTTTAAATAATTTTCTTTTATATTAACTTTCCAAAGCATCCAAAACTTTCATGATCTGTTGTTTTATGGCTTTGGTAGCATCCCCTGCATTTGGTATCAAATACCTATGGGAAAAAATATATATATTAATACAGTACTTTCCTTTTTGAGACTCAGCTGAGATATCAACTCCGATGGGAAGATTTCCCTAACCCACAAAGCCAACAGAGATGCCTTCTGTGTACTCTTCATAGTTTATTTCAACATATACTCAGAAGCTTATTTTGAAAGAAAACCTAAGCATAAAGGCAATGTGATTTTTCATACAGCATAGAACTAAAATTCTTTCAACCATTATTAAATTACATAATAGCTAGATAATAAAACAGAAGATAAAAAAATACAATATCCTGCTGCCCAGTACAAACAGAATTCAATCAGCTACAAGTCACAATTTGACAGTATCTATAAATAATTCCAAAGATAATGCAACTCCAATCCTTAATAGTTTAACCTTGAGCAAGTAATTTAAGGTCACTAAAACAGATTCCTATATAAAAAATAGGTATAGTTACCCCAATTTTATAAAGGGTTATGTACAATAAATAAAATGATGTCATAGGATCTGAAATATTAGAAAAGATGAAATTCATGGTAATTATACAAAATATCAACACCACAGATTAGATATCCTTATTCTTTTCCAGGAGCATAAAAATATGGCTTTTTAAAAAAATTTTTTTTCTATAAAACCTAACAAAAAATTCCACTGTATAAATCATGTGTAAGTGTTTCATATTCAAGGCAGTATAGAAAACTGTAAGTATCTTAGAACAAGGGGAGAGGGAAATCTGGCTAATTTATCTTCAACTATTATGACAATCTTCCAAAACTTTGGATTTAAAAAAGTGTTCATCTATATACAATCAACTTCAATTTCTTTAGCAAAATGTATGGAAAACACTTTAAAACATAATTCTCGACTACTATCATACATGAAAGTCATAATTCAAATGTCCTTTGGTTAGGATTAATTTATAAGTAGATATTAAAATGTGTGTACTCTCTGATCCACTACATGTATGAATTTATCCTGGGAAAACTAATTGGACAAGTTTGTAAATATGGATTTAAAAAAACCCATTAAAAGAATGTTAATAGTGAAACACTGGAAACAATCAAAATGCCAATCAGCAGGGGACTGATTAAATCAATCCTCTGAGAGTATCCATATAATCATTAAAATGTTAAGAATTTATATTTATTAAGATGCAAACATATTCACATTAAACTAATAAGGTTTTTTTTAATCAGGTTATTAAAAAGCCATGTATCAAATGTATCTGGTTTTTAATATATGAATACATATGCATAGAAAGATATCTGAAAAGATATTCACCAAAGTGTTAACAGGATAGAATTTGGGAAACAAATTCTTTACATTTTCCTTTATTATTTGAATATTTTCATAATGTGAATATATTATTACATAAAACAATAAAGTGATTTTTATTTTTTCAACAGTAGGTATTATTTTCTTTTAATGAGGTATATAAAATAGTTCAGATTCATGTATCTGCTACCTAACTGTAGAGTGTTCAGACATCATCTTCAGCTTACCATTTATAAACACTCTTGTAAATTAATAAGTGTAATACCAAATCTCAGGAGGAGAACAACTCAAACTCACACAAGGTAGAATAAACCACAGATCAGGAGGGCAATATTTGGTTCTATCACAAAGTAGGTGTCAAGATCTGGGAAGTTATTCAACCCCTCAGGCTTTATATTTTTATCTATAAAGATGGTTTAGTATCAACGTTAGTGTAGTCTGTAGTTGTGCCAGAGTGTGAAATGAACTGTTTGTTACTGATCTACAATGAGATAAGAAGGACTTTATACCAGATTATAAATTAACATCATTCAGCACACTGTTTAGTTTACTGAGAGTTTGTTGAAACAAGTGACTTACATTCTGAGACAAGTTTCTTATATCACTGCAAACCAGCATTTAGTGCAGCACTGGTGTAGATTATTCTTAAAGATCCTTGGGTCAGAAAGTTTATTAAATTAGCTTGGCACTTAACTGAAATCACATACTAATGGCTAAACCACGTATGACCAAGGACTGAGGAGAAAAAGATAACAAAGAATACTAACAAAAGTGGCTCAACTATCTTATTCCACCATCCACTCCCCAAAATAGAGAAACAAACTGTGCTTAATAATGAAGTACAGTAATTCAGATAATTTCATCCTAAGAAAAATCTTACCTTTCAATTGCCAAGATTTCTATTCCTGCAGCACTGCTATTTCCATACTTGAAGGTAATTAGTTCAGGATGTTTTTTTTTGGATGTAATTTTAACTACAGAATTTAGTGCTTGTCGAGACTGTATGTAAGCCAATCCTTTCCGTGAAAGAATCTCCCTTAAACAGTACATATGTGTTGCAGTAACCAACAGATGACTTGAGAGAAAAAAGAGCATTAAAAGAAAAAAAGAGTTTTAAATATATGTAATTCAAAATAGGTGCTGCTTCAACAGTCCCAATTATTAAAAAGTTCAACTGTAAATGAAATTACTTTTGAATTTAAAAACATATACAGAGGATAATCTGTAAGTAAGCTGCATAATAGAAGTTTTTAATTTTCCTTTAACTGTACACAACATTAATGTTTTATTAACAGATTATCCTGAAACTATTTAAGAGAAAAGGTATATAATATTTTATAACAAAAATTCAACATAGAAATCATGAAATATTATATTTTCTATGGAAATGGAATATACTACTTTCAGACTTTTAACAGTACTATTTATATTCATAAACTATTCTCATTCAATATACCATAGCCTATATCTAATATCAAAGATCACTAGGTAATAATTGGGCTTCCTTACATATTTTATAATATTCTGCAATTGGATCCTTAAGGCAAAATGAGCACAGAATTAACACCCCCTTTTGTATCTCAGCTCACTTTACAGTGATAATATTCTTACATTTTTTTATGTATAGTACTACAGTAAGACAAATATCAAGTCCAGTAGGTGGAACATTCTGCAGGACAATTGGCCTGGACTCAAACTTTGATTCATTCATCATGAAGAGAAAAAAAGGAAGCAAGGGGGAAGAGGAGAGTACGGTTGTACACTGGGTGAGACTAAAGAGATATAACAGACAAATGCAATGTGTGAATCATGACTAGATCCTGGATCAGGAAGCAAAAAATGGATTTATACAAGATACTTTGAGGACACTGAAAATTTTGAGTAGGGTCCATATGTTGAATGATATTAATGTTTTAAATTTTTTTAGGTGGGGTAATGGCATTGGAGTTATGTATGAGACTGCTCACATACTTAGGAGATTTATGCTGACATATTTATGGATGAAGTGTCACATCTATAAGCTTTTGAATGGTTTCACGAAAGGGAAGTGTATATAGATGTGTGTGTATGTATATACATACATACACAGGTGGGGTGGTAGAAAAAATTGTTCACTGGTGAATCTAGGAGAAGATCATAAGGGTGTTCAATGTACTATTTCTTTAACATCTTTAATTAAAATTTTTCAGGATAAAAATTACATAAGAAATATTTTAAAAATCAAAACATAATATAAGTCAACAGAGAGAAATTTTATCTTACTGTACTTGGGTAAATAAAAGTTCTTCTGCAGTTCAGTTTAATATTATTAACTTCCCCAAATTCAATTTTATTTCTAAAGAAGACATTTTTAAAAGTACCTAGGAAACATGTGTCCACTCTCTTTCACTTCTTTACAAGGAAAATGATGCTTGACGTCTGGCTTGTTTATCCAAGTCTGAATGTTTACAACCTCTTTTCTATCATCATCTGACATTGAAGAACTGTCAATTTCATCTATAAAAAATTTAAAGTGTTAAATGTGGATATTACTAACTTTTAAAAATGATGCATTTCTTAACAACCTAAAAAATTATAGTAGTATTTTGAAATCTATAAAGAATTTAAATGTTAAATGTGGTTGTTACTAACTTTTAAAATGATATATTTCTTAAGAGCCTAAAAAAATTTTCAGCAGTATTTTGAACATATGTATTGAAAAAAACATTCTAATCCTGTCACTCTATTTCCTTATGCCACTGATACTAATACAGGAATATTATTATGAAAAATCACTTTATGTGGTAAAAAAGGTGAAAATATGAAGAATATACTTTTATAGATGAAACTATTTGGGAAATTTCAACTCTTTTGATACATATACATGTAACATAACCATGATAACATAACCATGATCTGTCTAGTCTGTAAAGAAATGGCTGGATTATCCAGTAATAAGCACCTATCTTGAGGGTAAAGATGGTAGAGTTCTTTTTATCTCACTGGTTTCTGATTTTAAGGAAAATAATAAGGTCAGTCCTGGAATAAATAAGTAAAAATCTAGTTTTTTTTAAATAAGATAAAAATAAAATATTTTAATTATTTTGTTTTTCTAATTCAAGAAAGAGGAATTATAGTCTCTAAGGTAATTATAAATATTCTTCCCTTTGTTTCTAAATAAATACTTCAATATATAAAGAACCATAATTAAAAAGGAAACCCCATGTATCTACATTCCAGTTTAAATAAATGTGAAGCCCTGGCTGGGCATGATTGCTCATGCCTGGAATCCTAGCACTCTGGGAGACCCAGGCTGGGGAAAGGGATCTCCTGAGTGAATTCGAGACTAGCCTGAGCAAGGGCATGACCCCATCTCTACAAAAAAAAGAAAAAAAAAAGAAAAAAATTAGCAGGGCATGGTGGAGTGTGCCTGTAGTCTCAGCTACTTGGGAGGTTGAGGCAGGAAGATCACTTCAGCCTAGGAGTTTGAGGTTGCAGTGAGCTATGCTGATGCCACTGTACTCTAGCTGGGGCAACAAAGCAAGACTGTCTAAAAAGAAAAAAAAAGTGAAGCCCTCATGTGTCTCTCCCTATTCATATTCCCCTCCCTTTCCCACCAAGAACCAACTATCTGAATTTGGTGTTATCAGTTCCATACATGTCTTTAACCTTATACAAATATTCCTAAATAATATACAGAAGTGTTTGCGGTTTAAACAAAATGTATATAAAAAGTAGACTACTCAATGGCATTCCTCTGCAACTGCTACCCTACTCACAACATTGTGAAATTTATGTATGTTGATACACATAGTTCAGTTTTCTCATTTTCATTATGGTTCAATTTTTCATAGTGTAAATACAGGGGTGTGTTTATATATGATAAATGTAAATATACAATTTATTCATCCATTCACTTCTCTTCTTTGTTAATGAAAGGAGCTGAGATATTCAGGGAGGTAGACTGATAGATAACAGAGAGGGGAAAAAAAGAAGAAAAAGAAACAATTAGAAATAGCACATTTACCTCTAAGCAAGTTTTCTGGAAAATGATTTTATAATATCTATTAAAATGTCAAATATTATTCCCTATAATCTAGCAAACTTACTGCTAAGAATTTACCCTCTAGATATACTTTCAAAAGCTAATCCAGGCATATGTATAAAAATATTCATTGCCATTTGAAACAGAAAAAAAGTGGAAAATCACCAGTGTCAGCTGGAAAAAGACTAGTTAAATTATTGTATGTTTATAGGACAGAAAGAGAATGAGGAGGTATATGGGCTGAAATAGGAAATATGCAACATTTATTACTAACTGGAAAAAGCAAGGTGAGATTTAGGAGTCCTTTTTTTTTCATTCTATACATTCATATATATATTTAAAACTCAATAAACTTATTAACCAATATTAATTATGATTGCTTAGTTAAGATAATCTGGGCAGTAGGATTATAAACCAAAGACTAAATTATTTTTAAAACATAAAGACAACCAAACAGAAGATAACAAATTTCCCTGACACAATATCCCCATCTTGTGGCCCTTTAGGATATTGCCTCGTTTCAAAAGGCTATCTTCAGATATCTCAATTTTGGAATTCTCTGAACTTTACTGCCATGACTCTTAATCTCCTAAGTGGGTGATCAAAGGGAATTAAATCCAATCCCATGGATTTAAGTACTATTTCTACACTGATAGCCCCAAATCCTCATCAGCTTAGACCTCTCTCAGCTGAAGACTCCTATTGCCTACTCAACGTTTCTGCTTGGATTTCTAATGGGCACAATTTAAGATATCTAACACCTAACTCTTAATAGAAAGCCCCAGATTCTCCAATTCTCTCTACAGAATCTCTTTCTCTCTCTTTTTAATGTAGTTGTTTGCCTAGTCCCAGAATGACCTCTATAAATCACTCCTAGTGATTGAGCAAAGCAGTCTGTAGATAAGTGTATTACTACACCTGTGTCGTATTCTTCTTCATCCCCAATGCTGAAAACAGGCTTTACACCACGGTAAGGCTTGCCCACTCTGTCACTGCTGCTCACATGCCTAAATTCAAAGAATTCCAGGGGGAAATTATCACTTAAGATGTTATTCAAAGATTTTTACCAAGTAACATTTGAATATTCAAACAAAATGTAAATGTTTTTTTACCTCCCCCCACAATGTAGTCAGAGTTTTAAGATAGCTAATTTAAGGAAATTGAAAGAAAATAAATAAATGCAGTGGCATCATCATTGCTCACTGTAACCTCAAACTCCTGGGCTCAAACGATCCTCCTGAGTAGCTAAGATACCAGGTGTGCACCACCATGCCTGGCTAATTTTTTAAATTTTTTTGTAGAGATGGGGTCTCACTATGTTGTTCAGGCTGGTCTGGAACTCCTGGACTCTAGTGATCCTCTCACCTCAGCCTACCAAAGTGCATTACAGGTGTGAGCAACCATGCCAAGCCTACTTTTAATTAAAACTAAGATTGTACTTCTGTTGAATAAATATAAACAAACCATAAAAATGAATCTTTCTTTTCAAAGGGCAGATCATAGGGCCAGGCCCTATTACTCACACCTATACTCCAAGGGAGGAAGATTGTTTGAGGTCAGGAGTTCCAGACCAGTCTGAGCAAGAGCGAGACCCCATTTCTACAAAAAATACAAAAATTAGGCAGGTGTGGTAATGCATGCCTGTAGTACCAGCTACTCAGGAGGCTGAGGCAGGAGGATCACTTGAGCCCAGGAGTTTGAGGTTGCTGTGAGCTATGATGACGACACTGCACTCTAGCCCAGGTGACAGAGAGAGACCCTGTCTCAAAAAAAAGAAAGAGAGAAGAAAGGAAAGGGAAAGGGGAAAGGGGGAAAGAAAGAAAAGAAAGAAAAGAAAGAAGGAAGGAAGGAAGGAAGGAAGGAAGGGAGGGAGGGAGGAAGGGAGGGAGGGAGGGAGGCAGGCAGGCAGGCAGGCAGGCAGAACATAAATGACATGTAAATTCAACTTGATTAGTTCTACAGGAAGTGTGTCCTCTCTCTTTTTAACATAAAAATCCCAAATAAAGTAAGAGTTAAATTAAGATATCTTGACAAAATATTACATGTTTCTGGGGGAAAAACATTATTTTCTTTGTAGGATAAGGTTCAGTTAACATTATTTACTACAAAGGAAGATGCTAGCATTTTTTGTGGGCATAATATGAAGACATGCAAAATCTTCTATTTTGAAGAGCTAATCCATTGTGGAAGAAAAGAATCAAGTTACATGTCTTAGTTTTAGAATTCAATTTTCCCAGAACATAGAGATCGAATCTATATTTTAAATAATTTTTAATATATATCATCAATAAAAATCTTACTGTAGCCGAATTTTGTTGAAATAGGCTTAAATCTTTTACTTCTTGCAAAACAACATTCCTCAATAAAAACTAATGAGAGTTTATAACAGATACTCTTTGGAAATTACAACCTAAGTCAATCAATACACAGCTTAACGTTGATTAAATTAAAAGTCACAAAATGATTTGATTTTATATTAAAATATCTAACGTAAAATTATCCTGTAAATTATCAAACTATGCTCATTAGAGAGAGATAAAAATGAAAGAAATAATTCAAACATCTTTTAAACTCAGATTGAGCTTCTTATACAAGGCAAAGACAAAGGTAATAGCTTTATCTAAAAATGCTTTAGTGCCATCTAGATTATAAAATTTTATGAAATTAAATTATAGGTTCTTTCCTGATATTAAAGCATAATTGAACTGCTATAACACAGAAAATAAAAAATATAACGTTTATAGCAAATGCTTGAACCAGAAAGCAAGGATTAGTAAATAATCATAAAGACAAGTTATTCATTTTTGACCTAGATTTATAATACAATGCAAAATTTTTATGAACATGAATGCAAAAGATTACTGAGATAGTTCTTGAAAGACAGGTTAAAAATTAATGAAATTGAATAGCTGGACTATTTTTAAAGAACAGAGTATCTATACTTTTTTGCCAAAGTAATAACAGAAAAATAGTTTGACCAGGTTTTAACTTGATTTTCTGAGCTCAGAAAAAAACCCAATGCATTTTAACTTTGTCAGAATAAATATATCTGCCAGTGGATCAGAGAAGATAAGTTAAAAAAATAAAATTAAAGCTTTGAGAGAAAACTTGGGAGTTAAATAAAATTAGACTAATTCAATGGTTCAATAACAGGAAAAAATAAATGATTCACAAATAGATTATAAGTTTTAAAAAAGCAATTTCCTTTAAAATAGTTTTAGGTAAAATTATAATAGAAGGCCTATAATTGGTATTGTGTAGGAACAAGTCACAATAAATAAAAACTTAAGGTTTTCAGGTAAGTTATTAGAAACTAAACTACTATTTTAAAAAATGCTACTTCTAGTTACTAAAAAAATTAAAATGGCCTGAGAAACAGTCATTTACACTATTCCAAAGCTTACTTTACATTCAAAATATGACTAGAATTTCTTTCTCAATGTTCATAGGTATTGCTATAATTGATATTCTAAATTAAATTGCAGAAAATTTCTGTGAGTATAAAAACGCAAAGCCATTTTGAATTAAGATAGTAAAGTTCTTTTGTTCAATCCCAATTGAAGATCTGTAGATTTTTAAACCTTAAACTTAAGGATTCTTTATGTCTTTTAATTATAAGCACTTCATCTTATTTGGGGCTGAGAAGTGATGAGTTATACATTAAAATATCCACCACGACCTAACTTTTTTCAAGGAAAACCAAAAGTAAAACCCTAGAACTGTTTTTTGGGAACAGATTTATAACTATTAAGTCACCAACCTAAATACATTTATCTTATTTAAGAAAATCTAAAAATATAAAATTATAAAATGTACATGAATTAACATAAATTTTGAACCATGAACTGTGCCTATTTTTAGGTGCTGTAATTTTTTTCTACTGGTGGGCAGGAGATAAAACCAAATGATCTCCAAAGCCAATAACCTGCCAACTCTTGACTATATACACACTTTCTGTGTTTCATCTTCCCCTCTAACAGAAAATAAAACCTTCAGGTTTTATGAACTTCTTAGGTTTGAATGAACTTGATTTTCATCTGAGGAATGAGAGATATAAAGAAGCATGCAAGGAAAAAAAATTAAAATGATCAAACAAAAAAATCGAAAAGAACCTATCAATCAACATGATACACTCCTAAAAGCAGAATGAGAAAAGTTTAGCATCTAAAACAGCTGCATGAAATTTTAGCCAAGACAGCATGAGATGCATGAGGCATGCTAAAGGAAAGGAAAAGGACGGTTCAATAAGCTGCTCTATTCATTGGCTTTGGCTTACCGCTCTGTACATGATCTGTCTGGCCAAGGAAGATTGAAAGACATTCTATAGCAAATCAAGGCAGAGGACAGAACAAAATGATTATAAAAAATGCAATGGCTTTAAAACAAAAATATACTACAGTATAATCAGTTTTTCTAACTCAGAGTAGCGTACATTATCAAGAAAATGTTTCAATCATTCCAAGTACAAAGAAAAATGAAGAAAAGCCAGTTTCAAGTGATACTTTAACAAAGACACAGTCTTTTTGACTTACAGTTATCACCAGTCCATTTGAAAATAAAATGAATGCATTTTAAAATAAAATTTTAAATGTTTATGCTATAAAATGTAGCGATAATAGTTCTCCAATTCAGAAGCATTAACTAAAAGTAAACAGGTTAGCTTTTGAGAGCAGATATTACTTTACTGAGCAAACAAATCTTTTAGGCTTGATAAAACTCCTTAATAATTTTTATTAGCCGACCATTTTAGATAAAGTACAATTTTTTGGATTAATGAAAATAACCTATTATCTTCTTTGCTGTTTACGAAAAGGGGAAAAATATATGTTTGTATGCATAAGTACCATATAAAGTAACAAACAACAAATTCCTGACATTCAGTTCTTAAAGTCAAATATTTCAACTTTCCCAGGAGACTGCAAGTAAAAAGTGAAGTCAAATACTGTAACACATGTCCAAGATAAAGCTTGCTTAGAAATAAATTCTATGCTGAAAGTACAAGGTTAGAGTTGAACTCCAAGAACAAGAAAGATTAAGGATAATAACATGGGAAAAAATATATTATATATTTGCAGTTATAATACGAAACGATATAACACATTCTTAAACTTGCCTATCAATTGTTAGCCATGCCCCTCGTTTGTAATTCACAGAAAAATGGAGTTTTGTAAACAATATTCTGTAAACAAAATTCTATGAATATCAGAGCTCTTGAATGTGAGAAAGTGGGTTTCTGTGACCAAATATTCTAGGTTTTAAATTCCTGAAGAAGAGGAAAAAGTTCCTGCTATAAGATCACTGAATTTAGTAGATGATTCTCCACCCATTTGACATTTGGGAAGCAGTTACTATATGAAACATAATACATTTAGGGACACACTTTTTTTAATGAATGATATGAAGGGGTAGATTCATTATTTGCATCTTATTCAGAGCAGTGGGAGAGGAAACTATACAGCCAAATTTTATAGCAATAAAGTACATCCCTGCAGTTATAATAAAAATTATGAAATCATCTAATAGAAAATACACTTTATGATCCTTTTCTGGAACACATTCAACTTAACTAACATTAACTTAATGTAAGACGTGTGTCTTTAGTTTTAATTACTCATCATAAACTCATACTGTATAAACGACTCACCGGTCCACAGGAGTTGATGTATTCTCAATAAAACTGATAACTTTTTCCCTGACATTAACAGATTTTGTCTTCAAAGCCACAGTCATTTTATTTACTAGTGATTTCATTCCTCTATCATTTGAGCCATTAGAAGATTCACCCTGAAAAGTAGAATATAGATGTATTAACTGCTTTCCAAATGATTAGCAAACATACTACTGCTAAAGATTATCTATGTGTAGGCCAGGCGCGGTGGCTCACGCCTGTAATCCTAGTACTCTGGGAGGCCAAGGCAGGCGGATCGCTAGAGATCAGGAGTTCGAAACCAGCCTGAGCAAGAGTGATACCCCATCTCTACTAAAAATAGAAACAAATTAATTGGCCAACTAAAAATATATAGAAAAAAATTAGCCGGGCATGGTGGCACATGCCTGTAGTCCCAGCTAATCGGGAGGCTGAGGCAGAAGGATCGCTTGAGTCCAGGAGTTTGAGATTGCTGTGAGCTAGGCTGATGCCACAGCACTCTAGCTGGGGCAACAGAGTGAGACTCTGTCTCAAAAAAAAAAAAAAAAAAAAAAAAGATTATCTATGTGTTATGAACTGAATTGTATCCACACCAAAATCATATAGTGAAGTCCTAATTCCCAATACACTTCAGAATGTGACTATATCTGGAAACAGGGCCTTTAAAGAGGTAATTAAGGTTAAATGAGGTCATACGAGTGGCCCCTAATCCAATCTGACTGCCATTCTCATAAGAGGGAGACACATGGGCATACGCACACAGAGAAAAAATCATGTAAGGGAAGGGAGGTGGAGGAAACACAGCCATCTGCAAGTCAAGGAGAGAGGCCTAAGGAAAAACCAAACCTGTTAGCACCTTGTTCTTGGACTTTCAGCCTCCAGAACAGTAAGAAAATAAATTTCTGTTAAGTCACCCAGTCTGTGATATTTTGTTATAGCAGCCCTAAAAAACTAATTCATTACGTGAAACCATTTTAAGAATAAAAAAACTCCTCATTGTATGTATTTGAAGTATTTTGACTCTATTTCTGTTATGGTAGGGGTTTAGTAGTTAATCATCTTTTCTAGGAATTTATACAAATCTGGAGACATATTCTACACATACACTTACATCAACAGAAGAAATGATACTGCCCCTTGAACCTGAGGTACTAGCAATCCAATGGCCATATCCATTTTCTGGGCCATCCACATTAATGTCAGCCAGGTGCTGCTGCAGTGCTTAAGATAAACAAGAAAAATAAAACACAACCTGAAATAGCAATCCCCTCTGGAAAGATTCATTACCAGAGAAGTAAAATAAACACGTCATAGCTGAGAAAAAAGGATCCAAGGACACAATCACAATCTTGTAAAGGAGCAAAGGACTCCAAGTGACAGCAACTTCCCTCTTCTCCTTCCTTCTAAAGCCCTCTGTACACCAATAACTTTTCTTAATTGACCCTAAGGGTGATGATAATTTTATAGGCTTTATGTTTTCCCCTTTGGAAGGTAATATTTCAAGTATTAACAGATAATCTCTGCAACATTTTTATGAGATAAAGGATTAACAGAAAATCGATGGTGGCTTTTGTTATACCATAAAGAGAAATCAATCTTTCCCATAATAAAGAACCACTCTTAGGCATTAACAGTTATGGAATGAAAGATTATTCTTGGTAAAAGAAATAATTCACAGAAGGATCGCCTGAGCCCAGGAGTTGAAGTTGCTGTGAGCTAGGCTGACGCCACGGCACTCTAGCCCAGGCAACACAGTGAGACTCTGTCTCAAAGAAAAAAAAGAAAGAAAAAAAAAAAGAAATAATTCATAGATTTAAAAAAGTTGCTATAATCTAGATTATACTATAAAAGAATGCTTTTCAGACACCTTTGAGAATTACAAGCTTAACAGCCAAGTTTAATATCATGTTATCAGGATTCCTAACAAATAACACAGGGCCTAGGGCCAATATTTGTTTAACATTATTTATTAAAATAATATCTTTTGTAGATCACTCTGAGTATGACCCTCAAAGGTAGTTAGTTATCAGGCCATGATATATCTATATAGGAGATAATCATAATCCATGCTAATATTAACATAGAGCAAGAGGAAATAGATCCTAATTTTGCAAAAATTCTGAGTTATAGCATAAGAAAACTATATGAGCTCAGAACTTACTCCCATGACTAAAACCCAAGATTCTGTTACCTTCAACATATATTGATTTGATTTTCAGAGCTCCAGTGTGTAATCAGTTAGCACAAGGTATTTATAGACTGATTTGATTTTGCCATTACTTTTTCTAGCATTTACAGTTTAGTATTTTTATAACTCTTTTTTAATCTTATTCCACTGACCTAATACTTCATAAATATTCAAATACTTGCCTGTAAAGATCTTGCCAATTATTTTACTATCCTAGATTACCAGAAAATTAATCTGCAGATTTGAAAACATCAGTTTGTTTAATTTATTCCATTCAGACAATATTTTTTAACAGCTAATACTTTCTAGTTCAAAAACAAAATAACAAAACATCCAAATAGTACAAAGTATATACTATAAAAAGTACTCCTCCAAATCTTGCTCCCCAGTCCCATCTTCTAATCCTTCTCTGCATAGAGGCAAATAACAGGGGCACTTTTTAATGCATCTTTACAGAAATATTTTTTGGAAACATGATCTTATTAAACACATCTATTTTAATAGTCTTAAATTTTCACTCATTTCAATTGCCTATTATGTTTGTCTGCTACTTATATGTCCTCCTGGCCTTGCCTTTTCTAAAAATACTGAATGACTGAAGAGACAGTCTACTCATTACTTTGGTCATTCCAAATCAGAAAAAGTAGAGGCAAAGAAATTAATACATTAAAACCTTACCCATAAATCCTCCACTGGCAATGCTCACATATTCTTTGTTTTTCTGTAATGGAAAATAAAATTTAAATTATTCCAAAAATTCAATTTAAATAAAACTTCTGATAGTTCTAAAACATTGACAGATACAATGTATGGTTATATATTAAATTCCTGAACTTCCTTTTTTCCTTGACATTTTGGACTTTGGCACTTTACCTTATGTACTTTAAGGTCTAGTGCTTGGGTAGGAAGAAGGGGACAACTTCACGGCTGTTAACAAGACTGTGATTTTACTTGTATTATAGTCCCAATAATGCGATAGTCAAACCAAAATAAGTTAAATGGTGTTTTAGTGTATAATCAGAGTGGTTTGTAAAAGCTTTCAAAATATTTTGTGTTCTTTATAAAACAATAAGGGAAATATTATAGCTAATTATAAAGAATAGATGACAGAATGTTACCGTTTTGCAAACTACTAAAAATATAATGGATCTTTAAGTAATATAAACAATGAAAAAAGAGAGACAAAAAAAGAGAGACATCTGGACAGTATTTGCCGCCTGACAGAAGCACACACTGCCTCCCCAGGACCCTCTGCCACCCCCAAAAGGCAATCCAATCATGACTTTAGATTAATTACTCGCTTATAGGAAATACTAGGGATAGAACCTAACAAATGACACCGTGTGAATGTAATCAGCAAGGTCTGGTATGTGACAAACTCTTTAAGACAAATTAACTGGGTTTTTTCTAACAAATATATGCAAGGAAAAAAATTAGAAAAAGGAACCTATAAATTAAGAGAGACTTAAAACACATCAACTAAATGTAATGTCTGGTTTCAGATCTTAGGAAACTCAGGGAAACTTGAACACTAGTTAGTGTTTTTATAATAAAGTATGATGATAATGTAGTTATGTCTTTATAAAGAGTTTATAGTGTTGAATTCTCCCTATTTTTCAATTTCTTTGAAATTTTGCATAATAAAAATTGGCAAAAAATTTCTAAAACCACATCAAGAACTTGAATAATAAAAAAAGTTCACAATATTCTAAACTCTTGCTGTATGACAGCTCTCACAATATATAGTTTATATTAATGCATCTTTAGAATAGGCTAGGTAAATTTATGAGTAAAATAAGTTTGGGTTCCTATTTTTGTTATTCTGCATAAGTTTCTAAACTCTTTCCTTTAATAAGGTTTAAAATTATCTTACAATTCCCCTCCTAAATATTTTGTTCCTTCTCTGATTTTGCCTTCCAAAGATTTTGTCTTTAGCCTAATTTTCTCAAATCAGATTCCCATTAAAATATAAGATGAACAGAAACGAATACAAATTGAGTGGCTTGTGTAATACGATGCCTACTGTCTTCTTGATTACATAGTTCACAACCAAAGGTCTTTAATGTATAAAGTACCAAGGAATATCTAATAAACAACTATTTTTTATAAAGAAAGTCATCACTGAGTGAGATTTTGAAAGAAAGCAGAGGGATGGGTTTCAAAAAAACCACTAATACAAGTTAGATGTGCTGAAGACAACATTTAAACACAAAAAAGAAAGAAAGCTACAAGTAAAAAATAAATATGCATGTATATTTATTCAATTTCAAAATGAAGATATTATAATGAATTATATAGCTACTATTTAATATAAAAAGTACCACAGTATGAACAAGCAAAAACACTAATGCAACAAAATAGATCTTGATGTAAAGAAGAATTCAGTTTATTAAAAAGGTGGTATTTCAAATTGGTAGCAATTGGTTAGGTAACTGGAAATTTTTTTTTTAAATTCCTAACTCATTTCTTACACAAAAATAAATTCCAGATGGTTCAAGACTTAAACATAAAAAATAAACCTCATAAACGTTTGAGGAAAATCTGGAGAGGATGACAATTTTTGGCACGACACAAAACCAAAATGCTGTAAAGAAAAATACAGATAAATCTGACAGTGTATATGAAAGCTAAAAATTATCTCTGTGGACTCTTAAAGGTGATAGCCATAACCAAAAAAAACTGAAATAATCTATGTCAGCATACCTGTAAAAAGTGTGCCAGGACCATGTTCATATACATGTCTTCTTCCTCCCTGCCACTACCCATAAAACAGAGGTGCTCCCCACCAGCTATGGAGCCGGACTCAATGGACTGCTTCTGTGCTTCCAGCAAGGATTTTACGGATTGTGCAAACTCAGAAGGGTTCTGGAGCATCTAGACAATTTAAAGAAAAAAAAAATTAAAAATGTGGCAAGCCTGTGTTTCACATACATTTGCAAAACTTGAAATATTTTTCCAGGAAAAAATCCAACGCTTAAAGAGCCACCATGAAAATGAAGGAAAACGAAACGGCTCTTATAAATAAAATCCCTGGGATAAAAGAAATGTTTATCAATGTATTTATAATACATTAGAATAAAAGTTAAAAATTCACAGAAAGATTAACTTACTCAAAGAAGATACTTTTCTACTAGAGAAACATTTTTTATTGTATTTTTGTTTCTTATATAGCAAACAACTAGGTAGGGTATTCTTAGGTATCATGACAAAAGGAGTAAAAAACAATAGATCAAAACAAGCTCTATTTTTCAGTTTCCATTTACATGGCAAACCATGTATTTCTTAGAGGATTGCCAGAAATAGTAGAAGCCATTTATTTATTAGCACTATTCTAAGTACAGTAAATACAAGGGTGAAAAATTCTTTTCTTACCCTCAATGAAACAAGTACAAAAAAAGCCACACGTTTTTTTTAAAAATATTATAATGGGGTTACATAAAAAGTACAGTGAAAATTCAATAGAAAAATGAACAGACCATATAGAAAAGCAATTTGTAAAAACAAAACAAAAACAAATATAAACAGCACACTACAAAAAAAGATATTTAACTTCATTAGTGATTATAATTTTTCACTCACTATTCTGATAAAATAAAAAAAGATTGATAGTGTCCAATAAAGCTGATGGTATTCTCTTTACAGTTGTAAAATATAAAGTGGTTCAGCTTTTTTTTAAAGGACAATATGGTGGGCTGCAGTAAAATTTACATGCTCATACACCTCAACCCAACAATTCTTATTGGAATCTATTTTATAGAAATGTTTACATAAGTTCACAAAATATGTATAAAGATATCAACTGCAGCACTGCTTATTTCAAGAAAATAGAAAATAACCCAACTGTACATTTATCACACAATAAATCATGGTATATCTATACCATGGACCACCATGCACCATTAATAAGCATGTACTCAAATAGAAAGGTCTCGAAGAAACCGTTAAGTGAAAAAGTAGCAGAACAAATATCTAAATACATATTAAAGGTCTGGAAGATTAAGCAAAAGCTGTTAATAGTGGTTAACTTGGGATATTCTTTGAAATTTATTTTTAATTCAGGTATTCATAAATCATTTGAGTAAATTTTTAAAATAGGAATAAGAGCTGAATCAAGGAAAAGAAAGGTACAGAAATACAAACAAGTTAAGATGACGTTTGCCACCTATTGTATCCAAAACTCTCTGAGTTCTTCTACCTCCATTTTCCAAAACACCACCTAAGCCCTTCTACACACCCTTTCTGCCTCAGCATCAACTTTTCCAGACAAATTGGGAAGAAGGGTAGAATGCATATCTAGCAAAAGGGGTTTCTATCCCACTCCTCTCTGTTTTCCCCATCCTTGCCACTATAAAACCCCAGAACAGCTTAAATGTTGACAGTCTCAATTCTACCAATGGCTTTACCCATCTTTGACAATATTTAATTATTCGCTTTACCCATTGCTTCAACTGACTCTAAGATAGTAATTTTAATAACTGTGTATCTATATGCCAGATACTACTCTTATTAAATATTAGTTTATTATACTGTACCAATACTCATGATTTTTAAAAGGGCTTATAGTAAAAGCTTATAGAATTTTTTTGTTTTTGAGACAGGGTCTCACTCTGATACCTCGGCTGGTGTGCAGTGGTGTGAATATAGCTCATTGTAACCTTGAATTCCTGGGTTCAAGTGATCCCCGCCATCCATCTCTACAAAAAAAGACAAATTTTTTTGTAGAGATGGGGTCTATGTTGCCCAGGCTGGTCTCAAACTCCTGGCCTCAAGTAACCCTCCTGTCTCGGCCTCCCAAAGTGCTGGGATTACAGGCGTGAGCTACGGTGCCTGGCTGTTTGTAGAATTCTTACCCAATTACAGTAAAAGCTGATGTTTATAGAGAACTTACCCGATACAAGGCATTATGCTAAGTGCTCTATCAGGTAGCTTGTAGTAAGTTTAGAATTTACTGACATAACAATGGTAAGCATAGTAAGCCATAGTTAGCAGTGTTTTCATCTACCACTTATGATGTCAAAAGGGTGTCCTAGGTGAAAAGGAAACCTAACAGTGACACTTTTCTTACAAGAGCAAAGACTCCTTCCTTAAGCAGAAAGAAAAATGTCTCCAACCTGGGACATGTATATTTATTTATGAACTAAAGAAAAAAAATTACTTCCTCTCTTACTTTTCACAAAAAAATTTAATCAGGGCTTATACTAACCAGATCTGAATCTAAGTGGAAAGCAGTTGATAAATGCCCAGCATTGTATTGTTCTGCAGGACGGCAATCCACCACAAAGAACCGGACTCCTTCCTAAAAGGGAAACAATATTTAACATACTGGAATTTGGCATGAGGTTCACATTGCACAATATTGACAGTTAACCAAATAAGGAAAAAGTTTATTAAAAAATGGATCTAACATAGAATTAGGAGGACCCAATAAGTGTAGGCACAAGAAAATAAGCTCAAGGTCCTAAATACTTTTATTCATTTTAAATAGTTAAAACATTTTTTATATATTGTTCTTGACTGGAAAGTCTTAAAATATATAGCAGAAGAATGTCAATTTGAGCTGTAAAACTAATTATATTAGAATCTGACAATATTTAAATGTGTGATCATGTAAATACTAGTTACACTGTTTAAATACACTGTTCCTATTTTTGTAAATAAGTCCACAAATTTATCAATAGCTCAATTCAGATAAGAACTAAAAGGTCTTTCTTGCGTGAAGGGATGAGGAAGAGGTTCTACAATGCCAGTTTTAACTGAAGAAGTTTACATAGGTCTCTTTTAAGCTGAATTGTATGTTTTCATTTATTTTTTAATTTTAGTTCAAATAAAAAAAGAGTGAGATGCATGTACTTTGAAAATTATGAATAACCAGAACAGATAAAGTTAGAAGTCCAATAGGGACTTCTCATTCAACTGATCTATCATCAAAGGCCTGTCTTTCCATGTCCATTCCTCTCCCACTTTCAACTTTGGAAATACAACCCACCTTCCAAATATACACCATGGTTAACTGTTGCACTACTACTAATTAAGAGCATATATTAAAAAAATAGCACTTGTCAAACTGCTGCATTAGATTTTCATGAAGATCATAATATAAAATTATGGCATATTTTAAAAATTCTCCTTTGATTTATGCTTTATGGCATTAAACCATGTAATTTAATTAGCTATAAACAACTCAGAATTTAACTGTTAAATGCTAAATTCACCCTTTTAAGTACTTTATACAACATCACATTCAGTCCCTTTGCTGAAATGTCAAAAAAGATAAGGCAATTTACAAAAACTGGGGTCAAGAATGACAAAAATAATTGTTAACAATTAAAATGACATACAAGCTGGCAAGTTTAAAAACCGACTATCTGGGCAGAAAATTTAACACATTAATCATTCAGAAAGGCAAAATAGCTACACTGTTGCAATAAATTGATTTTATGGAAATTAAGAAATGGGGAAATGTTGCTTCCTTGTATTTAAAAAAGACAGTCCCCCGACAAACTGGGTTTCCTTTACTTACCCCTTGTAGCTGATTTGCTTGAAGGATCTCTGATACTGAGATGGCCAGACAAAGAGCCTGACTCAGATCTGCATCATCATCCTTAATTCCCAACAAAGTACTACCAAAGAGGTGGTGATTATCCTATTCAAAGAGAAATTTTTAAACATTATGAAAAAATACAAAATCTAACTTTTTTCCTAAAAATATTCTTACTAAACCATGATAAAAAGTAAAATTATATAATATCCTTGAGTCATGTGACTTTTAAAACTTAATATTACATAATTTCAAATAGCTAAAAGCTACAAAAAGTCCATATACAAGTTCCTATCAGAGTTCACACAAAATGAAAGACTAAGACGAAAATAACACATTCTACACAGCTATTTTTCCAAACCATCACCTATAGTTAAATATTAAATTTTTAAAATGGTTACTCATAGTTTTTCATATATCAATGTAATAAAAAACAAAAATGTGGCAGAAATGAATTGCATACATTATGTAACATACTGCTCTACAGCCTGTTCTGATTTACAGCTGCTAGTGCAGATTTACTATGTCTGAAGAATAAAAAGTACTCCTCCTGAAAAAGAAAAGAGTAAGTCTTCTTTTTCAGCCAGTATCCTAAACTACTATCCCACCATCTGACTTCCCAACACTGTTGGGAACTTAATTGATCTACATGAGGAAAATAGCTGAAATTAGTCTCTAGAAACAAATCTTTTTAAATTATTTTTGAGGGAAATGTTCTCAAGGTCTCCCTTGCCTGCTTTCTGAAACACACTATACTGAACATAATTCAACCTTATCTTGACATTTCAGTGGCATGATGACTACCAACTAGAAATTATTATGGCAGAATGTTTAAAAAAAAAAAGATAATAAATGCTCTTATGGGAACCTGAGGTCACAGACAAACCTATTTGATTTATAAATACTTCTAGTCTGGTGTCCTTTACTGAAAGCACCTGTCTGGTATAAGGATCTAGATCTCTATGGGGCTAAGTGACCCTTCTTTGTTTGCAAGACAGCTCTGCATCATTAAGGTTGTACAAGGCTGAACTTCAGATAAAGGAAACATAGCTATATATCCTTTGTTAGATTTTTGTAATACAATTTTTAAAGTCAAGAAAGCACTAATTTAGGAAATATCTCACAATTTTTTCATGATCAGGAATAACAATAATCAGAACAGAAGTAAGACGGTTACTACTATTTTTTTTCAACCTGTCTGTTCCTCCATTACAGAGAGTATTTACAGGGAAAAAAAATCACACAAAACCGTAACACATATAAAAACAAAGAAGAATGACAACCTAGAGTATTTTAACTAAGGTAGACACAAAGTAAATAATAAAACAATGTATAAAATGTGAAATACAGAATCACTGGTCATTTCTGGTCTTATACCTTCCTAAAAGAAGCTGGTGTTTTACTGCAATAATACTGAGCCAGAGAGAAAAGGTCTTCTATATCTTCTAGATTCAAACTGGATGGAGTATTTTCCAAGAACTCTGAAATATGATTATAGATGATATTTAATACATTGTGAAAAACAATTAACATTATTTATGTATCAAAGCTGAAATATCTTCAACATAATAAAAAACTATGTAAATGGAATCTCAACAGCGACATTTTTCAAGCTGCTTGTGGAGAAGATTTCCCCAAATGAGCTGCAACTACTAACACAATTCTCCCGTTAGTGAAGGAGGGTGTCAGGTAATCAAATCAAATTCATTAGCCTTAATCAGAATTCTCTTATGTATTATTCAATAAACACATATGAAGTGCCAGGGCCCCAGAATATCAAAAATGTCTAAGAAGGAGTCCCTGACTTAAGGAACTTTGTCTTGTGTGAGGAAATAAAAATAATTATATCATTACACAGATAATACAAAGTGCCAGGCAATACAGAGAGAAGTAACTGTAATATCTTTGTGTGGGGGCTAGAGTGGGCAGAAGCCAAAAGGAAAACCAAAGTTTCACAATGGAGATATTATGCAAGCTGAGTACTGAAAGGCAAATTAAGAAAGGAGTAGGGAGAGAGAGAGGAGGGCATTTTATTTGAACACTGAAATCAAAGAAATAGTAGATGGAAAAGAATGAAAGAGTGGAAAAATACAAAAGAATGAATGAGGATGGCAAAATCAGAGAAAATTGTCTTTTAAGGTCTGTACTTGGAGAGTGTTTATATAATTTCAGGGTTGAATGGGACCTCAGAGCTCTTCTAGATTAATTTCCTAAATTTATGGATGAGGAAACTAAGTTTTAGAGAGATAAAGTGACCTGAAATGTTTTCTCTACATTAAATGGTACTTACGGATGACTTCTTCTTTGCTGTCTGATTCTTGTGTTAAAATAACTTCTCTGTAAAAGGAAATCAAATAAATTGGAGTTAAACATTAACAAAGCACCCTAAAAAAAAGTCTAAACAACTTGATACTTACTTTGCATTAACAAGGATAATTAACATTAAGAAATAAATAAAAAATGGATCTGCTTGTTGTAAATATCCATCCCATATGGCCTGAGTGACTTCAGTGGAACAGTAACATGCAAAAAGGCTTCCAAGCTGTAATCAGGAAATGAAATGAGAGAAATAAACCATTGGAGCTGATTTGTTCTCTTAAAAATATTAAAGCAATTGAATAAGTAACATTACATCAAATTATCTGTACCCGATATTTAATGTGTACCTTAATTTTAGTGTATGAAATCCAAAGGCAAAACATAGATTCAAGGGACAACAGAGCCAACTACTAACTGTGTGACCTAGAACACATCGCTTAACCTCTTTAAAGTTCCATTTTTACTTCTGTAAAAGAAAAAAAAAAAAAGGAATGCTACAACCCATCTTTTACTACTGTTATGAAAAGAGAGACAATTACCCTTCAATATCTAAAATAACCAGCACATATCTCTGCCATAGCAAAATAACTACCATAATTACTGACAGAGCTCTATACGAGTAACTATAATAATTATTAATAATGATAGCACAGTGATTAACTTACAAGGTAACTGTGAGGATCAAACTTGGTAATTTAAGAGTACCTAATAAAAATTTAATGATAATATAAACGTGAATTGCTCCCTGAAGCTTACTTGTGCATCATTTGAAAGAGATTAAACATTCATATCCTTTAATAGATTTCAAGAGCTCTATGGGTTTATACTTCAAATAAAAGTTAATTCATAAGTTCTTCTATAGCCAGACTGTGTTTTAAATTGCACGAATTCAGTGAAATTTTTATAACATTCAATTTTCATGAAGTACAGAAACAATTCTATCTAGAGGTTTAAATCTAAAACATTTTTAATGGCTAAAGGGAGATAATGGGAACACACATTTTGTGCACACTTGGTGCTAGGTACTACTGTCACATACTGTTTAATAATTATCTCTTATTTTAATGGGCCTGCAAAGTAGACATTTTTCTGCCTATTTTACAGGTGAGGAGATAGACTTGGATTAAATTACTTTTTCAAGCTCACAGAGCTAGTGAGTGGTGGTGTTGGGAGTAGAAAAAAAGCCTGCACCAGCCTGGGCAACACAGTGAGACCCCCTTCTCTAAATTAAAAAAAAAAAATTAGCTGGCCGTGGTG
>VBSM01000272.1:70159752-70170027 GCA_008086735.1 Cheirogaleus medius
AAAAAAAAAAAAAGAAAGAAAAAGAAAAGGTCCTTAGACTCCATAACCCACATAATCACCATTACACTTGGCCACAAGGCTTTTAAAGTACATAATGCTACTAATGTTTTTTGTTGTTGTTTGAAAAATTACTATTACCAATTCAGATTAGAAGAGGTAAATACAAACAGAATAGTAATATACAGCCATTTTTAAACTCACTTGTTTAGGAATTAGTTTTTGTTTCATCTTCTGATTGGAAAAAAACTGTATTTTATCAACATGATACTAATATCAAGAACGAACTATTAACATTTGGCACAGGAGCTGAAGAGAAACATTTGTTTTAGTACTCAGTTTAAACCTTCTGCTCCCAGCTCCCAGTACTAACTCAGAGTTCTGGCAACTGACAAGGCATTTCTTAGGCTGAAAGTCCTCTATTAATTATTAAAATGCTTAAGGGAAATAGTTTATTACTTTAACATAAATAAGTGGATTTAGTGACAACATATGAATCTCAGAGAAGCTACAATTTTATAAGTGTTTTTTTTTTTTTAACTCAAAGTGACAAGACTGTGGCCAAGAGTCAACTAACTAGGCTACTGAGGTTTGAAATGAGCCCAGAAGTGAAATAAGTTAGAATTCTCTAATTACACTTCCTGATTGCTAACTCATCCCATCATCCTATGAGATAGGTACGGTGCTATTATTATAGATGAGGAAATTGAAGCTCAGAGGCTGTCTAGATCACACAGTTAATAATTGGCAGAAATGGGATTCTTACTGAAGAAAAGTTATGTAAGATATAATCAAAGAATATGTTTAATTTTTGAATATAAAGTCATCTAACACCCAATCATTGTTTTAGAAAGATCTTCAAGTTAACCTAGAAGAGCAGTTCTCAAAGTGTAGTCTGAGGACCCCCATTTACAGGAGTTTGTGAGGTCAAAATTATTTTCATAATACTTAGACTTTACTTGCCTTTTTCATACTCATTCCTTCATGAATGAATAGCATTTTCCAAAGGCTACATGACCTGTGATATCATCACAAATTGAATAAAGACGGAGATATGAGAATCTACCTGTCTTTGATTTAGCTAACATTAATGAGATTTGCAAAAATGTAAAACAATGCCACTATTCTCACTAATTTTCTTTTGGAAAATATAGTTGTCTTTCATCTTAAAATAGGCTATTTACGTTAACATGCAATGGATTTACCATTACTTATAAATTTAAAAAATGAATATTTTAGATTCCTTAGTTTTAATTTCTCATTAACATAATCCACATAAACAATGAATCATCAATAAATTTTAAAAGTGTAAGGGGTCCTGAGACCAAAATTGAGAACTACTCACTTACAATAAGGCTTTCCACTGAAAATAAAAATAGAGAATGACAGAGCACCGAGTTGTACTTTATATTCTTTTATTAACCATTTGATAATCTTAAGTCTTTTTCCTCATGATTATATACCAATTCTTACACATGCCATCAACAATTTAAACACAAAGCTCTGAACTGAACTGATACGTATCATATATTTACATATATTACATGCATATATTGACAATTACATATATGTAAATATAACTAGTATATATTTTATATTATGTATAACTAATATATTAACATATATAACTAGTATTAACTACATATAATTAATAACATTAGTTATAACTATATTAGCTATAACATATATAACATAGTTATAACTACAATATTAACTATATATTACTATAACTATAATATAGTTATAACTAATATTAAGTGTATATTACTTATATAATACATTATACATATATAAAACAAAAGGCTAAACTTCATATCAAATAATCTGAATTGACTACTCTAAGTGACCAGCAAAGAAAGTTATTTTGAAATGCCAATAATTTTACTCCTTAGGTTTAAGTAGTAATGGTCTGTAATTTAGTACTTTTCTTTCTCTCCCTTAGAAAAAAACATACCTAACTATAGCTTTATATAAATCTATTTTTCATTAAATGTTCCTACTTTCACTTTATTACCCAGTTGAGTGCATAGGAGTCTGGAGTAATTTTCTTTGTATCAAGAAAAGAACAAAGCTCAGGCTCATGGTACTGGATGAGTAATCGGAAGAGATGAAATGGTCTCCCCTTCAGGGAACAATCCCTAGAAGACAAGAGAAGGAAAGGCTTCTGCATTAACAGGTCAGAAATGATCACATAAATAATCAATCCTCCTGTTATACCCGCCTTCTCTCCCCAACCCCAAAACACCTGAAAACCACAGCATTCACAGCAAGCCTACCTAAGAGTACTAGGCAGAGCTCTCTTTCTAACACCTTGCAATATCTCTGACTTGACAAAAGATAGTAGGAACAGCAGGTCCATAGCTACTCTAGGAAGACTCTCCAGGTGAACCCAGGCAGGACTCAAGCAAGAGGACTACAGGGATCACTGAAAACAGCATTTAGGTTACTTTGATAGGGCTAGGATCCCAAAAGGAGAGCTGGAGAGCTTCTACAGGACTCTCTCAAATAAGAACTCCTAGGAAGGCTTCTGGTTAGCGCCACAGTCTATATACTCAATTAGGAATATCCTTTAGCAAAGGTACAAGTCTGAAATGGCCACAGATGAACATTTCAGAATAGTGGCCTCAGAAACTGTGGAAGTGCCCCGAGTACCAGGTGCTCTGAATACTAAAAGGTGCCAAATACTAACCTTGTTGAATAAGTGTCCTACTTTAAAGGGTTATTATGAGAGCAAAATGGGAAAGCTGAATGTGAATATTGTTTTAAAGTAAAGGGCACCAAATATATACTCTACCATTTATATCTCAATGCCTCTTTAAAATATTTATTTATTTATTTATTTATTTATTTATTTATTTATTTAGAGATAAGGTCTCACTCTGTCACCCAGGCTGGAGTGCAGTGGCATGATTATAGCTCACTGCAGCCTCAAACTCCTGGGCTCAAGCAATACTTCCTAGTAGCTAGGAATACAAGTATGTGCCACTAGACCCAGGTAAAATTTTTTTTTTTGTACACATAGGGTCTCACTACATTGCCCAACCTGGTATCGAACTCCCGGCCTCAAGCAATTCTTCTGCCTTGGCCTCCCAAAGTTCTGGGATTATAGGCATAAGCCACCACACCCACCCAACGCCTTTTTTTTAAAAACAAGCATTACATTTCACTGCAGATACTTCAGAAGTATAAATAATTATAAAAGGCCTAGAGATGCATTCTGTGTCATAGATGCCCTGCAGTTTCTCGTCATTATCTCAGGAAGTATCTCAGCCGGCTCAGCTTTAACGTCCCTCTGCCAAAGGTCACAGTAGCCACTCACAGCCCTGATCTGTAAGGCACAGTCCCCACACCCAGGTACCTAATCACATGAGCCCAAAGAAGACAATCCCTTGGAGCAGGTCCAGATGTGGTGCATACACTAGGCTCACTCCTCAGGAAACACAGCTGCTTCCTCCTTTCATGCTTAGTCCCTGACCTTGAACTCAGAAGATTTACCTCCTAACTCCCACATAAGCAGCATTCTCAGAAAATCTGTTGAGCCTAGAGGATTTGTCAGATACTATTACATTCACACTAATTCATTTTAGTGTGTCCATGTTTGTAATACCTCAAAACTTAACTGAGTTACTTCATGGAAAAAGAATCTCTCAAAAGATATCAGATTTTTGGTAGTATGATCCTATTGGACACAGAGAGATTGTTACTTTTTAACCACTACAGTTATGATAAAAACAAAAGGCAATATTGCACAGTTACTTCCACACAGTTTGGTTCGTTAAAGTATGGTATTGCTGCGAACAAGGTGATGACTAATCCAATCTTCATTTGGGCCAGTAGGCTTCACTAATTTTTCAGCCACTAATTATAAATTTTACTCCATTCAGCTTTTGTACTGAGATGCATTCTACTAGTCACACTGGAAGGAGGCAATAATGTGTAATGAATCAGCAAAAACTTATAACTGCTCAAAGCACAGGCCATCATAATAAAAGTCATTATTAATTGAGGAAATATCATGTGTCAGACACTGTAATAACCATATTTTACAAAAGTTGTTCCATTCTATCTTCACAAACAACCCTATGAAATATATATATTCATTTTATAGATGAGAAAACTGAGGCTTGAGATCAAGTAGCTCACCAAAGGTCACATAGCTAAAAGATAATGGACCTAAGACCTATACACAGACACTGTCATTATACTGCCCCCTTCCATATATATAATTTGATATTTCAATTAGTGGTATTTTTGTGGGGGTACAATCTCTAAAATAGCAAACTGTACAGAAAACGCAATAAGGTAAAGTGCTTCATGTAAAAAAGTTAATGAGATGAATGTCACAGTTTTAACATTAAAACATTGATAAAAATGCTTTAAAATGCTATTCAAGGAGAATAATGAAAAATAATTTCTATAAATCTAAGATCTGAAACCAATACTAGGATTTGGTATGACTCTCAATCTACCACTTTTTGACACTGCAAATGGCAAGGAAGTTTTGTAGAGAAGGCCCCAGGTTGGCAATCCAGGTGCCCAGAGACAGAACTGGATTCGTATTGGCAAGATTACCTCCTCCTTAGTCTGATACTTTCCCCACTGTATAAATCAAGGCAATAGAATGCTAAGGCAGAATAGGTAGTGAATAGTGGCATAATCTATGAAAACAATTGCCTAGTTCATGGTCTCATTTTCTGAAAAAGTAGGGTATCTCTGGGAGTCAGCCATTGCAACAGCATCTATTCACTTAATAATTGTATACTACAAAGTTACTCTCAACTGCAAGGCACTGTGCTTGATAGGATTCTACCCATCTTATATCTAAATATGTAATAAGATATGTTAAAATGGAGTTCTAGAAGCATTCTGTGGGGCCCAGTGTTCTTTCCAGGGGCATTAATGCTGACTCTAGCTGGAGTGCTGTGTTACATGTGGAACTCATGGAAACAGTAACTGGAGGAACCTGACAAGACAATATGTTACACAGGTCAATGTAAACTCCCCTCTCTTTACTCCTAACTACCACTACCACTGTTCTCCAGAGACAAAGCTGGGACACCATGTCCCTTGCTACTGTGAGCTCTGTTACAGTGAGAAGTGACCATGAGAAGCACTAAAATACAGGCAGTTGAGAGACCTACTATAACAAAATGACTACTAAATATGAATTCCAGTCTTGACTTTGCCATGATCTTAGCCTTGTCTTCTGGCATCTTTGGGTCTGTTTTTCCTACATAAAGCAGTATGGCTTCGAGGTAGCATAGAGGTTCTCAATCATGGTATACATCAGAATCACCTGGGGAGCTTTGAAAAAATGTCTATGTCCAGGCTCTACCCCATCCACTTAGATTTGAAACTCCAGGGATCAGTATGTTTCAAAAGTTCTTTGGCTAAAGAGACATTTCTCCAAAGAAGAGATACAAATTGCCAATAAACAGGTGAAAAGACGCTCAACATCATTAGACATCAGGGAAATGCAAGTCAAAAACCACAATGAGATACCACTTCACACCTACTAAGATGGTTATAATCAAAAAGACAAATGCTGATGAAGATGTGAAGAAAGTAGGATCTCCAATCACTACTGGTGAGAATGGAAAATGCAGCCACTTTGGAAAAGTCTGGCAATTCCTCAAAAAGTTAGAGTTATCATATGATCCAGCAATCCCACGCCTAGACACATATCCCAGAAAAATGAAAATATATGTCTACACAAAAACTAGTACACGAATGTTCATAGCAGCATATTCATAACAGCCAAAAAGTGAAAACAACCCAAATGTCCATCAGCTGATCAATGAGTAAATAAAATGTGGTATATGCATACAATGAAATATTTGGCAAAAAAAGAAATGCTGATATTCCTACAATATGGATGAAACTGGAAAGAAGGCAGTGACAAAAAAACATATATGATATGATTCCATTTAAATGAAATGTCCAGAATAAGCAGATCCATAGAAATAGAAGGTAGATCAGTGACTGTCTAGGGCTAGGAATGTTGGGGGGAAAAATGGAGAGATGACTACTGATGGGTATGGAGTTTCTTTTTGGGGTGAAGAAAATGTTCTAAAATTGATCATGGTTATGGTCGCACAACTCTGTGACTGTATTAAAAACCATTGAATTGCGTGCATTAAATGGGTGAATTTTATGGTATGTGAATGATATCTCAATCAAGTTGTTATTTTTAAAAAGAAAAAGTACTTCATCTCTAACAAGCAACCAAAGTGGAGAACCATATTAGTTAAGCACTGGTTATCCAACCAAACTTAAGTTCAAATCCTGATTCAGTCACACACCCGAAGTGTAATCCTGGAAAAGTAATTTAATCTCTCTCTTTCTTTGTTTCAGTTCCTACAGCTATAAATCAGCCACCTTATAGTGGTCACTGTTTAAATGAGAAAAAATATAAAATGCTTATGCCTAGTATAGTGGGGTATCACATTGGAAGTAATATAAAATGACAGTCAGTTAACTATCAAGGTCCAGAATAGCAGTTTTCCACCTTGGCGGCACACTGAAATTAACTGGGAAGTTCTAAATAAACTGATGTCTGGGCTCCATTACCAAGAAATTTTTATATAATTAATCAGGTATGCAATAGGCATTAGGCTTTTTAAGACCTTCCACAATGATTATAATGTGCATCCAAGCCACTGGTCTAGATAATGTCAAAGTTTCTTTTAGCTCTAAAATTCTGACTATCTAATCCATAGAATTGAGAACTACAATAATTCTTTCTGGGCTCACATGTGCCCTTCACCACCATGACCACCCACCACAACCACCTACACATCTCTCTAGTCTCAACTTAAGTGCCACTTGCCCAGGGAATCCACCCCTGACCTCCAGGGTAAGTTAAGTCACTTCCATTATACATTCCCATAGTACTCTATATCTCACCTTCCTAACACTCAGCACACTTTACTTGTTCATCCCTGAGGTCTGTTAGCAAAAGAAAATGAAAAAGGAAAATTTTTTTTTTTTAATTTACTTGTTCAATGCCTGTATTTAGGGCTACAGTCTAGGCTATAACACTAGCACCTCACATAAGGTAGCACTCCAAAAATTTTACTTTTCACTTAGACACCGTAATGTTATTTTTATTTTATGTGCAAAGAAATTGAAGTAGGTATACCACCAAATAAGCTTAGAGAGTTACGTGTATCAACTCTAGAAGCATAAATTCTTTTTTAAAAATAAATTTCTTGTGTATATTTAAAGTATACATAACATGATGTTATAAGAAACATATATAATAAAATGGTTACTATAGTGGAACAAAATAACACACCCATCATCTCACATGTTACCCCTTTTTCCCCCTGTGGCAAAAGCAGCTATAACCCACTCTTTCAGAAAAATCTCTAATACAATACACTATTGTTAACTATCATTCTCATGTTGTATATTAGATCTTTTGACTTGTTCATTCTATGTTTGCTACTTTGTATCCTTTGACCTACACCTCCCCATTTCCTCCCCTGACACCAACCCTGGTAAGGACTGTTTTAGAAGTATAAATTCTTAAAGAATCCTTTAAAAAATGTTTATAATCACAAAAATAAAGTCAAATAACTATGGCTCAATCTTAAAAATTATTTGAACATTTTACTTTACCACCAAAGTAAATCTAACAACTTTAGTTCAAAGCAAACTAGACCTTTATTCACTTTAAAAAACTATAATAACTAATTCATATTTTACCTGGGAATGTACTTATTCATGATTGCATAAAAGCAGTTGTATAAATCGCTGCGTGGCAGTTGAAGATGCACCAATGGTTTGAGCAGATGTATCCAGCTAAGGGATGTGCTATATTTAATGTTACGTGATTTACAATAAAAGGTGATTACAGATTCAATATCCAAAAGTAATTCTGCTGCCTTTTCCTCTGGCACTGAAAGCTGGTCTAGAAAATAAGTGTCCAAATAAAAAGTTACCAAAGGCATGTTAGAGGCTCAATTATTTGACATAACACTTCTTTAAATATACAATATATACTGGTACATTTAGAGTATGACAAAAGCTAAGTAAAACTACATAAAACAAATTTTCCCTTATATTTAACAATAACTGGTTCACAGATCTAAAACCCAAGAAAAAAACATAGCCAAAGCACTTTATAATAGTCTTGTTTTTAACTTTAAGCAAAATTGTTTAAAGAAAAGAAAAGTAAGAATAGCAATCACTTTCCCTTAAGAATATTTCATTATCTAGTTCCTTGAGAAAGAAAGGAAAGAAACAGAAGACTTTCTATATAATTTGTATTTACTGAACATCAGCACTAAATAATGTTTGGCCTACATATATGTTTAACATAAGAATGGTCAATCTGAAGTAGAGGGGTAGGCAAAGACAGGCATAACCCATATTCCTGGAAAGCAAAAGTGTTTTCTGAACAGATTATCATCTACCCAATGATGGGCAGCTGACAATATAACTTTGGCAAGGGAAGGGAAAAGATTCATATCCCACCACCAAATTCCCTTCCTTTTGCCCATATCAGCAATAATGTTTCTGTTGTGATTATTACACAAAAGCCTATTTGACCAATAATTTAACTAAAATATGACAGAAAAAGAAACAAAAAGATACCAATGGACTAGAGATAAATTAAAAAGGAAAAGTATAAATTAATGTAATCTTTATTGTGAATTGAAATAAACTTTGTGGGGTGACTGAAAACCTACTCACCCATGATTTACAACAGTTTTTCTATAGCAGATCATGAACTATGACTTTTAGATAAATTTTTGGAACACAGACTCCTTTAATTTGAGGACTATATACACTCATACAGATCTTTAATTATACAAAATCCAAGTTTAAGACTGCAAAAAACTGTAAATGTATATGAAAAATTGAACATATAATGCAAAAGAAACAGTAAAAACTAGTTTCTTTCTTAAAGTTATTAGAGATTATTTCATAAGAATTTCAGAAGAAAAGTTTTAGAACTATTTGCAAGCCCTTTACAAAGTCCCAAATTATAACAAGGTAATTCTACTAAGGAGTGGTTCTTCTACCCAAAATTTATTTCCAAGATTTTCTGTTGTTTGAAAACAATTATTAACTTACCAATAAACTGTAGGCAATCTTTGTGAATGGTATCCTGTTCTGGTAGGTCTAAAATACCATCCCATGATGCCAAACTATCACCTTTTCCTGCAACATTCAGAGCAATCTGTAAGAAAGATTTAAAAAGCAACTAGCGTTATATGTCTTTTCTCAATCTTGGAAAATATGCTGTAATAATTAAAGGCCTGAGTTTAGGAATAATAACAAAGATTACGAATTAAGATATCTACATTCCACCATATGCTGAGCCCTTGGTCACATCACAATGCATCAACAGAATTACTTTAAATTCTCCTACATTAGATATTACTACTTCATGCTGACTTAGTGAATAAAATGAATTACATAAAACATTGATATATTTACATATATAAATTTATTTCAAGCAACCATCTTTTCTGGGTTTTTTTAAATGTAAAAACAATACAGAATGTGATATTGGCAAAGAAAAGGTACATCTGTGCTATGTACAATTAAAAATGATGCAGAAGATTACTTAATAAATTCAGAAAATGCTATTGATATTTTATAAGGTTTTTTTAGTATGTAAAATACTGTATTGATTAAGAGAATCTGAAGTGGCATATCAACCAAATGCAAGGGGTGGGCCTACTAGAATTCAAATTTAAACAAATCACCTATAAAAATATATGTATGAGACAAGTGAAGAAATTATTTTATTATATTAAGGAATCACTATTCTTTTCAGTATTTCATACTTTCATATTAAACTATTTGTATACTACTAAGGATTTGCTTAAAAATAATCCAATTAGTGGGGAGAGGAGGAAAGGATGGGGATGCTGAACAAGATTGCCCAAAGGTTGATAACAGATAAAGCTGAGTATGGGTACCTGGAAGTTCATTACACAAGTCTCCATACTTTTGCATGTGCTTAAATTTCTATAATAAAATATTCAGAATGCTGTGTACAGTTATGATTCCATTTCTGTTAAATTATATGCACATAGGGAAAAAGTTACACACCAAAACCTTTTAAGTTCACCTATAGGTGGTAGATAGATGATTTTTATTTGATCCTTTGTCCTTGTATTTATACTGTGTGTTTTTACAAATATGTATATCTCTTTTGTAATCAAAACAATCTTAATTCAAAAAATTTTTAAATAATAATATACATGCGGCTGGGCGCGGTGGCTCACGCCTGTAATCCTAGCACTCTGGGAGGCCGAG
>VBSM01000272.1:70170127-70198119 GCA_008086735.1 Cheirogaleus medius
TGAGAAAAAAACACAAAAAAACATAGCTGAGATCATTGAATATCTCCCACTGTGTATCTGATTTTACTCATTGGTTGTATTATTATTTCCCATTTTCATAAACACTATTTCTAATATCTATAAAAGAAAATATTAGCTATAATTAAAATGAAGTATGGTGAAAAAAAAAACTATTACCTTCTAAAACCTAAATCTTATTATTAAATATACTAAACACTATAGAAACATACATTTTAATAAGTTACTGTTTGACAAATTTTCTAGATGTGGCATGCTCAAAAGCTAAAGTCTTCTGCAACCAAGACAGATGAAACGATAAATTTTTAAAAGTGATTATATTTTATTCATTTTAGTTTCTAGTTACCTTCCAAACTTTGGCTCTCAGATCAGCAGGCAGTGGTCTCCCTTGAATTATATTTCTCAAAGTTTCAAGATCACAGCCTCCTGCTTCCAGAGCTTCTTCAAGATCTTTTTCCCTAAAAAAATAAGTCATATTAAGATAAACTATTACTTCATGTTTTTTTCTTATTCAAGTTTCATTTATAAGCATGGCCTATTAAAGGCTATGTCTAAGAAAAAAAGGTTCTCAGCAGCCAAAATCCAAAATGTAATGCCAAAGCATATATCATACATTCCTTTTTTTTTTTTTGGAGGGAAATCTCAGGTTTCATACAGTCAATTTACTTTTATTTTGTTTTGTGCTTAGTTCTAACATATTTGGTTATCTGTTTTCCCAAATTAAAGAAATTTAAAGAGAAGATGGAGCAAGAAGTCTCACAGCGTTGAGAAGTCATAGTAATGATAGTATTCATTGTAGTAGTAATGACTAACACTTTCTATAGCACTATGTGCCAGGCCTATTCCAAACATTCTACATGTGTTCTTTTTAATCCTTACAACAACCCTATGAGGTAGGTTACATCACTGGCCCCAGTTACAGATGGAAAAATTGAGGCAAAGAAGGGTTATACATTTATGAGACAATCGAAGAAATCATTTTATGGCATTAAAAGTTACTATTCTTTCAAGGGTTTAATGGTATTGTGGTTATGGTCACATGTCTAACCACATGTAGTAGAGCCAGGATACAAATTTTAACAGTTTAGTTCCTGAACTCATGCTCTTAACATTATGCTAAATAATGGCAAGAAGGAGAAACCACAGATTCAGCCAAGAATTCAAAGCCCTGCAGTCTGAGACTATTTAGTCCATAACTATATCGATATCATGTCTAGAGCAATGCCTAGCTTACAATAAGTATTCAATAAATATTAGAGGAAGAAAAAAGGCTCAACTGGCATTATATATTAAAGCAAATAATAATACCACATTATCAGGTAAATTACCAAATCATTAAGCAGTTATGTTCAGTCAATTATGTGTAAGGAGAAAAGTAGGTATGAAATTTATTTTCATTTGTACCTGGTTAAAATAATTAAAAGAAAACTTTCACAAAGGTATAAATTGTTCTTTAGCCAGAAAATAACTGGTTAAATTAATTCCTTAGGAATTTTCAAAAGCTGAGGTTTTAGTGTTTATAATTTTGACACAGAATATATTAAAAAATCTGTATAAATTATTTAAAATTTCAGAACCCAGCCAGACAATTTCTAAAATTCTTTGAAGCAACATAATACACAAATCATCTCACTAGGATCAGGAAATTAGGATTTTTGTCTCACTTCAGTGGTTTTGAAGAAAATAATTACTCTCATTCTTAATTTTCTCAATAAGATATTGTAAACCTCCCCTACTGATAGGATTCTAAGAATATTAGTTTACATATATAAATTTCATAAAATGTTATGGGAAAAGGGAAAAGAATTAAATGAAAATGTAATCACTTAGGATTATATTCAACAGAAAAGCACTGATTGAAAGGTTCTTTAACAAACCTATTACCAATTCATATGAACAGGAAGATAACTAGAAACCACACAAGAAACATTTTGTTCTTTTGCTATATGGTTCCCAAAGTATTAGAAGAGAAAGAAGGAAAAAAGATTTCAAGGGTAGTCCTGAGAGACAGTTCGGGCCTACAGTTGATAAAGACTGGGGCTTATCTATTCTATTCTAGTCAAAGTATACAAGACAACCTGTTAGAATTTGACAGATTGTTTCTAAACATGAAACAAAGAAAATTTAAAGGCATTTTTGGTGAATAAATACCATATATTTAAATGGTCAGATGTGTAAATGAAATGAGGAACTGAAAACACCATTTTTCTTTTTTCTTTTTGAAGTAGCTTTGCCAAATCTCTCACTATTCCAGACAACAAAGCTACTATTTTGGTGCAAAATGTCCAATCTTCAAAGTACTTTTTAAATCACAATAATGTACAAGCACATTTCTGTTGATACAGCTGCTGTTGGACTCTTTGATGCTGTCCCCAGGGAACCAAAAACATGTTCTCCAGCAGTACAACCATGAGCAAGAGCTCCTTTGGATACCAGAAGATGCTACACCTTCAGTAGTAAAAGATACTTTTCACAAACTTAAATAATTAAAAGTAACATTATCTTATTAAAAAGCATTCAAAGGTTCAGTTATTAGAACTTTGACATTACAAACATACTTGAAAAGTAGTAAAGAGCTGAAAATTGTTAAGTTAAATAATTCATAGAGGGATCAGGCATAGATAGGAACTCCATGGTATTCAAAGAGAATTTTTCTTCCCCTAAACCAAGTCTCTACTTTTAAACAGCAATACAATTCTAACATACAAAAGCAAAACTTGGGTCTGGCTGTGATTTTTTTCTGAGCCTTGTTTGAATATGGGCAGCTTTTCACTGACCTTACTTACAAGCTAAAGGTTGGTACAGTTGCACTGGACATTCAGAGAGGTCTTACAATAGGAAAGTACAGGCCTTGCCCATTTATTCTAGAAAGTATGAAAAATAAATTATTGTCTCCTGTGTTTAGAAAGTTCAGGACGGAGGAGAAGAAATCCAAGCTCTGGGGTGGGTAAGAAGGAGAAACCCACCTCCTCCTGGCTCTGTGACTTTGAAACTATAACATATGCTATGTCTCCTGTGTTCAGAAAGTTCAGGACAGAGGAGAGGAAATCCAAGCTTTGGGGTTGGTAAGAAGGAGAGAACCACCTCCTCCTGGCTCTGTGACTTTGAAACTATAACATATGTTAATATAATACTACAGGTTCCTGTCAATAACAGGTTCCTGTCAAAACCTAAATTAAACAACAGAATTTCCCCTCACTTAATGTTTCGTGGAAAAATCAGCTAATCTAAGTATTGTAATCAGAGCTGCTTTAGAATTACAGCTAGGTAAACAATATGACTAGATCTATGTTTACACTGAAGTTAGCAAATGAATTAGATTTTTCTTCTTCAACCAATACCTTCTAACATTTGGAAGTACTTGCACAATGTCAAGGGAGAAAAAGCATGAATTTTCAAGCACTAGGCATTTCTAAATGCTTCTATAATTAATAAATTCAATTGATAATTTTGTAATTATTTTCTGAATAAAGCATACATTGAATCATATTAAAAATTATGATTTTTAAAAGCAACTATATTATATATGTAGTGTTCCTAAAACTACAGAAAATCTCCCACTAGGAAAAACCAACTATATATTAAACTTATTTCTAAACTGTTTTCTTCTCATTCATGTTCTATAAACTTCTTTCTCCCATAATTTCAAAATTTATGAAAACTGTTTAATTATACACACTCTATCTCCAAACAGGAGATGAAAAGACCTAGTTTTTCTCCTAATTTTTTTTTTACATGTATCTTCCTATACTTAAAGAAATCCCATATCCACTAGTAGTCACTCATCATTCATCCCCATTGGCCCCTCACCACCCTGCTCTGGGCCTCTGGCAAAACTTTCTGTCTCTACACATTTATTTATTTTGGATATTTTACATAAATGGAATCATATAATATATGGCCTTTGTGTCTAGTTTCTTTTATTTATCATAATGTTTTCAACATCTATCCATGTTGTAGCATGTATCAATACATGCTTTTTATTGCAATACTCCACTGTATGAATATACCATATTTTATTTATCCATCCATCAGATAACGGACATTTGAGTTCTTTCAACTTTTTGGTTATTATAACTCTCTTAATTTTGAACACGAATATCAGTAGCTCAACTGATTAAGTGTATGATACGTATATGATATTTATTTATGAATTATTTATTCATCTTAAAAAGGTCTGAAGAATTTAAAAATCAAGCCTATTAAAACCTCACACTCAAAAAACAAAACAAACCTCACACTCATTAGGATGACTACTACCAAAAAACATAAATAACAAGTGTTGGTGAAGATTTGGAGAAACTAGAACCCTTGTACACTGTTGGTAGGAATGTAAAATGAGGTGGCCACTGTAAAAAACAGTATGGTAATTCCTCAAAAAGTTAAAAATAGAATTACCACATGACCCTGCAAGTTCATTTCTGAGCATATATCCGTAAGATCTGAAGGCAGGAACTTGAAGAGATATTTATACACCTATGTTCATAGCTACATTATTCACAATAGCCAAAAGATGGAAGCAATCTAAGCGTTCATCAAAGGATGAATAAACAAAATGAGTTATATATACAATGGACTATTATTCAGCCTTAAAAAGGAAGGAAATTCTGACACATGCTACAACATGGATAAACCCTGAGGATATTTGCCAAGGGAAATAAACCAGTCACAAAAAGACCAATACTATAAAATTCCACTCCTATGAGATACCTAGAGTAGTTAAATTCATAGAGACAGAAAGTAGAATAGAGATTACCAGGGCAGAGGAAGGGAAGAATGAGGAGTTGTTTGATGGACATAAAGTTTCAGTTTTACAAGATGAAAAAGAGTTCTGGGGATTACTGCACAATACAAATGTACTTAATACTACTGACAGTACACTAAAAAAAGGCTAAGATAGTAAATTTTTTACACTATGTGGATTTTACCACAATTTTGAAAATCAACTCTATCCATTATATCATAAAAATTCATGAATTTGGGCTTCAGAGTCAGATGTAGGATCTAATATTGGCCCACTCAACAGTCACGTGATCCTATATAAGGAGAAATGGGACAGGTTAATGCAAAGAAAATTTACAAAGTACCAAAGTGCCAAGCTTTCGGTAACAATACTCCAGCCACAAGCATGTTCAAGGCAGTGCTTACTATAACTATAAAAAACTATAAACAATGTAACTATCCAAAATAAAAACTGATTCCAATCAGGGATGAAATTCTAAGTAATAATTTTGAATGCTGGAAATGATGACATGGAAAGATGTTTATGATATTAAGGACATATATTCAGTGAAAAAACTATTAAACCTTTAAAATTAATGTACAAACATATGTCTAAACATATATCCCCATCCACTCTTTCCCATATACACTGGAAAGCGTAAGAACATTTATTTCTAGTGGCATGCTTACAAGAAAGTTTTAATTTCATGTCTTTGGTGGGAGGGATTATCTGTATTCTCTAAAATGAGCAAACACAGTAGATTTGCTAAGAGAAAAAAGAATGATAAGGATGCTCACCTCAAATATATTATTTCTTGATTTAGAGTATTAATAGTAATTGCTATATTTAAGAAAGGGTGTTTTACATAATCATTAAAAAGGAAACAATGTGGCATGTGTACTATTTTATATATTTCATTTAAGTTCTCCAATACTGAATACTTGAAATATAAAAAGGATAAACAAATCCAACCTATAGCTAAAAACACACTGTATTCTAAAGGTTTACAATATGGTAAACTTGGCAATAAATTAAAAGATGTAAAAATATTTGGTTCAGTTTTTGATTATGGAAGAAAATTAATTTGGAGGAGGCGGTGCCCTCCCCATACCGTGAATAAGAGGCAAAGGGTGGAAAGATGGCATGGATTAGTTACAAGTAGCACATCTTTGGTCTCTGTCACTTCCTGGTCTTTCTTGCCACATTCATAAAGCTGCAATTTCCCAACACTGGGTTAATTTAACCAGTCTGCCTTCTCTGTTCCTATATTCTGCTCAGGGCAGACTTCTGAGGAGAATAATCCTAAATTCATCATCTTCTATATCTGCTAGGTATTAATACTGCTTGAAAATATTCTATTCACCACTTTCTTCAGACCCCTTGCCCAGCAATGTCAGGTGACTTTACAACTCCAAAGAGAAAATACCAACCAGCAGGCTTCTCTTCTCTTTGATCTCAATCCCCTTTCCAAAAACACACAAGCATAAGCAACTTATTATTCCAGACATCATTTCCTTCTTTCCTATATTTACAGACTAGGTATCTCTTTTGTAGTGTAAAATTAGTACCTTCACCTGGGTCTTACCTTCTCCCAATCCTTCCAGAGCCATGTGCCATCAATTATTCCCTATATCCTATCTTCCACTTCTTTCTCTCCTGCCTCTTTCCTCTGAGCCAATATTCTCAAGTATCACCATTAGAAAACAACATCAACAATGGCAACCCTCCAAACTCCTTCAAAGTTTCCCCTTCCGTCTAGCTACCAAACTCTTGGCCCTTCCTTTCATAGCAGAACTTTTAGAAAGAATTCTTGACAATATGTATCACCACTTTTCCCTCATCTTACACCTATCTCCCCTTTCTCTTGCCTACCCCCTTCATTTTTCACCCTCTTTGACCTCCACCACTCCATAGGGACCACTCTCCCTATCATCCCCACTTCCTTCCTAATAACCAAATATAAATCACTTAAGATAGGATGTTTTCTGGATTGGAAAAAATTGTTTTAAATTCATGAAACCTCTCTGTTTTATCAACTAAGCTAAGCCAACTTCATTAGTTTTTAAAATTCTTAAAATCTAAACCTTTTCTGTAATTATACAAACAATGGAAGACTGTACTTCGAAAAGACCAATTATGACTTAATACATATGTAATCAAATCACTCTACACTTAAATGCAGAGTACACAGAAATTAGAGGAAAAAAACAACAACTACATTTTTTTTTCTGAGACAGAGTCTCAGCTCTGTTGCCTAGGCTAGAGTGCAGTGGCATCATTATAGCTCACTGCAACCTCAATCTCCTGGGCTCAAGCGATTCTCCTGCCTCAGCCTCCCAAGTAGCTGGGACTGCAGTGTGCATCCCCCAGCTAATTTTTTCTATTTTTTTTTTTTTTTGGTAGAGATGGGATCTCGAACTCCTGGCCTCAAGCAATCCTGCCTTGGCCTCCCAGAGTGCTAGGATAACAGGTGTGAGCCACAGTGATCAGCTAGTCAGGGTCCAAGATACATTATTGTTTTCTTAAAATAAAAATACAAAAGTTGTAATATTGGGAAATAAATAAAAGCCAAAAGCCTGATGTATAACATCTTAAATATGTTCTTTCTATTGCATAGGACACTGTTTAAACTTTAAGTCTCCTAACAGTATTAAAAAGAGCCAAGAGAAAAAAATGGACTGAGAAATCTTCACTGAAAGTATTTTTAGCATTCAAAAATATTTTTTTAAAAATAGCCTGTGATGATCTCCTTTCCTCAAATATCCCCACATTTACTTATTCAAAGGGTCCTACACATGACCTACCTACTCCCTTTCAAAAAGTCATCTTTCCTTCCCTTTACATTACAACTCCCTGAAATCAGTAGTCTCCAATCATCTCTATTTACTCTCTCCTCATTCACTCAAAACCTCCATCACTCTATTATTAATAAAACTGCCCCAAGAAGTCATTAGTCATTTTTCTCAGTCCTCGTCCTCTTTACATAATCTGCAAAGTTGGACTCTTCTTAAAACACTTCTTCAGATTCTCCTCTACCTTCCCAAACCATACTCTGAATTCTTTCGTTCCCTGATGTAAGTATTCTTTTATTCAAACCTTCAATAAATATGTGTTCAGCACCTACTACACACTACCCACTGTGTGAGGCACTGGAGATGTGGCACTAAACAGAAAGTCCATGCTCTCACATAGCTTACATTCTAGCTAGCTATTCCAAGGTTCTAGCCCAAGTCCTATTATCTAAACTCTATTGAACAGAGGTGGGAGCAGCTCTTTCTGGGATGCAGTTCATTCAGATTTATCTGTGAGCACGAATTAAATAACCATGACAGCCAAGTTTGCCCATGTATACATCATAACCAGGCACAAGCCTCTGACCAATTATTTAAAACTCTAAAATGACCAGCTAATTAGTCGTATGCACTAGCAAGCTGTGTAACTGTGAGCAAGCAGTGGCAAGAGACACATGTCAAATTGTGGTTTCATGGCTTAATTTGTGCCACATTTCTGGGTATTTCTTAATGTCCAAGTCATGAGACATCAGTACCAAAGCTTTCTCTAAACTTATTTTACTATTATTGTTGATACCTTAGTTACAAATTACTACCATACCAAAACTCCTTAATTAGTTCCTGAATATTTTGTGCAACATTTGGTAGAAATGGAAACAGGATAACTTTGTTACAAATTCACTCATACAATAGGTATCGCGTTCAATGACCATAAATATGTACTGTGCAATTTATTTTTAAATACCAGTTTCAAATCATCAAAACTTTCTAAGTATTTCACAAATACTTGGATAGCACATTCAGAAAAGACCTTGAAAACTTATAGTCTTGTGAGAGAACAAGTTGATAATTGTGAAATCCTGAAATTAAATGGATTTGTGTTGGAATCACACATGCTTGCTATAAGCATTTTAACAAGTTTTATATTTTTATGCCAAATGGAAAAACAGCTTAAAAAATTAGTAAAACTTTGTGTTAGGATCAGATCCACAAAAGCAGCTTTGAGAGATTCCCTCATCAAATAATGTAATCCTCTCCAGCACTGGTGTTTTAGCCAGGATCTTGTGCCAAGTAAAGAAGGGGTTAAATCTAGTCCTCTTGGCTTGCCAAGCCAAACAAACTTGATAGCTACAGTATTTCATCATTGTGCAATAGGCAGAAGAGACAGAGATCACAAAAATGTTTTGCCATAAACTACTAAAATTAACTACAAATGGAACAGATGCTTAAATATTTTTCACAGATTTATTTTTGATCCATAATCCATTGAGATCAAATTGCACAAATGGTACCAATGGTGTTCCTTCCTCCACTAAGAAAAAACTCAGGAGTGGCTGCATAAGTAAAGAAAACAGAACAAAACACAAGTAAAAATAAAGTTTCTAGTAACTACATATGTAATGTTGCAATACATTTGCTGTAAGATTTTACCTAAAAATTGAAGAATTTCTCTAATGAGCCGTTATCTTCAGAGGGTGCTTTAAATTCTTTCCTCTTCCACACTTTCTCAAAATGAAAGTCCTCAACATTCTTCCTTTCTATACTTACAGGGTAACTTTCCAGCACTTTTAAGCCACAAAGAAATGCATCTTTGTGTTTTCCTCCACTAGAACAGTTCATTTTGAAACTAAAAACAGGATGTATCCTTTGCCTAAGACAAAGAATGGTATTAAAACAGCAAAAGTCAGAGAGACACATTACCCATGTCTATTACAAATTTCCACGTTATCCAAAGTGCAATGATAAAAGAAATATCACCAATATTCCTCTTCTTGAAACCGTAATTTTGGAAAATAAACTACTATTGCAAATGAAATGACAAGACTTTGCAACATTTGGGCAATTCTTTTCAAGGGGTTATAGCTTGGCAAAGAAATACATATGGGATTTACATTTTTAACATGGATTCCAACCATCAGTGAAGATGTATTTGATAAAAGAGGATCTTGTTTACCTTCATGTTGGGGATTAATATAAATCGAATTTGCAAAATCAAGTTCAAGAATTTCTGGTATTCAATAACACATATATGAGATGGATACATTCTTCTATGAATCACTTTTATATTTCAAAACAAAGGCTAGAAAGAAACTCTTTAAAGGAGAAAATAACACATGGAAGTTATTTTTAAAGTAAGTTTCCTATTTCTCCAACATCACTGAATAAAACCAAAAAATATTGAACTGATAAAGTCATTAAAACAGTATATAATTGCTTATATGTTCTAAATATTATCACAAATCAAAATAAAATAATCTTTTTATTTTCTTTTGAGACAGAGCCTCACTCTGTCGCCCTGGCTAGAGTGTAGTGGCGTCATCACAGCTCACTGCAACCTCAAACTCCGAGGCTCAAAGATTCTCCTGCCTGAGCCTCCCAAGTAGCTGGCACTATAGGCACAGCCAAGACACCTGGCTAATTTTTCTATTTTTAGTAGAGAAGATGTCTCACTCTTGCTCAGGCTGGTCTCAAACTCCCGAGCTCAAGCAATCCTCCTGCCTTGGCCTCATGGAATGCTAAGATTATAGGCATGAGCCACTGAGCCCAGCCAATCTTATTTTAATGTATATGATACATATAGTATAATACAATTATATTACTGGTTACATATGAAAATATATTTATAGAATTTATTATATTAATAGAACTACATCTATTAAATATATATGTTAAATATCTTTTCTAGATGATGTAACCATAATATCTAAAGGTTAAAAAACTAATCTATGTGATTTCTGGCAAGGAATGAAAATGCATTATAAAAATGAAAGGGGTATAATGCTATAGTATATAATGCTATCTCTATCATATCCCACCATGTCAATCATGAATTGCTCCTTCTCACAGATACAAGAGACAAGGTGGTACTCATCTTATACATACCCTTATAGCCTAACAGATGCCAAACATAACCAATACACACATATGCTCAGCAATGCACATCTTTGAATATTGTGTTTTTCAAAACACATGGTTGACTGAGTATGTGATTAGCATGTTTTTATATGGTTAGCATATTTTTACACGGGCTCTAAGTGTCCATTAAGTATATGTGAAATATACTATACACAATCAACTTTAGAAAAAGCACAGGGCTAAGAATAAGGAGACATGGATTTAAGTCCCAGATCTTCTACTACCTTCCACTACCACTCTAAAACTGTCCTCTCATCTCTAACAAGGCAATAACAATAATTCACAACTTCTTTCTCACAGAGCTGTTTTAAGATCCAAATTAGATGGTATATAAAAACATTACATATAAAGGATAAAGATCCGTGCAAAAGTATAGTATTTTCTTATACAGGTTGAGTATACCAAATCCAAAAATCCAAAATCTGAAATGCTCCGAAATTTGAAACTTTTTGAGCACCAACATGATATTCAAAGGATATGCTCATTGGAGCATTCTGGATTTCAGATTTTCGGGTTAAAGATGCTCAGCCAGTTAAGTATAAGGCAAATATTCCAAAATCCCAAAAAATCCAAAATCTGAAACACTTCTGGTCCCAAGCATTTAGGATAAGGAATTCTCAATCTGTATTTCCTTGCTAAAATTAAATACCACCATAACAACTAGTTTTATGCAACTACTTTCAAATTTTAAAAAGAAGCACACACTACAACATTCCCACCCAACTATGAAATGCTATGTCAGCTAAAGGATAAGAAAGAGATGAAGACTTGAAACAAATGATTTAATTAGTCATTTTCTTAGCTTAGGTTAAAAATTTAAGCAGACTCTTAAAAGCAAATATACATTAAATTTCAGGAAATAGGCTTCTTTTAAGTAGCTCTTAACTTACTGATCTTTTATTTCCACAAGAAACAGTTTGATCTTATGAGCTTAACATAAGGGATTCATCTGCTTTCCATCTGTAATTTTCAGTATCTAAATAAGTCATTTCAAGCACTGCCCTTTTCCAAGTATATAATCTTATTCTACTCTGCTAGAGCATGTAATTTCCCAAAACACTAGTATTTAGATATCTTCAGAAGGTATCTTCACATATTAATCCTAGATATAAAATGATGAAAAATTAATGTGCCCAAGCAAGGAACCACAATGCACATTTCTAGTTCTAAAACCGTTTCAAATGTTTTCTAAAACCCTTCAAACAGTATTCAGTGACTGTTTGCTAAACTATGCTTTGCTAAACTCTGTTTTGCTTTTTGATACAAGAGGGAGGGCACTGTCTTTAGTTTATACCAAATAGAATCCACATTTCAGTTCTATGCAGCAGAAATGCTTTGTCAAGCGTATTTTATCAATTCTGCTCAAAAGACTCCTACTCATAAATTGGCTGTATATTGCAGTACATTTAACTCGGTGCTCCAGAATTACTTGAATTGCTTCACTTAAATATAGGGAACGCACTTGTACCCTCTCTACAGTGAGTACATATAGATAAAATGAATTAACTGAAATGCATTTCTTTAGCATGCAAAACCAATTACTAACTCTAATATGTGGATATTAAAACATCTACAGGAAACAAAATCCTAGAAGTGAACTAGGAATTGCCTCCAAAAACTGTAAAATGTGAATTATAATTATAATAAAGACTTCAACATAAATAAACAAAATAAGTCATCTTCATTTCTCATCTTTGCCTACCCTCTAATTATAGTTTACAAAATCAAACAGCTGTCACTTAATAACCCCTAATTGAAGAAATAAAGCTCGTTTTCTCTTCATTTTTTCTAAGGTAATATCTGGTCTTCCTAGTCCCACAAGCGGCCTGTGTTCTTCTTCTTTCTCTTTCATATTTAACATATTTCTTTACTAACTATATCATATCTGAAATTGCAATCACCCAGTCCTTAAGTGATGTTTTAATGCTTATAAAGTAAGAAGCACTGACAGAGGGCTATTTACAGAGTGCACAAAACTTGTAAAATAACTCATTATTCTCAAAACAATTCCTATTCACATCTCAAATTAACAATAGAAGCTTCTTTATGGAACTAACACTTTTACAATTTTAAGAAAAGTTTAACAATAATTTAAGAAAAGCTTAGCAATAAATTAGAACCACGAATTAAAAGTAAAACTTCTGAGTAAAAATTTTAAATTACACAAGCTCAGAATATCAATTGTTGTATAATTAAAGTCTATACCAAATTTTTTTAAATTATGAATTTAGATCTTTAGAAATTATGTCAGGAAGAAAGCCTCAGAAAATGAGAACATCTGTTCAAATTCGGTGCTGGTTTCTTTAACACCAAGAAGCATAATTGTCAATCTTTGAATTGTAACAATTTAACATTGATTTTACAAATCCAGATTCTCACAACATACATTAATTTTTTAAATTAAATTTGCATCAATTCAAATTAACTATTTTTACAAAGATTTCACCACACCCTTTGAGCTTACATGGCTCAAGTATCAGAAAGCCTGAGAGCTGATGCAGTTTCTGATCCACTTGGCTTTCCATAAAGAATGAGCATTATACCAGCAGACAATTACACAGCTCACAAAAACATTGGAGTCAGGAAATTTATATGAAATGACAGCTTGGTATGCCATTGCACATGATTATACAAAAGTCTGTATTCATTCATGCATACATTCATTCAACAAACATTTACTGAGCCACCTGCTATCTGCCACTGCTCTTGAGATGTTCACTATCTAAAGAGCAATGATAAGTTATGTAATTAGATAAATTATAGTATAACTTGTAAGGTGATACAATATAACATATAATATATAGAGATAAATTCCACTGACCTACTCATTCTGAGATATACATCGCCTAGTACCTTGCTAACTAAAGTGTGGTCCATGAACTGGAAGAATTGGCATCACCTAAGAGCTAGTCAGAAATATAGAATCTCAAGTCCCACCCAAAATCTGAGTCAGAAGCTGCATTTAAACAAGCTTCCCAGGTAATTTAAACGCACATTTAAAATTTGAGAACCACTGATCTAGACCATAACCAAAAACTAGTAAATAATATCATAGAGCCCATGTACTTTTAAGGTTTTAAAGCTCCATCCTGAGCCTTTTTAGGAATGTATACATAATTTTAACAAGATCAATTACCTAGTTTCACAGAGTAGGAACAAATTGAAAGATACCACTGACAAGAATGAAAGACAACAGGAAAAACTTATAAAAAGCAATCTCAAAAAGGGATGGCTGTGTGGAGCCATTTAACATAGCAACAATCTACACTATCTGTCTTGATGGATTCTAAAGGTCTCAGCAAATTACAGCAGCACAAAAGTAATCAATGTTCTTAAATGCAACTCCTGTAACTAGACCATAAATTTCTTGAGGACAAGGACCTAGTTTTATTCGTATACACTTATATTTGTAAACTGAAAGACCCAGAGTTGTTAAGATGAGTCTGGGTTAGGAAGTGAGATACATGATAGGTTTTAGAAAAATCTGTATCTGACAAAATTAAAATAAATAAAAACATCTGCTCTTTTTTACAAAAAAAGCATCCCCATTCTGTAATAGCCCATTCACCAAGCACTCTAAGAGCAGAGGCTTTACTGAATCTATGGCTCCCAATCCCAAGATCTTTAATGACTCTATTCAAACTCACTTATGGGTGACTGGTGAGGGGAGTAAGGATTCAAGAAAAAGAACAAAGATTAGAAGAGGATGGAGAAAGAATAGAAATCACAGAATATCTCAGGATTCCTCCATTCATGAAAATAAAATGAACAAAAATGGGAAGACACACCAATCTTACAAGAGAACAAATGCTATCTGTCTAGCAACCATTTACTCCATGTCCCTTGCCTGTGAACTAGACACATGCTCACAATCCTCCTAACCTAAGAACTCCCCAAGATACCTTAACTCTAGAAACATTCCCCTCATGGCCCTCAATCAGCTGATTACATCCAGTTTGTGAAACAACTCACCCTTCCAAAACAGCAAACTTTAGGTTACAACCTGGCCAGGTGCAGCGGCTCATGCCTGTAATCCCAGCACTTTTGCAGGCTAAAATGGGAGGATCACTTGAGGCCAGGAGTTAGAGACTTCAGGTTATAACCAGCTAAGTCACTTTCTGAAAAGTACTGCAATGTCCATGTCAATGACTTTTAAAAGGTCCCTTTAACTGGTTAAAACCTTTTAAAATGTTTTTCCAGACCTATTTTTCAACAACTTCTGTTCAATCAGGTAGTTCTAGTTATTACTCTCCAAACAAACCATTAGTTTCCTTGCCTATGCTCTTGCTTATGCTGTTACTGCAGTCAGAGGCCTTTCCCATCTCTTAATCTGACTCTGCACTATCCAATATGTTAGCCACTAGCCATATGTGAATATTTAATATTTGAAATGTGGCTAGAACAAATTGAGATGTAGGGTATATGTAAAATGCACATTGGATAAGACTTGGTACAAAAAAAAATGCAAAATTATCTAATTGTTTTTTTAACAGTGATTACATGTTGAAATAATATGTTGAATATACTGAAGTATTATAGATTATTAAAACTAATATTACCTATTCTTTTTAGTCTTTAATGTGGCTACTAGGAAATGTTAAAATTATTTATGTGGGTCATGTTATACTTCTATTGAACAGTGCTGGTCTAAATACTACTCATTCTTCAAGGCCTAATTCAAACACCACTGCTTCCATGAAGCTTTCCCTAATGATTCCAAGTGGAAGTGGTTTCTGCACTTCCCCAACTCCCATAACACTTTTAATCACACTCCCAAAGAATAAGATTAATTTTACCTTGTTATTGAGTGTACCTGTTACAGATCCCAACTCCAAAATAAGCAAACTGAGGAAAGAAGCTACACCTAGGTCCCCATAAGTTTTCCTCCTACACCTTAGAGAGCACATGCACTAAGGAAATGTTTGATGTCTGCTAATTGAGAGTTGAATTTCTCAATTACTCTATTATCTAACCGTTTCAATGATTTCCATTTTTTTCTCAGGGACTAAACGGGATACCTACAAATGTCCTGTATTACTTTTAGGTAAACAAAGTGCAAGCGAGCTGTTCACAAAAGAAAAACAAGCAAATCCAAATACATGTGGTCAATAGACTTAAATCAATTGTGAAAATCAGACAAATCTCAAAAGATTTTTTTAAAATGATGTTTTCCCTAACTATTGTGAAGATCAACTATTTCAAAAGCAGAAGCTTTTCCCAAAGATTAACAACACCAAGTAGTGTACCAAAAATTTATTGGCGGTCCTCCCCACAACTCCGAGTACAAATCAGGTAAGCATGTAAAGGCTTGGGAGCAGCAACAGCAAAGTCTCATGTTGCATCCGAAACTGTGAAATCAAGCTGCGAGAAAAGTGATAAGAAGGAAAAATATGGTTTGCTTGTGTGGAAGAGACGAATGGTAAAAACTGTTGGAACGCGAAACCAGATTAAAAACCAATATATAAAACATCTCAACTATGTGGAAGGGATCCTCCCTGGGTGTATCTCTCAACCTCTGAAGCCTCAGGCAGAGGTGGTAGTAGTAATTTCAAAAGGTCTTTTCTTCAAATCATATTTCAATGCCCCAGATCTGCAAGCAAGAAACTTCGTCTTAATCAGCCTACTGCAGGGACTTCCGCCAAACTCAACCCTGAAGCCACCCTCTCCAGCACATCTTGGAGTGCAGTGGACGAAGCGGGAGGCCCAAAGTGAGGCCCAGCACCTGGACAACACACCTCTTCCTTCGAGTCCCGCCCCTGCCCCTTGGGCAGGACCCGCCAGGCAGGGGGGACCCCGCAGGCAGAGGGGACTCGGCAGGCGGAGGGGGCGGGGCAGGGCGCCGCACTTTGCCGAGGACGGGTCTTCCCGTTCATGCCGGCGCCATACGGCGCCTCAGGGAACGCCAGAAAGGTGAGAAAGAAGAAAAAAATGCCAGTGGGAATTAGCCCCGGCTTTCACTCACCAGCCGTCGCCCCCCGACGTCGGCGGTGGCAGGACCTCTTCTCCTTCCGCCATTGCTGTTGACGTCCACGTCACTTTGCCGAAAAGTGGACCGGCGCTGAGAACGACTCTGAGACCCAATGTCGTAAAGTCTTCGGAAGTCCCGGACTGAGCTTCTCCAGAGGGAAAGAGAGAGGGAAGTGATAAGGGACCGGGGGAACGCAACGTCACGACGTCCCGAGGGCAAAAGGCAGCGTCCAGCGCTTGGGGGAGGAGACTTGGCGGAGGCTGCTGCGCCCCTAAAGACTACACGTCCCAGGATGCCGCGGGGCCCTGGGCTGGGCGGAGCTTGGTGGGAGCGTGCCTCGAGCGTCGCTTCTTGGCGTCGGGTTAGCGTCTTCATTCCAACTTGGCGTCGAGCTTAGCAAACTTGGAGCTGAGAGTCCTAGCTAGTGGACAGAGGAGGGGCGCTTGTAATTAATATAATTAATACAAGTGGACGTAGAAGGAGAGCCACATTTCAGTAATTTCCTACTATAACAATACGATGTGAAGAAAGCGGAATATAAGGTAAGGGGCAGACCACCTCTATTTGTGGGGCCCTGTCAAAAGTATAAACGAAGGTCCACCTACTTAAATCTGAATATTTAAAAGTTGTAAATCGCAGGAAATAGTGAAGGAAATATGTTCCAGCCTCCTACCTTAACTACCTCTTCTTAACAGCCTGGAAATCCAAATTTAAAATTCTAGAAAGGGAATTCGGGCAGGGAGAGCTGCCAAAATCCTTCTCCTGTTCCACTTCCCCTTCACCCCACACGAATGAACGCCTTGACCTCCACGAGCAAACTCCACACCACCAGTACCACCAAAACAGCTGGCCTCTTGGCTGCCATTGACTACTCCTGGGACCTTGGGGCAGTCACATGCTCATAAGGATGGACCTAAGGAAATGCATCTGCAAGTTCTGGAAACATCAGTGATGAAGTATAACTACCTACATGTAACAATATGGATAAATCTGAAAAATATGATGTTGAATGAGCAAAACATGGCAGACGGATTGGTAAAGTACAGTGCCATTTATATTTGGTGTTAAAAAGACAATATATGGCCAGGCGCAGTGTCACACACCTGTAATCCTAGCACTCTGGGAGGCCAAGGCAGGAGGATAGCTTGAGGCCAGGAGTTCCAGAGCAGCCTGAGCAAGAACAAGACCTGGTGTCTGGGCAGGGTGGAGTGGCTCACGCCTGTAATCCTAGCACTCTGGGAGGCCCAGGCAAGCGGATCGTTTGAGCTCAGGAGTTCGAGACCAGCCTGAGCAAGAGCAAGACACCGTTTCTACTAAAAATTGAAAGAAATTAGCTGGACAACCAAATATATATAGAAAATATTAGCCAGGCATGGTGGCACATGCCTGTAGTCCTAGCTATTTGGGAGGCTGAGGCAGAAGGATTACTTAAGCCCTGGAGTTTGAGGTTGCTGTGAGCTAGGCTGATGCTACGGCACTCTAGCCCGGGCAACAGGGTAAGACTCTGTCTCGAAAAAGAAAAAAAAGACCCGGTGTGTACTAAAAATAGAAAAAACTAGCTGGGCGTGGGCGTGGGCCTGTAGTCCCAGCTGCTTAGGAGGCTGAGGCAGGAGGATTGCTTAAGTTCAGGAGTTTGAGGTTGCTGTGAGGTAGGCTGATGCCATGGCATGACACTTTAGCCCAGGTGACAGAGCGAGAGTCTGTCTAAAAAAAATATATGTATATTATTAAGAATGTATTAATATATTAAGAATAGATGCATTATGTGCTAAAAAGTGCAGGGAAATGATATATAGAAAAATCGGAATGGCAGTTACATTTGGAGAAGGGGAAGAAATCGTTTCCATTACATTTTTAATATTTTATTTCTTAAAAGCCAAGAGGTGGCTACATAGGTCTCCAGTATTCTTTATAGAGTCCATAGTTTGGTATCTAAACGTTTTCATAATTTAAAAAAAACTGTTTGATTAAAATAAACACAAAATACAGTACTGCTATCTCATTTACAACCAAAAGCATGTTCACTGTCTTCTCAAAAGAGAGATAATACAAAGCTGCATGTTACTGCACCTACTTCCAAGCTCAGGATCTCTGTGTGATGTTCAGTCCTTCATTGGGGAAAATTTCTTTTAACATAGAATGAGGTTTTAGATGCCCTCTACCAAAAAGAATAAAAGACATGAATCTAGGTCAAATTAACATCCTAATATTCAAGACCTCCCCTGGGTCCCTTCAATTATTGCCAGTAGGTTTTCAGAAACTTTTAAAAAATGGTTTTAAAAATTGTTCTGTCATTTACACGACAAGCAGTTGTTCTCTGGTTAAGGTGATTCTAATCCTCAGTTGTAATTCATTTTGAATATGATTAAATCAGTGACTGCTTTATAGTCTCTGGTAAAAATATTATTCCATTGAAAATATATCACTTGACATTTTTAAGCAATCCTTCATTATGTAAAAGTGAAGTTGAAACTTCTGACTTGCATTCTCTTTAATAGAGCTAGAGCCAACTTCATGGGCATGCAGTCTATGCAATAGAATAAGACCCTATGCTTAGAAGGACCCTGTGCTTGATTTAATGCTCTGCTATTGCCATCTTGAAAATCTTAATAATTTTGGAACAAGGAGCCCCTAGTTTTCATTTTGTGCTAGGCTTCACAAATTAGGTAGCCAGTCCTAGATAGATTCAATATCATATTTACGGGGACCCACCAGGGACAAGATTTCAATTGAAACTGATGAGTGATCATGTCTTCTGAAGTATTTGTATCATTAGTTCTTTACTCATCAACCTGTTGTAAGTTCTTCTGAGTGTTCACTCTGAGATCGCATATTCATGACCATGATGACATCCTTTCTCCCAGTGATAATTCTAGGAATCTAGCTGTGAAGTCAAGTAGCACTTGAGACTTGGTATATCTTTGATTCCTCTTTCTTAAACAGGTTCCATTAGTTCACTCCCTACAGTGTTTGGTTGGGTTTCCGTCGTTAATATCCAGGCTAGCACTTCATTACTGCCGACCTCAGTGGTAAGTAAGTAAGCGTTTTCTCCTCTTTCTTTTGTGGAAGAGTCATTCGCACCTTCCCCTCACCTTGCTTTGTCTTCTGAAAGGAAAAAAAGCACAATGGATTGTTGATATCCAGGCTTCTGAGTTAGTACAGATATACAGTTAGTACAGAGATAGTACAGGTTGGTGAGTCTTCTGATTATAAGTCCTTCCTTTTACTCTGGATCTGGTTTGTCTGCATTTTCCCCAACATGCCTCACTTCCTGAGATGACAGGTCTGATGTTCTGAAAATGTTCTGCCCACAGAACATTTTCTACCTGGCTACAAATTTGTATGGGTGTAACTTTCTGAGTATTTTTGTACTTTCAAAAAATCTCAAGGTCCTGCCATTTACCTGGCTTATTGTGTGCTTAAAAAAATCAGCATGGAATTGCAAGTAGAATTGTTAAATTCTAGTAACGAGTCTCTGCTTAACCCAGAACAAAAACCGTTTTTAAGAGGTAGAGAAGATTTCATTATGAAATGATCTGCCTGTATTTTCTTACATTATTCTTTCCTAATTGTAAGACGATTTCATCAATGATACTAGGTGCTCCCTCTGTTTTTGTATTCTTTTATATTCCTCTGGAGCAGAGGAAGTTAGAATCTCTTTTTTCATAGACTTGGTGCTGTGCTAAGGTGATGCCAATAGTGGTGATCATTGGGTCTACGCACAATGCAGCCCTTCCAAGATGTGTCCCTAAGAAAGTAACATCCAATCACCACACCATCCACACAGCATGTGTCCTGTCTGTATTTGTGCCTCTAATTGTAGTTCTCACATCCAAATGGAAAAATGTGGTATTATTTCATATTATCCTTGTATAAAATCAAATTGTATCTTTTACAGAGGAAAAATTAAAGTGTCTTTTGAATAAAATTGTACAAAACATAAAAATATTTTTCATCTGTTATTTGGTGTTCTGTGCTGTATAATTATGTAAATTATATTGTGTAATATGTAGTTAATTCATACTATGCCTATTATACATTATAGATTCTCAATAAATATTTATTAAATGAACCAAGGGATTTTAAAAGTATTTTTGGAATGGTTTAAGCCATTCACCTATGTAGAAATGGCTGGTTGGGATCAAGGACAGGTGGGGATTATGAACTCAACTATGTGGTCATAGTTGCTATGGTAGTAGAATTTACTTCATTTTTCATTATAATATTATAACATTTGTTAGAAAGAAAGAAATGATCATAGCCCTTGATCATTTATCTATGTTCATAGAATAGTCAACCTTTTCTTGACTTTTGTGCATTCTTAGGTAGAGATGAAGACCTTATAAGATGTATTAATCTAAACCGGGCACAGTGATTTATACTTGTAATCCCAGCACTTTGGGAGGCTAAGGTGGGAGGATCACTTGAGGCCAGGAATTTGAGACTAGCCTGAGCAATATAGTGAGACCATGTCTCTACAATAAATGAATAAATAAGGATGTATTATTCTATTGCTGTATAACAAATTACCCCAAAACTCAATGTCTTAAAACAATAAACACTTTTATTATCTCACAATTTCTGTGCATCAGGAATTTAGAAGCAGCTTAGCTGAATGTTCTGGCTTAGAGTCTCTTGAGGTCACAGTCAAGATATTGGCCAGATTTGCAGTCATCTGGAGGCTTCACTGGGGCTAACAGATCTAGTTCCATAGTGGCTCACTCGCATGCCTGGTGAGTCGGTGTTGGCTGTTGTCAGGAGCTCTGTGGGCTGCTTGAATGTTCTCTTGACATGGTGTCTGGCTTCCCCCAGAGTAAGAGTTCAACAGATACCAAGATTGAAGCCACAATATTTTTTATGTGACCTAGCCTCAGAAGTCATACTCCATCATTTCTACAATATCTTATTGGTCAGCTCTATTCAATGTAGGTGAGAACTACACAAAATCTTGAATACCCAAAGACAGGCCTCACCAGGGGCCGTCTCAGAGGCTGGCTGCCATGTGAAGTAATATCAAATCCTGCACATTCTTCATTGTTCAACCTAACATGTCCCTGAGATTCCTGCTTGTATCATCCCAGCCCTCCATACATTGTACCTCATTTGAACTTGTGTAGGGCCATAAGCAGGCACTCTTGTCTGGGCACCACATCACACAGCTCTTGGATTCTTTAACTCTGAGAATCCCTTTTAAAGTTCTTTTGCAGCCTCCACTACACCAAATGCAGGGCTGAAAGTATAGATGGTGCCCCAAAGTTCTTGTTAAATAACAAAATATTGATTTTTGTTTCTGAAGATACTGTGTATGAGTTTCAGAATTCTACACTTTCCCAAGAATTTCCCTTTTTATCTTACGAGGACAAATGTTTTCGTAATTGTCAAAATTACTTCAGTTATTTGTAATTTTAAAATCCCATCAGGACCTGCATTCCAAGACTCTTTAAAACTACAGAAGCCTAACATTTAATTTAATGATGAACAAAGCCAAGTTAATTCCCATTCACAGATGACAAGTGAACAGTTGGCAGCAATTTCAACATCTGCTTTTAATTCATTTAAAAGTGTTAAGCAAACAGTGATAAAAAGAGCTGAAAACTATAATATTTCTCCATTATCCTTCTAGTAGTTGTCTTCGCTAATTGAAGCTGAAGCTTACTTAATAGGTTACGTAGATGTACCCAAAGTAAACATTTGGATAGGAATTGACCCATTCCTGGGTTTGGAATGTTTGCACTTTAATGTGGGAGCCTGTTTCGCCCTTTCCTCATTCCAAATTAGTTCCCAAATGTTCCAGGCAAAGGGCAATTATTGGGGTTGAATCACTCCTGGTTGGAAACAGGGATAGTAAACATTATGCTAGCTGTAACTAGCCTTAGTTTTTAAAACTTCACTTCTTTCTTTTTTTGTGAATTAAAACCTCTAAGGAGACACACACACATACACACAAAATCTTAAAGTAGTATCCTTTAGAGACAATGGCAGTGCTATTTTTTATGTATAATCTGTCTCCATTCACTTCATGTGCTTATATTCACCTTTCCTTTTAGGCATATGTCTTGCCAAATAAAATAGTTAGCAAGGAATCATCTAAGGTAATTGGATGGAATTACATGCCGATACATGTTTTTAACACGGTGTTTTAAAAAATATAGGTATGTGTTACAATTTCTATGAATACATTATTTACAGGCTGATTTCTTGAATATCCATGCTAAATTGTATAGCTTATCACTGTCATTTCCACATAACAAATTTACGTGAGAAAAATACAAAATTAAATAAAAAGAATTCTTAGGATATCATCAATATGAAAAGACCACAGTTGTGAAAGCACCCAAAAGTTTAGGTGCTCTATAATTTTGCTCACACTTTTTCTCTGGGCAGGAACAACTGCTTCTCTGTTGTTAATTCCCACCTATAATCTGATAACTCCTATATCTGTATTCCCAACCCTTTCCTTTGCACTCTGCATCTATAAATCCGGCCATCTACTGGGAGCTTGCACTTGGATGATCCACAAGCACTCCAAACTCAACATTTCTAAAACTAAACTCATCATGTTTTCTTGCCATTTCTAGAGTTGAAAGTTTCATCATATATACAGTTATGTCAGTCAGAAACTTGGGAATTACTCTAACTTCTTTTGTCTTCCTTCCCATAGGTCATGAGGGCCTGTGAATTTTTCCCTTCCTAAATATTTTTCAAGTTGGGTTCTTCGTCTCTACCCCTGCAGCTTTTCTTTTGTTTTTGCTCCTCATTATGTTTTACACAAAAGGATTCCTTAATTAGTTTCTACCTCCTTCTACTCTCTTCCTCATGGGGTCAACACAGCCTGTACCCCAGGGGTTCAAACTGGCAGTCCTCAGACTGAATTTACTTAGCAATATTTATTTTGTTGTGGTTTTCAAACCACTTGAATGTCTTTACACACTTTTCAGTTTGTCTCCCCTAACACTCCCCGTAACTTTAGAGAAAACTCTAACTTACACATTTGTTACTTGCTTGGTCTGCAGGGGGTATTTGAATTTGTGCCTCTCACTACACATTTTCTAAAATGAAAATCTACAAATCTACCTAAAGTGCTTCAGTGACTTGCCATCGCCTATAAAGAATGTCCAAATTCTTTATCACTGATACAATAGTCTAGTAATCTGGCTTGTCAAGTACTTTCCCATCTTTCTTTATAACATACACTTCCGTCTTTTGTATTTAGGCCCCCAAAATACCCTGCTCTGTGACTTTGTGTCCTTGCTAAAGCTATTTCCTCTGCTTTATTATATTCTTCTAACATCCCTCAACTGGCATGAGCAGCATTTTCTCTCTAACCCTCTCCTAAACATAATTATTCATTTCTGCTTTTGCTGTTACTGCTCCTTAAATACAGCTCAATTATTGCTTTTATCACACTTTCTTTTCTTTCTTTCTTTCTTTTTTTTTTTTTTTCTTATTTTTTTTTCTGGAGACAGGATCTCACTCTGTCACTCAGGCTAGAGCACAGTACCATGATCTTAGCTCACTGTAACCTCGAATTCCTGGGCTGGGCTTAAGCGATCCTCCTGCCTCAATCTCCCAAGCAGCCAAAACTACAGGCACATGCCACCATGCCAGGCTAATTTAAAAAAAAATTTTTTTTAAGAGCCAAGTTCTCGCTATGTTGCCCAGGCTGTTCTCAAACTCCCAGCCTTAAGTGACCCTCCCACCTGGGCCTCCCAAAGTGCTGAGATTATAGGAATGAGTCACTATGCCCAGCCGTATTTTTATTATGTGTTTATATATTTGTTTTGTCCACTAGACATGAGATCTTTACATTTCTAATGTAAAGATATATAGTATGTGTCTGGTATAGTACCTGATACATATTTGTAATTGCTGTATGAATAAATGAGTAAATGCATAATATATATAATATAACATCATTAGTACAAACACAGAGCAGTTACTAAGTGCCAGACATTGTCCTAAGCACTACTACTAACTCATTTAATCCTCCAATAACTCTATAAAATAGCAATGAATAGGAAATCCAAATTCAAGTAAACCAAATGGCAAATAGTTTTCTATCTTCCTGATTTAAGAAGCACCTCTTTAGAAGTAGAAATGATTATCATGTTTATATTAAATAAGTAAAGTAAGTTAATGACGACACACAAATGAAGAAGAGGGTGGGAGTTACTTTAGGGTCCTTACGTAATTATCAAAAGAAGGTGCAATTGCTCAAAAATCCTGATGGACATTTCTGCTTTGCTTAATGAAATCCTTTCTGGGAGACACAAAATCTTGTGCCATTTTTACCCTGAAGCAAAAAAGAATTTCTTTCTGCCATAAAAAAAACATTCCTTGTTTAAAAATTATTGATTTGTTCAAAGCCCTCTGTGATAATCTGTCAGCAGAGACAAGGCCTATATTTATATGTAGTGATAATGCTTAAATTTTGCCTAGTCATAGTCTTTACAGTGTCCCAAGATGCCCCACATAATCTGCAACCCTCATATTCCTTCCATCTGGAAAATTCTTTCCCCAGATATCTTTATGCCTGGCTACTTGGATAGATAAGTGTTCAGTAGGCAGAGATAAGGGAAAGAACTTCGGGGAGAGATTGACATGATCAAATGCAGAAGAGCATGAGGCATGCTGGTGGTTGGGAGAGTAGGCCCATCTGGCTGGAAAGGAGAGTTCCTCCATAGGGGTGATGGGAGACACAGCTCAGCCACGATTTGGCAGGAAATGGAGAGCCACTGAAGGTTCTCGAATAGGAGAGGATCATATGATCCAAGAAGAGTTTTATGAAGATGAATGTGAAGTGAGTTTAGGTTGGATTGAAAGTAGAAGTGATCAAAGACGAAGAGGTCAAGTAGGAAGCAATAAGATCCGAAACTGGGATATTGGTCACAGAACTAGAAGAAAAGTAGAGAAAGTGAGAAAGATTGTGAAAAGAGAAAGGTTATGAGAGACATAGTTTTGATTAGATGTGAGAGATGAGACAGGGATGGGAGGGTGGTCCAGATAATAGTGGCCACAACAAGACCAGAGCCCTCAGGAGAAAGATCTGTTGGGGACAGAGATTTGATGGAAATGAGTTACATTAGGCAGCAGGTAACAGGGCCGTAGGCCAGAAAATGGATTAGGTCTAAGGATACAAACCTTAATAAATTCTGAATCTGGTTATTTCTGTAAGATAAGAGGTTGCTAACCAGGAGGCAGAGAATAGCAATAGACACTCTCATATACTGTTTATGGGAGGTGAGTTGGTACATTTTTGGATGGGAATTTGGAAATATTTATCAACATTTAAAATATGTACATCCCTTAAAACATACTCTTCTAATTTATCTTACAGAAATATTTGCATAATTGAGGAAAAATATATACATGGATACTCATTGATGTATCATTTGGCTTGTAATGCAAAAATAATGGAGTCAGCTTAATTTTTCATCATTGAATATAGTTTATCTATATGATTAAATACCATGCTGATGCTAAAATAGAATGAGGTAAAGCAATGTATACTGACACGGAAAGATGTTTTTGACATATTAAGTTTACAAAAGCAAGTTGCAGAACAGTGTGTCTAATATGATCCCATTTTTCCAAAAAATTGAGATGATATTGGACATGCAAATAGATCTAAAAGAATATATGGGGAACTGTTAACTCTGATAATTTTGGGTAGGCAGGATTTGAGGGGAGTGGCTTTCACTTTATACATCTATAAATTGTTGAAATTTTTTCCAATGAGCATGTATTATGTTTGCAATAAAAATAAAAGGTTATGATTTTAGTAAACCACTTGTAGATTTTTTTTTATTTCAGATTATTATGGGAGTACAAACATTTTGGTTACATATAATGCCTTAGCCTCGCCCAAGCCAGGACTACAAGCAAGCCCTTCCCCCATACAGTGTGCTCCACATCTATTTGTTGTGAGTTTACCCACCCCCACCACACCTCTCCCACCTGACCAGCACCCAGTGAATATTACTACCATGTGAGCACCTTAGTGTTGATCAGTTAGTACCAATTTGAAGGCGAGTACATGTGGTGCTTGTTTTTCCGTTCTTGTGATACCTCACTTTGAAGGATGGGCTCAAGATCTATCCAGGATAATATAAGAGGTGCTAGATCACTATTGTTTTTTGTAGTTGAATAGTATTCAATGGCATATATATATATATACATATAGACCACATTTTATTAATCCACTCATGTATTGATGGGCACTTGGGTTGTTTCCACATCTTTGCAATTGTGAATTGTGCTGCTATAAACATTCGAGTGCATGATATAGCACCTCTCGTATTTTCCTGGATAGAGCTGGAACCCGTTCTACTAAGTGAAGTATCTCAAGAATGGAAAAACTGGGCCGGGCGCGGTGGCTCACGCCTGTAATCCTAGCACTCTGGGAGGCCGAGGCGGGTGGATAGCTCAAGGTCAGGAGTTCGAAACCAGCCTGACCAAGAGCGAGACCCTGTCTCAAAAAAAAAAGAATGGAAAAACAAGCACCACATGTACTCACCAGCAAATTGATATTAATGGATCAACACCTAAGTGGACATATAGGAATAACATTTATCGGGTGTCGGGCAGGTGGGAGGGGGGAGGAGGGGATGGGTATATACAAACACAATGAGTGGGATGTGCAACATTTGGGGGATGGTCACTCTTGAAGCTCTGACTTGAGGGGGGAGGAGAGGCATGGGCAATATACGTAACTTTAACACTTGTACCCCCATGATATACTGAAATTTAAAAAAATGTAAAAAAAAAATTCGAGTGCAGATGTCTTTATTATACAATGTCTTTTTTTCCTTTGAGTAGATGCCTAGTAGTGGGATTGCTGGATCAAATGGTATTTCTATTTTTAGCTCTTTGAGATATCTCCAAATTACTTTCCGTAGGGGTTGTACTAATTTGCAATCCCACCAGTAGTGTAAGAATGTTCCAATCTCTCCACATCCACGCCAGCATTTGTTGTTTTGGGACTTTTTGATAAAGGCCATTTTCACTGGAGTTCAGTGATATCTCATTGTGGTTTTGATTTGTAGTTCCCTAATGATTAGAGATGTTGAGCACTTTTTTGTATTTTTGCTGGCCATTATTCTGTCTTCTTTTGAAAAGTTTCAGCTCATGTCCTTTGCCCATTTTTTGATGGGTTTGTTTGATTTTTTTCTTGTTAATTTTCTTAAGTTCTATATAGATTCTTGTTATCAGCTCTTTATTGGATGTGTAGCACACAAATATTTACTCTCATCCTGTATGCTGTCTATTCACTCTAATGATAGTTTCCTTGTCCATGTGGAAGCTTTCTTTTTTTTATTTCAGCATATTATGGGGGTACAAATATTATGGTTATGTA
>VBSM01000272.1:70198219-70211128 GCA_008086735.1 Cheirogaleus medius
ACAAACATATGAAAAAATGCTCAACATCTCTAATCATCAGGGAAATGCAAACCATGTAGAAGCTTTTAAATTTGATCAGGTCCCACTTACTTATTTTTGTTGCTTCTGTGATTGCTTTGGGGGTCTTCTTCATAAATTCTTTGCCTAGGCTGATGTCTATACGAGTTTTCTCAAAATTTTCTTCTAGAATTCTTAAGGTTTGACGTCTTAAGTGTAAATCTGTTATCCACTATGAGTTGATTTTTGTAAAGTGAGAGGTGAGGATCCAGTTTTAGTCTTCTGCATGTGGTTACACAGTTTTCCCAGCATGATTTATTGAACAGAGATTCTTTTCCCCAATGTCTATTGTTGTTTGCATTGTCAAAGATTAGATGACAATATGAGGATGGTTTTATATCTGGGTTCTCAGTCCTGTTCCAAAGGTCTATATTTCTGTTCTTGTGCTATTACCATGCTGTTTTGGTTACTATAACTTTGTAATCTAATAGACAGATGCCTCCCAATTTGTTCTTTTTGCTTAAGATTGCTTTGGCTATATGAGGTCTTCTCTGGTTCCATATGAAGTGTAGAATTATTTTTTCTAGATCTGTAAAGAATGACGGTGGTATTTTGATAGGGATTGCATTAATTCTGTAGATGACTTTAGGCAGTATGGACATTTTAACAATATTGATTCTGCTGATCCATGAGCATGGTAGATTTTATTGAGGAGATCAGTAGTCACTGATACTAAAGGTGAGATAGTAATAATAGGTCAAAACAAAGCAGAAAAACATGTGTTGGATTTGATTGTGAGAGGGAGTAGTACACAGTATGTATGTATATGAAAGCAAATAGACGAGGCCCTCCCTGATTTGGTACCTCCTGAACATTATAGTACCTTCTCACACCATGTTCTCCTCCCTCTTACACTGGCCTCCTTTGTGTTCCTTGAATAAGCCATATTCTCTCCCAACACATGGCCTTTGCACATGCTATCTCTTCTGCATTGAAAGATTCCCCACCCCTGCACACACACACACACCCCACACATATATACACCTAGCATCTAGTTAGCTCTTACTCTTACTTCAGATCGCAAGTCAATTGTCACTTCCTCAGAAAATGACAAGAAAGCCTTTCAGAACATGGCAAGCCCATTTACTGTACATGTCTCTAGATATAATACTTGTGATTGAATGGAGGAATCATGAAATTAAAAATGGAAAAGGACAGGGAAGCAGAGAGTGATGTATACTTGAATGGTATTCATGTTTTAAAACATTTTTTCTTGGCCGGGCGCAGTAGCTCACGCCTGTATTCCTTCCACTCTGGGATGCTGAGGTGGGAGAATCGCTTGAGCTCAGGAGTTTGAGACCAGTCTGAGCAAGAGTGAGACCTGGTCTCTACTAAAAATAGAAAAAATTAGCTGGGCATGGTGGCATGCACCTGTAGTCCCAGCTACTCGGGAGGCTGAGGCAGGAAGATCACTTGAGCCCAGGAGTTGAGGTTGCTGTGAGCTAGGCTGATGCCACAGCACTCTAGCCCTGGCAACAGAGTGAGATTCTGTCTCAAACAAAACAACACATTTCCTCTTGATCTATATGGACTTGTCTACCTGCTTCTCCTATTTTTAAATTTACTTGTGGCTCTTCATAGATGTGTCTCATGTGGGGCTATAAGAGAATCCTGCAATCATGAGTAGATTGCAACTCCTTCAGTATCATTATACCATCTCACTTTGGACAAGTTTCTTTCAACAGTCATTTATTGAGCACTTTAATATAGACCAAGTTCTGTTTTAGGCCCTAGGGTGAACCATCTCATCTACCTCCCACCTTTCCTACTTCTACCTCTTTACTCTCTTATTCAGTACAAGCTCAGCCCACCACTGTGTTTTTCAATCCTCTGAGCATCAAAATAATCCAAGGAGCTTAAAACACACACACAAAAAACGATGTGGGAACCTCACTCCCAGGGCTTCTGATTCTGCTGATCTAGGTTGAGATCCAAGTGCAGGTGTGTTTTAAAAGTTCTTAGGCAATGCGAATGTGCAGGCAGTGTTGAGAACCACTGGAATAGATTAATCTTGAAACAGAAACTTAAACTAGAGAACTGGAGAACACTTGACTTCTGGAAATCAAAACTTGACTGGTTCCAATGATATTTTCCTTATGACTGATCTCTAAAATGGTGTCAGACCTGCAGAAAGCCCTAAATGGCTATAGCTGAGGCACTGCACTTGAATTAAGGCTGATGACTGTGGACCAAAGCACTTGGTTGTAGGAAATACTTTGATTACCTGTACGGCTGCTTTAGGGGCCATCATTCATGGCAGAGTGGAGCAGAGTAAGTGCCTGTGGGCACCTACACCAACTTTTAGGTTCTGTTCTCTATCCCTCCTGTGTCTCAGAGCCTTTAAGAATAAGCAGATATTATTTTAGGAGTTTAATGAGGCCCTAGAAAGTTTAGGTTTTATTTTTTTTGGCATAGACCAATAGCCAGGACTCCTGACTCCCAAGTCCAGAGGTTATCTCCAGTTGAGGAGCCTATGAAGCAAGATACCTGATTCCTAGTCCTGGCTCAGCTACTAACCAGATAGAGTGTGGCCCTGTTAAAGTCACCTCTGCTCCCAAGGCCTCAGTTTCCTCAGATGAGGTAAACTGAGCTAGACGGTCTATCCGGGCCGCCTTCAGTATTAACAAGCGACACTAGGTGGCACTCACGTAGCTCCAGTGGGGAGCCACTGGAGAAAATTGGCTGCCACGCTCCTTTTGTCCCTTAAACGACCTAAGGACCTACCAGGGCCAGCTTGGGAAATAAGGCAGTTTTAGGAAGAATGTTGGGACTCCTTTTATCAAAAAGAACTTTTGAATCTGTGGAGTCTGTGGACATCTGTATTTTACCAGCATAATTAATTTCATTAATTATATACATATGGTATTATATTCCTGTCCTTTTTGCCATCTCAAATTTGAAATTATTGTATAAGAAACCATTTCTAAGGCTTAGCTACATTTGTAACATTGTCCATATGCATGTTTGTGTGATAAAAAGCCTGTGGTATTTTCTTAGCAAGTATGAAATTCTCCCAATCACATGCCACTGCAGCAGTAACTTCTAAGAGGTGAGACATCTACTGTCTCAACACAGAACTTCAAGCAAATGGGATTTTTCCCTGCAATGAGTTGCCCGCCGCTGGATGGCGTCAGATGGTTCTTGTTAAAAGCCTTGCTCCCCAAAGCTGGTTTGTCCTAGTGTTTGATTTTTCCATGGAGGTTCATTCTGGCCCAGGTTCATTTTAGAAATCCAGTCTGGCTTCAGAACTCAACTCAGAGGTAGGAGACTTGGGAATATCGACGATCAGATATTATCCCAAAGATGACACTTTTTTCATTGGCAAAAGTCATCCAAGTCATCTGTTAGATGCTTTTCCTTCAATCAAGGACCATAGATGTTGCAGCTAATGATTTAGCAACAAAAGTAAACATGAAAGAACTAATCCTGTGAGATCTGAGAAGAGATTTAAGAAGTTTCATATTGCTAATGCATTTTGAGAGTAAGAGGTGATTTTAGTGACTTCATCACCTGTAATATCAGGGGCCTATGAGTTGCATGAATTTCCTGAGTTGAAGTATAGTCACAACTTCCAGACCTAAGTGTGGGGTGTAGTATGGTGTTAGGGTTAGGGTAAGGGAATATGTGTAATCACAGGTAAAATACTAAAAAGACCTAAGCAAAGATACTGACAGCAGTAGCATTCTAGGTGATATTCATTGTCATCTATATACTTTTCTATATTTTTCAAATTTTATTTAAAGACCATGAATTTGTTTTGTGAATTACTTCAAAAGAAAAAAGAAGGAGGAAGAAAAGAAAGAAAAATAAGTGATCAGTAGGTTTCAACAAAGAAACAGTTATTTGTAAATTGCCTTGTTCATGGTAAGATAGCTAGTGTGATTTTAACTTCCGAGATCAGACGAGATCGGGCGCGTTCAGGCTGGTATGGCCGTAGACGCTACTGTGATTTTAAAAGGGAATTGTAGTATTTCCTTTGGATGTGGAAAGTACTTGACTCTGGTCTGATCCACTGATGGCAAAGGAACACCTGAAAGACTTTTATTAACATTAAGATTGTCCTAAACATACACAAAATGAACTCTTAAAATGAGAGTGGGATACAAACAATTTTTTATCACTTATGATTCTCCTCTTATTTAATCAAAATGGAATACTTTAAGTATGGGATTGCTTTTCTCTACTACAGTGTTTTTACTTTTCAACTTCATGCCAATTCTACAAGGCTTGGCAGATACCCAGTTGTGGCTTCCTTTAGCACTTTTTGCTGTCGCTCATTATTCCTTTTAACATCCCCAAGGTAAAGAACTCTGGGGTCTGAAAAGATTTGGAGGAAGGTTCTAATCCAGCTTTGGCACAAATTAGATGTGGGTTTCCATTTTTCCATTTGTAAATCCAAGCATGGGTGCTCTTACTATCTCTACCACCTGGATTATTATAAGAATAAAATGATCCAGATGCCATGAGTGCCAAAAAAAATTTAAAAAAAAGAATAAAATGAGATAATGTATGTGACAGGACTTGAAATTCTATAGGTGGGTTCTCCAGGAAGCAGATGGTGAGATAGAGTTGGAAGTGCAAAAGGTTTTGGGGAGATTTACGTCTGTTAAAGAAAAGGGGAGTGAGCAGGATTGAGCAGGGGATCGTCAGATTATGATGCTTCCTTTACTAATGCAATAGGGAGAACCAGAACAGAGGTGGCCAGTTTGAGCATTTTCCTGTCTTGGATGGGAATGGCTAGCTTCCTTGCTCAGTCATTGGTTAGGGGCTGCCCCATGAAGAGTGCAACCTTATCTCCAATATAAAGCAGATTTTAAAGGAGCTAACAGCCAGAGGCTGTCAGCTAACCATACTTCTTAAAGTCCTTTCTTGCAAAGAGGAGACCTGAATGGCACATCTCATGTCTTCCACAGCTCGCCACTAATACAGCTCTACCTGGGGCCACTTGAGACAGTTATGGGTTGTATATCAAGATCATGAGTTTCTTTTCTCCAACTGAAAACTTCTGCCTTCGATATTGTAACCTTCCACCTGAGCATTAAACATGCTCCTCCATCCCTCCATGACCCAATCCTTCTGTCCCTTTCTCTCTTGACAATCTGCCTCCTTCTTCTGATTTCTCTTATCTCTCCAGCAAGGTTCACCAGTTTGAACTCAAGCATCTGTCATTTTACTGTTGCCCTTTATTGCTCCTCTTGATCTTTTGACAGGTTCTCATGCCTGTCAGACTGACTTCCAATTCTAGGTCACCCTAGTGTGCTTTCATTCCTCTGATATTTGGGTGAGCAAGCCTTACTAGAGAAATTCATGTAAATCTTCTGAATGGTAAACTATACATCCATGACAGCCAATTTTATCATGTCTTTTACTGTTGCAATCCTTTTTATCCAGTTCTTATTGTCTCCCTATACCGATTAGATGACATTTAATTTGTAAGAGATGATTAACATTTATCCCAATACTACCTGTGCCGAAGATGTCCATGTACTTGAAACACCTGCTTCCACTCTTCTCCCTCCAACTTTTATATGATAATTCTTGAGGGCTGGGCTATGGCTTGTACTACTTAAGTCTTATTCAATACCCAGTAATGGTGCATGAACTTATTTATCACTGAAAAAAATTGTTAGCTGAATAAAGAAAAACTAAATTCTTTGCGTGTCTATTGAAGGCTAGGGACGATCAAGTATTTTATGTATGTCATCTCACTTAATCCTTAATCCTCACAGCACTGTCATCTCATAGGTTTTGATAGTCCTATTTTATAGATTTATCTGTTGCCTATCTCTTGTCACTAAATATAGCTTCCTTAAAGGAAAAATATCATGTCTGATTCATTTCTGTAGCTTTCTATCCACTTCCCAGGCTATGCCTGACACATAGATGATGTTCTTTAAAAATTAGATGAGAGGCCGGGTGCGGTGGCTCACGCCTGTAATCCTAGCACTCTGGGAGGCCGAGGCGGGTGGATAGCTCAAGGTCAGGAGTTCGAAACCAGCCTGACCAAGAGCGAGACCCCGTCTCTAAAAAAAAAAAAAAAAAAAAAAAATTAGATGAGAGATCAAATAAATGACAGAACCCCAACAGTGAAGGGGCAGTGTCAAGACTGAAACCCAGGTTTGTTCATCTCCAAAGCCTTATGCTTTGTGCTGTGCATTGTGGCTTTGTCTGAATTAAATGTTGTCAACTACCCACGGCCTCACAGCGATTTCATGATCAAATTTGAATGAGAAAAAAAATATCTTCTATGCCATAATTTAATCAAAATGGTGACAGAAATTATAGCTGTCATTGTTGTATTTACTTCTAATGAGAACAGCTAATATCATAGGAAGGATAATTAGCTAGTTCATAATTTTCTGTTTCCTCTTCAAACATCTGATTGTAATTGTTTCTTAACTCAATTATTTTTTTTACCTTGATTTTATGTCATTGGTGACTCTTAATAAATAGTACTATGTTTAGTTATCATTCAGGAGCTACTTGAATCCCATAAGCCTTTTATTTCTGACCACAAGAACAAGATTAGCTAATATTTGTATATGCTAACACTGGTGAAAAAATTATAAAGCATGAGTTAAACAAAATGCCATTTAGCAGAAAATTATAATTAAGTTTTTAATCTTTCTTTCTGCTAGAATTTGGCTTTTAGTTACTGAAACCATTTGATAATAGTGTTAATGATGTGGCAAACACCAGAAAGAAGCTTCTAGACAGCTCATGGGTCCCAACAGTATGCAAATCTTTAAACCATATGTTGAAAATTGAACAATAGAGTTGAGATTCCAAAATTTCCATTCTCATTACTACTTTATATTGGAACCAAATAACCATAAACACATTTTAGAGATCAATGAGGGCTTCATTCATAAAGCATTTTATGAACCTTTCAGAGTAAATGCTAGCTATTCTTAAATCTTATGATTACATGAGGAAAATGTATAAATGTATTCACAAACAAGTTGAACCACTCTATAATAGTTCTAATGGTTTCCCTATTTATGTACCTTTCAAAAATAGCCACAGGATTGCCAGGGAGAATTAAACAATTATGTCTTTTTTAGATAGATGGATAGTAACTAAATGGAAACATAGATTGAAAGTTTCTGCTCAAGCAACGAAACCAAAACAGTCTGTAAAATGAGGGAATTGAACTAAATGATCTCTAAAGTTGTTCAGTTATGGTGAGGGAAAAAATCTATGTGTCTAACCCTGAAAAAGTTTAGCTAATGTTAAAACCTAAAAATACAATTCATATGCCCTGTTATTCATACCTGACATAATACAATTCTTGCTCACCTCGAGGGAGGAGGGGGGCATGGGCAATATACATAACCATAATATTGTACCCCCATAATATGCTGAAATAAAAAAAAAATTCTTGCTCATTAATGTAACTCAAATCTGGAGGGAAGGTAGCGAGCGACTCTATGTGAATTTATGCATTTGTTTTATTAACTCATCATTCTATCTACATGTTTAATAAAATGGTCATAATCTAATAAAACCTTCTCATTAAAGGGAGAGGCATTTTCAGAAGTGATTTTTCCTTATTTATTTTTGCAAAGATGATGACAGAATTTCAAAACCCAGCTTTATATTCCATCATTATATTTTTGTACCATATTTATATGAAAAAAAACCCAGAGCTGGATGGCAGCTTTCCTGATTATAATAATATCTTATTCATATCATGCTTTACAGTTTAAGAAATTATTTTTTCAGTTTTTTGACTTCCTGTCATATTCACCACATTGGCTTTTCTAAACCTCATCACTCTAAGCACCTAGTCTCCTTGTCCCCTTGTTCACCATCTTTGATCCCCTAAGTGGCCCTGAGCTGAGAGCTTGGCATGCATTCTCATTCAGAGATGAGCAGACTGAAGCTCAGGGAAATGAAGAAACTAGCTGGTGGGTACAGATGCCTCAGATTACGATTTAGATTGTGGCTGTATAGTTAATTTAAATAAGGTTTTTGAGTGAAAGGGATTCATTTGGGTAACTGAGAAAAGCTGAAGTCATTTTAGGAAAGTTTATAATTCATAGATCCATGTCAATACTGTTGGCCCACCCACAAGGATCCACAATGAGTTTTAAATAGAACCTAACGTTTCTTGACATGTACTCTTCTTGCTATAGACAGATCACTCATATGAGTTGGATTTAGACTCTGCTGACTCCTTAACTATGTGGCATGTATGGGTGGATATAATGCCTGGTGCATAGTAGGAGCTGAACAAATATTTGTTGAATTAATAAATGGACTTTAATATGGCTTCATTTTTTATAAGCCATTTCTTTGGCACAGTCTTTTTGGAAAACAATAGGGGCAACATGTAGCAAGAACCACAAAAATGTGTGATACTCTTTGATCCAGGAATTCCACTCCAAGGAATTTTTCATAAGGAAATATAGTTATCCCTCGGTATCTGAGGGGGATTGGTTCCAGGATCCCTGATGAATACCAAAATCCGCAGATGCTCAAGTCCCTTTTATAAAATAGTGTAGTATTTGTATATCACCTACACACATCCTCTTGTATACTTTGAAATCATCTCTAGATTACTTATAATACCTAATACAATGTAAATACTTGTTATACTGTATTGTTTTATTTGTATCTTTTTTGTATTGTTGTTTTTTCTTTTTTCTAGTATTTTTGATCTGCATTTGGTTGAATCTGCAGATGTGTAACCCACAGATACAAAGGCCAACTGTAATCCTATGGGAGTAAGAGGTATATCCTTGAAGATGTTCGCAGCATTATCAATCACAGCCGAAGTACTGAAACAATCTCATAGTCCAGGATTTATATCTTTGAAAGGTACGGCTCAGCCGTTTCTTCTCCACCACTTCCTTCACCCCTCTTAAACATCAGGGAAGGCACATGACCTAGAGTGATGAGTCACATTGTCCCATCTCCACAGCCCATAGTGATTGGTTTAGAGATGAGTCAATAAAAGTCCTTTCCTAGGAGTTAGTTAGGAAGACCTCTTGCTCTTGCCTCTAGGGTCTAGAGCCGGAAAAATATAACCCTAACATTGTTAACCTGTGGAAAGCCTGTAAGCCAAGTAAGGCCTATACGGAAGCAGAGACAAGAGATGAAGAGTGACAGAGACTCAGCTAGCACATTCCTGGAAACATCATTTGAGCCCTGGATCCTGTCACACCTAACATCTCTTCCACTTATGCTCACCTCAGTTACACGAGTCACCAAGTCTCTGATTTTCTTAAGCTAGTTTGAGTTCCGTCACTTACAAGAGTCCTGATTGTTAACTCTGCAGAAAGGAATGCTATGTAGCCTTTAAAATAGCAACTATGTGAAAACATGGAAAAATGTTTACAATAAAATGTTAAATGGAAGTAATACAAGACAAGATAGTGGGTGCGTATGTGTGAGTACACAAGGAAAAAGGTGGATGTGTTAACAGTGATCACTCATGAGTGGGAGTACAAAGGTATAGAATTTTTCCTTTTACTTTATATACTTCTATTGCTTAAAAATACTTCAACATGCACGATTATGCTATTGTCATTTAAAAATAAATAAAATGTCACCACAAAAGAATGTACTCTAGGATTACTATGATATAAACATACTTATTCACCTGGAATAAAATATGAAAATAGTTACTATGTTAAAAATGGGATTATAGTTGTTTAAATTTTTAAAAAATATCTTGAGAAGATTTTACTTGTTTATTATTGAATTTATGATTCTAAAGCATTACTTGCTGCAAAAGGAAAAAAGCACAATTAATACAAGGCACAACATTTCATCTTCAGTGGATAAAGATCTGTTCTAGAGCTGGGCAACAATGTGAAAAGTAACTTAAATACTTTGAAAAAATCATTTATCTTCTCTTTAACTCATTTTTTCCATTTATAAAATGAAGACATAATAATAGTTTTCTTGACAACCTCCTAGGATTTGTGTTAACAACTGAGATTTAAACAAGATACTATTGGCATATACTATAGAGAAAAGTGTACCTATCAGAAGTGACCAGCTTGATGAATTTTTACGAATGGAACATGCCCATGTAATGAATGTGCAGGACAAGAAGCAGAATGTTACCAAACCTCCCAGAAACCCGTGTACCCCTTCTACTCCTCTGCCAAAGAAGTATTCACTATTCTGATCCCTAATGCCGTAGATTGTGCCTGTGTTTGAACTTTGTCTAAATGGACTCCCACAGTATGTACTGTTTTTTGCCTGACTTTTCACTGAACACTCTGCTTGTGAGATTCATCTATATTGTTGTGTGCAGTTATAGAATGCTTCTTTTCCTTGCTGTATAGTATTCAAATCTATGAAAATGCAACAATTGATTTATCAGTTTCTCTGATGATGGGCATTTGGATAGTATTCCCTTCTGGTTTTATGAATTAGAGAACGAATATATGTATTTCTGTTGGGTATATACCTAGAAGCGAGATTGCTCAGTCATAGCTTGTACGTTTGTTTGGCTTTAGTAGATATTGTGAAAAAATTGTTCAAAATAGTTGATCTCATTAAAACTCCCACAAGTAATGAATGAGACATCTGGTTGCCACACACTTTGCCAACACCTGATTATTTTCTCTGTTGAGATTTAATATACATAAAATAATTTCATTAACCATAACTCTTCAAATGTAAGGCATTTACCAATTTTATTTTACTACTTTATTTGTGTTGTTCAGAGTAATTTAAGGTGACTTGAAGTTAACATTGTGAATGCCATTACTTGCAGCTTTTCTTCAGACTGCTGTTGCCCTCTGAGGTGGCTTTAATTAAACTATGTGTTTGTTAATCCAAATAAAAGTAAGCCCGATAGCCAGACTGCATTACATTTTCCTAATTTTACTTGAGTGTTTTTCAGAAATGTTAATTATGCCCTTTAGTTCTACAGACAGCAGAGACAAATTCCTCCCAATTTGTAGAACCTGGAGAAGCTCTGCTTTGTACCACCGGCCAGGAAAACTTAGCACACAGCAAGTACACTCACTTGAAATGCAAATCTAATTTCCTATACAAAGTTAGTAACCTAAACACTAGAACAGAATTCATCCCATTTCTTTTATGTCTACTGCCTAATTGGATCTACTTCTGATTTTCTGGACTCTTTTGAGTAGTTTCATTAGAGTTTGTTTTTGTTTTGTTTTGTTTTGTTTTTTGAATAAGAAATGTTGGATAGAAAAGGGGAAGGGAAAAGTCTATACTAACAGTTGCTGTGGTTATTAGCAGACCAAGCACAATTGTGGATCTGTCCTGTGATCTGACAAAAATTATTATGTGCTGGGAACTCTAATGATCAGTCGTCAACTTCGTCACTTTCTGCAGTTGCTGTCCCTGACCTTCCTTTCTGCCTCAGTCTCCTCCTTCACTTGCTTTAAATCTATGGGGTTTTGCTCAGTTACCCTCATTTATACAACCCTACTTCCATCAGAGAATGTGACTCCGAGGTCTTGTTTAAATTAATTAATTAACAAAATATACTTACAAAATACTTTCTATGCACTTAACAATGCAAACCCAGAGGTAAAGAAGAGGCAGGGTCTGCCTTTAAATGGTTCACAGTTTAGTGAAGGAGACAGATAGGTCCATATCTGGCTATAAGTGCTAAAATAGCAATAATAAAACATTATGTAAACATTAAAGGACTTTACTTAGTTACACAAGTGGATGCAGCACAATGAGGAGAAAGATATTTTATTCTCCCTCTTACTGCAGTTTCATTTTATTTTGTTACTTCAGTCTTGAGTTACAATTATACTAATTTATTTAAGAAGAAGGAGAATCCCAAATACATGACTGTAGTATCTATGATGGAAAATGTTCATCTTTTATATGCTTATTTCTTTGTTTGGGGTATTTGTTTTAGTCTTTAGGGATTTTTTTGGCCTGCTTTCTTGGTTTTTACTGGAAATCATTTACGATTCCTTGACTCAAAGCTCAGGAGTTATCTCTCCTTGGTTACCTCTGAGTGACACATATTTCCGTCAGGCTCAGCTTTTGCCTTTTCTCAGGGTATGTCCTCCAGTTTTTTCCCCCTCATTTTCTTTTTATATTTACCCTTTTGTTTGTTGGTTGGTTTTGCTTCTGCAGAGCATCCTTCCCAAGAATCAGTTGAAATGGTATTTCTTGCCACTTTTTCTCTGTCTTCAGTCTAGCTGACTTCTAGCACCTTGCACTTATTTTCTGGGAGACTTCTATAAACATACATTTATTTTCCAACTTAGTCAATGTTGTCTGATCCTCTTTATTGCTTAACTCCTGTTTCAAATGAACCCAGCCCTCATGTGGTGTGGAGAGTGAACAGCTCACCTCTAGTTCCGGTCCCTCTCAGGCACAGAAGCTTCTCCAAACAGAGTTTTCATCAGCCTCACCTTGTGTGTGTCTGTCCCACTCTTTCCGTCTCTAGACCATCTATTCATAGGCGTTTTACATACATTTAATAAAAATTTAGTAGATATTTTCTCTTTATTCCTCCATATGTGCAAAAAATAAAATAGAAAACCAATAGTTTAGTAGATTGGCAGTGTGTATAGTAATGAGTCCCAAACATTAAAGTGTGTAGGAATCACTGGGGTGTTCTAAATGCAGATTTCTGAGCTTCACTCCTAGAGACTTGGATTTAGTAGCTCTGGCCCAGGATCCAGGAATCTACATTTAACATCAACCCAGTTGATTCTGATGGAGGTGATCCTTGGATCTCATTTTGAGAAACTTCATTTTGGTGTAAACTCTTTAAGGTATTTCTATTTAACAGCCTTGAAAGGATACAATTCTGTGCCTGGTCCCTGTCTTTATGCAGATAGGCATTACTGGTCCTCTCTTCAGCAGCTTTTTTTTTTTTTTTTTTTTTTT
>VBSM01000272.1:70211228-70234799 GCA_008086735.1 Cheirogaleus medius
GCCCTGGCAACCACTGATTTTTTTTCACTATCTCCATAGTTTTGTTTTTTCCAGAATGTCACAGGGAATAATACAGTATGCAGCATTTTCAGATTGGCTTCTTTCATTTAGCAATATGCATTTAAAGTTATTCCATGTCTTTTTATGGCTTTATAGATCATTTCTTTTTATTACTGAATTGTAACAAATGGAATGAATAATATTCCACTATATGAATGTGCCACAATTTATTAATCCATTTACCTATTGAAGGATATCTTAGTGCTCCAAGGTTTGGTAATTATGAATAAAGCTGCTATAAATATTCATGTGCAGGTTTTTATGTGGACATAACTTTTCAAATCATTTGAGTAAATATCAAGGAACACGACGACTGGATTGTATGTTAAAGGTGTGATTAGTTTTGTAAGAAATTGTCAAACTGTCTTCCAAAGTGGCTGTAACATTTTGCATTCCCACCAACAATGAATGAGAGTTCCTGTGGCTCCATATTCTCCCCAGCATTTGTTGTTAGTGTTTTGGTTTAGCCATTCTCATTGTTGTTTTATTAAACAATTTGAAATCCTCTAAAGATATACGATGCTGAGCATCCTTTCATATGCTTATTTGCCATCTGGATATCTTCTTTGGTGTCTGTTCAGATATACTACCCATTTGTTAATGGGTTTTTTTTGTTTTCTTATTATTGACTTTTAAGAGTTCTTTGCATATTTTGGATACCAGTCCTTTATCAGATTATGTTTTGCAGAGATTTTCTCCCTATCTGTGGGTGTCTTTTCATTCTCTTAATAGTGTCTTTCACAGAGCAGGTTTTAATTTTAATGAGGTCCAACTTACCATTTTTTCTTTCATGGATCTACTTCTGATGTATCTAAAAAATTATTGCCATCATATCCAAGGTCACCTAGATTTTAGTTTTGCATTTTACATTTAGGTCTACAATCCATTTTAAGTTAATTTTTGTGAAGCAGTTCTTTTCAAAGTGAAATACTGACTGACTCTAGCATTCATGGCATCCCCTTTTTCTCCTTCTTTTTGTTCCATGCTTTTTATTATAAAAAATTTAAAACACATACAAAAATAGGGGAAAAAAGTATAATGAACCCCCAGGTAACAATAGTCCATCCTCAAAAAGTATCAACATTTTGCCAATTTTCTTTCATCTAACACCCTACCACCTTTTGTTTATTTATTTGTTTTTTTTTTTTGCTGGAGTTTTTAAAAACAAATTCTAGACATCATCATTTTATACATAAACACTTACGGCATACCTTGGAGATATTACAGGTTCAGTTCCAGAACACTGCAATAAAGCAAATATTGCAATAAAGTAAATCACAATTTTTTTGGTTTCTCATTGCATATAAAAGTTATGTTTACACTATACTGTAGTCTATTAGGTGTACAATAGCATTATGTTTTTAAAAAGTACATACTTTAATTAAGAATACTTTATTGCTAAAAATGCTAATGATGATGTGATCCTTTACACCAGTTACAATCTTTTTGCTGGTGGAGGGTCTTACCTCTATGATGGCTATTGACTGATCAGAGTGGTGGTTGTTGAAGATTGGAGTGGATATGGCAATTTCTTAAAATAAGACAACAGTGAAGTTTGCCACATCAATAGACTCTTTCTTTCACAAAAGTTTTCAGTGTTGCATATGATGCTATTTGATAGCATTTTATGCACAGTAGAACTTCTTTCAAAATTGGAGTCAATCTTCTCAAATCCTGCCACTGCTCTATCAACTAAGTTTATGTAATATTCTAAATCTTTTGTTGTCATTTCAACAATGTTCACAGCATTTTCACCAGGAGTTGATTCCATCTCTATTTATAGATCACAGGCAGGGTAGATTTATCATAATTCTTAAGAGTTAGGATTTTCAGAATGGTAAATGAGTATTGGCTTCAACTTAAAGCCACCAGCTGCATTAGCCCCTAACAAGAGAATCTGCTTGTCCTCTGAAGCTTTGAAGCCAGGCATTGACTTCTCCTCTCTAGCTATGAAATCCCAGATGGCATCTTCTTCCAGTAGAAGGCTGTTTTATCTATAGTAAAAATCTGTTTAGTGTAACCACCTTCATCAGCGATCTTAGCTAGAGCTTCTAGATGACTTATTGCAGCTTAATCCACCAGCACTTGCTGCTTCACCTTGCACTTTTATGTTCTGGAGATGCTCTTTACTTAAATCCCATGAACCTACCTCTGCTAGCTTCCAGTTTTTCCTCTGCAGCTTCTTCACCTATCTCAGACTTCATAGAATTGAAGAGAGTTAGGGCCTTGCTCTGGATTAGGTTTTGCCTTAAGGGAATATTGTGGCTGGTTTGATCTATCTGGACCACTAAAACTTTCTCCATATCAGCAATAAGGCTGTTTCTCTTTCTTATCATTCATGTGATCACTGGAGTAGCACTTTCAGTTTCTGTCCAGAACTTTCCCTTTGCATTCATTTACCTCTTCGCTGTTTGACTCAAGAGACCTCGTTTTCAGCATATCTCGGCTTTTGATATACTTTCACTAAGCTTAATTATTTCTAGCTTTTGATTTAAAGTAAGAGACATATGACCCTTCTTTTCACTTAAACATTTAGAGACCATTGTAGGGTTATTAATTGGCCTAATTTCAATATTGTGTGTCTCAGGGAATAGGAACCCCAAGGATAGAGAGAGAGAGATGGAGAAATGGCCACTCAGTGGAGCAGTCAGAACACATACAACATTTATCAGTTAAGTTCATTATCTTATATGAGTGTGGTTTGTGGTGCTCTAAAGTAATTACAATTGTAACATCAAAGATCACTGATCACAAATCATAACAGATATAATAATAATGAAAAGTTTGAAATATTGCAAGAATTACCAAAATGTAATACAGAGACACGAAGCGAGCACACTCTGTTGGAAAAATGACACTGATAAACTTGCTCAACACAGGGTTCCCATAAACCTTCAATTTGTAAAAAGTGCATAACTGCAAAGTGAAGTAAAGCAAAATGCAATGAAATGAGTTATGCCTGTATTTATCTCTAACTAAAAAAAGCAAAAACACAACCATAATCACAATATGATTATCACACCAAATTAAGAATAATTGCTAATAAATATCATCTAACTCCTAGTCTATTTAAATATCTCCATTGGTCTGATGTCTCTTAATCCTTTCTCAACCCACAGTGCTGTTGACTTCAGGCTGTCTCCAGTAGACAGTCCTTTTCTTTACATTCTCTTTATTCCTATACATCCTTGGGACTGAGGGGTCAGGATTTTTCAAACAATGTACCAGTTTCTCTAGAGGCTTTGACTTTGGCTGCTGACAGAGAAATCTTTATTAAATCCTTGAAAATGATATTATTCAAGAGACACACAAGTGAGATGAGTGATGAGAGGAGGAGGAGCTATTATGAAAGTGGCCCCAGGACATTAGGTTTATCACAAAATCCTTTCCATGAGTCAGTTAATCTTTTCCATTTTAGTTTCAGGGAGGATATTTGACCCCATGGAATTAGGAGTACTTTCCTACTTTTGCCAAACTGCTAAAGCCAATGAATATTCAAGTGAAACATTATCCAAATTTGGGGTTCTATGGACCACAGAGGACCCTCTGTCTGAGTTATGGCTCTCGAAACCTTCACACAGCTGTCTCTGGAGAGAGAAGAATGGGAGCCAAGTTTCTTGGATGAGCTGCAGTTAGTTTTTCAAGGATGTGGTTGATCCCAGAAAACACACAGCTAATTTATAAGAGACTAGGAAGAAGGCAGCTGCCTTGAGGATAACATATTGAGGATCCCAGAGGTCAAGAACTGACCTCAGTCCACATGGGAAACTCTCACAGGTGTGAACCAGAGAAGCCTGTGTGAAGTTTTAGGCCATCCAAAAGAAACCCTGACGATGCTATTTTATATTTTAGACAAAAAGAACTCAAAGATGAAAATTTTGAAATGCAGACTCTGTGCCTTGGCCGAGAGATTGATGGTATCTGATCTGGCTGGAAGGCAGTCAGGGAGTCGGAAACTCCTTCTTTCTGCTGGTGCTACTCCTGACCCTACGATTTAACTATTATTTTCAGTTTAACAGAATCATATATATACATTTAAAAATAAATTCTTATAGAAGAAGAGAATTGTTTCCATGGTCTTTGAGTCTCTAGAAGCCAATAAATCACATTAAACAGAGCCCCAGATTATCTGTCTTCCTTCTTCTTAATGCCTCTGCAAGATGATGCATTATCTCATAGGATCGGTATGTGACAGACTCTATTTTGAGTCTTCCAATGATTCCTTCCTTTAGTCTTTCTGAGAACCAAAGTTCAGAAGAATTTGTGTAACTGGGATTCACCCCCAATTCACTGGATCTTGCAGTCCTAGTTTCAAAGAGGTCAGTGTCTTTTGAAGGGCCATGTGGAGGCTCCAGTGTGTTCTCAGGAGAATGAATTCCTTGTGCTAGGAAATTATATACAGAGCATCCTTGACAGAGTTCTGTTCGGTGATGTAGTGACATAAAATGTCTGTGGCTAAAGAACTTTTTCAGTGCTTAAATAATAGGACTGTTTTAGTGACTCCAATAAACCCTAGTTAATGAAACTCTTCATGAAAATGGAGACTATTCATTTCCAATGAAACTAGTAAGACAGGAACCTCACACAAACAAGCATGCTGCCCTAACTTGTTAGAAGATGTTGCAGCTGAAAACTACAACCATAATCACTCCATCTTCTTCACTGATATTTGCCTTGTTCAAATGCTTAGTGTACTTATAATTACCAACTCAAAAAAGCTTTTGGTATCTGTAATTCCAAATTCCAGGCATGGAATGTTGATCTTGAGAGAGAGAAAGTGTATGGTGAAAAATAAATAAAACTTACCATTTTAACCATTTTTAAGTGTGGAGTACAGTGGCATTAAGTACATTCACAGTTTTATACAACTGTCACCACTGTACATCTCCAGAACTTTTTCATCTTGCAAAACTGAAACTCAGTACCCATTAAACAATAACTTCCTACTCCTCTCTCCCACCAGCTCCTGGCAACTGCTATTCTACTTTCTATCTCTATGATTTGACTATTCTAGGTACCTCATATAGGTAGAATCATACAATATTTGTCCTTTTGTGTCTGTCTTATTTCACTTAGTAAAATGCCTCCAAAGTTCATTCATGTTGTAGCATGTATCAGAACGTCATTCCTTTTTATGACAGATATGCATATGCCCCATTTTGTTTATCCATTCATCCCTTGATGGGCGTTTGGGTTATTTCCACCTTTTGGCTATTTTAAATACTGCTGCTGTGAACATGGGTGTGCATATATCTTTCTCTTTTTGAGACAGGGTCTCATTCTATTGCCCAGGCGAGAGTGCAGTGGTGTCATCATAGCTCACTGCAACCTCAAATTCCTGGGCTCAAGTGATCCTCCTGCCTCAGCCTCCCAAATAGCTAGGACTACAGGTGTGCACCTCCATGCCCAGCTAATTTTTTGTAGAGACAGGGTCTGGCTGTGTTCTTAGGCTGGTCTCAAACTGCTGACCTCAAGCAATCCTCCCACCTCGGCCTCCCAAAGTGCTGGGATTACAGGTGTGAGCAACTGTGCCCCACCCCTTTGCCGATTTTTAATTGGGTTGTTCAGGTTTTTTGTTGTTGAGTTGTAGGAATTTTAAAAAATGTATTCTGGGTTGGGCGCGGCAGCTCACGCCTGTAATCCTAGCACTTTGGGAGGCGGGGGCGGGAGGATCGTTTGAGCTCAGGAATTCAGGAGTTCGAGACCAGCCTGAGCAAGAGCCAGACCCCGTCTCTACTAAAAAAATAGAAAGAAGTTAGCCAGACAACTAAAAATATGTAGAAAAAATTAGCTGGGCATGGTGGCGCATGCCTGTAGTTCCAGCTACTCAGGAGGCTGAGGTAGAAGGATTGCTTGAGCCCAGGAATTTGAGGTTGCTGTGAGCTAGGCTGACGCCACGAACTCTAGCCTGGGCAAAAGAGTGAGACTCTTGTCTCAAAAAAAAAAAATGTATTCTGGATATTCATCCCTTATCAGATACATGATTTGTGAATATTTTCTTCCATTCTGTGGGTTGTCTACTCACTCTGTTGATAGCGTCCTTTTTTTTGCACATTGGTCATATTTCAGAGAAAAAGGGTTCATTTGAGTAGAAGTATTCATAAAGTGGATCTGAAATTTGCCATTAATAGGGGGCTAAGTTTTTTCAATTGTTGGCGTTTGCTATTTTATTTTAATGGCCTCTTTTTTAGTCATGCAAGAGTCTTTCGAAGTATTGCTACAGTGGTGATACTTTTATGATGGAGACTGACCAATTTACCATTGAAAAAGCCTATGAAAACCTCTGGAATATCAAACCAGAGGCTGAGTTCTTTGTTTTGGTAATAATTCTGCTTTTGTAATATGATTTTATTTAAAGAAAATTGAACTTTTTGTTTGTCATTATGGGATGTATGTGGGATTTGAGTAGCAACTGAAATCATGAAGGTAGTGGAATATGAAGCAGGTACCTTTGGTGCAATTTATAAGCAATACTGTTTATAAAAGGTTACAGAGAAGTACCTAGGTAACTGATAACAATTGCTAGTATGCATTGGGCCCTTTCTAGACGGCATGTACTCTGACACTTAATGCTTCAGGTACATTTCTCGGTTTTCCAGCAATTCTGTGAGATAGGTATTGTAGTTCCCCCTTGCTTTACATGGTTTCAGTTACCTGAGATCAACTGTGGTCTGAAAATACTAAATGAAAAATTACGGAAATAAACAATGCATAAGTTTTAAATTGTGCACTGTCCCAAGCAGTGAGATGAAATCTCAGGCCATTCCACTCAGGACGTGAATCATCCTTTTGTCCAGCATCTCCATGCTGTCTACACTACCCACCTGCGAGTCAAGTAGGAGCCATCTCAGTTATCAAATCAATTATGATATGGCAGTGATTGTGTTCAAGTAACCCTTATTTTACTTAAAAATGACCTCAAAGTGCAAGAGTGGTGATGCCCGCAATGCGGATATACCAAAGAGAAGCCATCCAGTACCTCCTTTAAGTGAAAAGGTGAAAGTTATTGATTTAATATGGAAAAGAAAAAAGTCATATGCTGAGGTTGCTAAGATCCACAGTAGGAACTATTTCTACCTGTGAAATTGTGAAGAAGGAAAAAGAAATTTGCACAAGTTTTACTGTCGCACCTCAGACTGCAAAAGTTATGGCCACAGTGTGTTTAGTTAAGATGGAAGAGACATCAAATTTGTGGGTGGAAGACATGAAACATGTTCCAGTTGATGGTAGTTGGGTTCAGTACTACCTGTGGTTTTAGGTATTCACTGGGGATTTTGGACTTTGTATCCCATGTGGATAAGGGGTGACTATTGGACTACATACTGTTGTTTCCTTTTGGAACTGGTTTAGTTAGAAATAAATTGCTTAAGGTCACATGGTTTGTAAATGGCAGGGCTGAGATTTGAACTTAGGCAGTCTGTGCTCAGAACCCAAGAGCTTAATCACTATGTTCTCCTGCCTCATCCTGATTTTTCAACAGTGGAGTATTTTTTAAATTTAAATGTCTGAGGTTTAGCACTTGTTGCCTCAATTTGACATTAACTGAATTTTGTCTGAAAATGTAGAGAGTTGATGTTGACAAATGGATACATTTTAATTACATCATATAGAATTGTGGAGTTTACCTCAAGAACTCTCTGCTGTTGATCCAACCACCGTTTCACAAGCATTGAAAGATGAGGGTCTCTACAAATGTAGAAAGTACAAGGAACATCTTTTGTGTCCTCTGGAGATTTTATCTTGTCTCAGTAGCTGAAAAGTACTTAAAAATTCAGTTTCTTATATCTCTGTAGAAAGAATGTGTTTAATTGAATAATACACAAATTTTCAATTCAAATCTTTTTTCAAGAAGAATATAAATTCTTAAAAGTGAAAGTAATCAGATTATAGGGGTTATTAAAAATTTAAGTATTAGCCTCATCAGTGTTATATTATTTTGTCCTTAAGAAATACTACACATTTCATCTATTTTTTCATTCTTTTAGAAGTCATTAATGGTTTTGTTTGCTTAAGGGTTGCTGGTGATCTTTATTTTGAAATTCTGGCATTTTGGAGCATAATGAAGGAAGTGGTCTTTTAGCTGTTGCCCACAAGAGAATGACACCGTCTTGCATGCTTACCACAGGGAGTCAGGCGTGGGTGTACATCGTGTTTCATTGAACCTGTGCAGTGGATGGAATCCACTTTGTTGGGAGTGATGATAGTGTCTTTCAGTGCACAAAATTTTAAAATTTTAATGACATCCAGATTGTTTAGTTTTTCTTTTGTGGCCTCTGCTTTTAGTGTTGTATCTAAGCAATCATTGCCAAATCCAGTATTATGAAGCTCTTGCCCTACATTTTCTAAAAGTTTTTTAGTTTTAGGTCTTATATTTAGGTCCAATTGTGAGGTAATTGTTATATATGGTATAAGGTAAGGGTCCAGCTTGTATTTTTTGCATGCAAAGATCCAGCTTTTCTCAACATCGTTTGTTGAAAAGACTGTTCTTTCACCATCGAATGGTCTTGGCTCTTGTTGCAAATCATTTGACCATACATGTAAAAACTTAATTATAATGTTCTATATTCAATTCAATTGGTCTATATGTTTGTCTTTATTCCAGTACCACAATGGCTTAATTACCATAGCTTCACAGTAAATTTTGGAATCAGGAATGCGAGACTTGCAACTTTGTTCTTCTTTTTCCAGATTGTTTGGTTATTTAGGGTTCCTTGAGATTCCATATGAATTTTAGGATGGATTTTTTCCATTTCTGCAAAAGAATCATTGAGATGTTGATAGGGATTGCAGTGAAGCTATAGATCACTTTGGGTAGTATTGACATCTTAAACCACATTAAGCCTTTCAATCCATAAACATGGAATTTCTTTCCACTTATTGGTATCTTCTTTAATTTCTTTTAGCAACATTTTGTAGTTTTCAGTGTAAAAGTCTTTTATATTTTTGGTTAACTTTATTCCCAAATTTTTTATGCTGTTGTAAATTGAATTGTTTTCTTAATTATCTTTTTGGATTGTTCATTGTTTGTGTTTGGAATACAACTGATTTTTTTTTTATTGATTTTGTATCTTGTAACTCTGCTGAATTTGCTTATTCAAATAACAGTTTTTTTGGGGAAATCTTTAGGCTTTCTACATATACGATCTTGTTGTCTGCAAATAGAGATAATTTTACTTCTTTTCCAATTTAGATTCCTTTTTTTTTTTTCCTCCTACTTGCTCTGGCTAGGACTTCCAGTACTATGTTGAATAGAAGTGGTGAAAGTGAATATCCTTGTCTTGTTCCTGATCTTAGAAGAGGAAACATCATCAGTCTTTCATCATTCAGTGTGATATTAGCTGTGGGTTTTTCATATATGGTCTTTATTATGTGGAGGTAGTGTCCTTCCATTCCTAGTTTGTTGAGTTTTTATTTTTAAACATGAAAGGGGTTGAATTTTGTCAAGTGCTTTTTCTGCAGCAATTGAGATGACCATATACCCTGAGATTTTGTAACCAGGAAAATGGCTTTGTTTCCCAGCCCAAAAAGATACTAGAAGAGGCCTCAGCAATTTAGAAATTACAGTTCTGTTTCATGAAACCCTATTCTTTTCCATACCTTTTGGTGAAGCCAAACACTGTTGTCAATTGCAGCAATCAGTCTTAGATATTTTCCTTCCCCAACCTGGCTACTGTTTTCTTAAGCCCAGCAGTAGCTACACTATAGCATTCCCCTTCTTTCTTGCCAACAATTGAAGGAAAAAAATAAATCAATTTGGACTAATCAAGAAATGGCTAGGAGCCATTTTTTTAATGGAATGAATTTATTTTTATTTTATTGTTTATATTGTCATATAGGAAAATTGACTTCTTTTTAGTATACAGTTCAGTGAATAAACATATGCATAGATTCATGTAACTACCATCACAATTAGGACACAGAACAGTTCCATCACTCCCTAAAACTCCTGCATGCTATCCCCTTTATTGTCACACTTTCCCCCTACCTTGAATCCCTGGCAACCACCGATCTTTTTCATTATCATAGTTTTATCTTTTTGAGAATGTTATACAGTATGTAGCATCTTACGTCTGTGACTAGAAGCTTAAGTGTGACTGAAGTTAGGAACCATTTTGAGCAACATTCTTCTTGTTCTGCAGAATTGTTCCAAACTGTGAGCCTGGTGTTATCGTCATGGTAGGAGATCGTAGTTGTAGGTTTATGTGTTGTACTAGCCTCAGAGCACCAGCCTCGGAGCCTCTGTTGCTCCCTATCTTATCAGTGGGGAAGGGTGTTGGCCAAATTCTAAGGCTGTTTGTTGGGATTGGGATTAAACTTTTAGCACCTGTGTATCAAGAATTAGTAGGAAATAAGGTTACCATCTGTGGTACATGGTCATTTCATGGACCACCATGTGTTATCATTTACACATGAAGGACAGTGACGAGAAAATATATTAAGCTGAAACCTAAAGAACAGCATAAGATATGATTTAAGACAGATTGTAAAGCAGCTATGTTTTGTTTCTACTGCAGTGGTCAATGAATTGTTCTGGTTTGTTAGATGAAATACATCTCGGAGAGTAAAATGTAAATGGTCATATTATATCTATTAGAATACTTTTGGTTGCAAGTAATAGAATATCCAGTTAAAAATGACTAAATAATGAGGGATTTTATTATCTCACATAAAAAGATCTCTAGAGGTAGGTGGTTCTAGGGCTAAATCAGTGGTATCAACAACGTCATGAAGAATCCAGCTCTTTCCACACTCCATTCCACTACCCTCAGTATGAAAACTTGTTGCCTCTTGCTTACAATATGGCTGCTGCAGCTCCAGGTATCATATCCTCATACAGTTGCATTCATATGTAGGAAGGCTGGAGCAGCTAATGTGATATGCTCTTCTCATGTGTTTTTTTGTTTGTTTGTTTGTTTTGTGTGGAAGAAAAAAGGGAAGAAAATCCTCAAAGGGAAATCTTTTCCTGAATTCCCCCCAATAGACTTGCTCTTATGTCTCATAGTCAGAACTGGGTCCCTTGGTCATTTTCCAACATGAAGGCGAAGTAGGTATCTAGCATTTTAATATTTATCATGTGAAGTGGGTTATGACAGGAGGGTAACAGATCTTTAGTAAAAGGCAAAAGATTTATATGATCTGATGAGAAACCAGAATATCGGAGGGTAACAGATCTGCTTTACCCTATTGTTGTGAGGATTAAATGCAGTAAAGTGGGTGAGGCACCTGTAGTTGGGCTGGGCACATAAAAGGCTCAGATCTCATTAATTTTTTTGTTTTATTTCTCCCTCTCCTCTTTAGTTTTTCTTCTTCATTTTTCAGCTTTAGAAGCAAGACGTCTAAAAGTCTTGCTCACCCTCCCTATATACAGATACTGCTTGTCTCTTCTACCCCAACCTACTTTTTGGAGTTCTGCAGATAAGGTCTAGTTTCCACAAACCATTTGGAATTTCCTCAACCTCTCAAGAAAGTCCCTGGGTCCAACCTTAGACAAAGGATACATTTTTATGGCCAGTACATAGATGTCGATTATAAACAAGAAGCTGAGCAATCCTTATAAATAAAAAAAAGAAAGAATCAACAGAGTATGTTATTATTACAATGTTAGCGTGTACTAAAAATCATCTATTTCAGTAGAGTGAAGCTCTTTCCATACAGAAAAGGAGCAAAAGGCGCCCCCGCCTGTGCTGTCTGTTCCGACTGCTGGCTCTGAGCGCCCACAAGTTGTTTCTTGCCATTAGAGCAATGACTTCAGTTTTTCCATTCCAACTGTGGTGAAAATGAATAAGAAAATTGAATCCTGCCTCTGGAAGCAGGATACAGGCTCCACACTAATCAAAAAAGGAAGATTCATTATTAGACAATATTTCACTCCCCAGACTTTGAAGAGTTCCTACATTTGTCAGAGTAGCTCTGAATCATTCCATGCCTGCCACAGGATTAGAATGGGGATATTGTACAAGCCTGACCCTTTGTAGGAAAGTTTTTTTTCCCCCTTCTAAATGAGTTGCTCTTGCTGCTCTCTGAGTCACCATAATCCAAATCTTATAATTTCACCTCTGTCTTTTCTAATCATTTTACCAGATAGCCATTTTAAGGAGGTGGGGGAGCAGGAGTCGATATTTTAAAAAAGAGGTCGTGACTTACCCTAAAATGAATTTAATGAAGACAAGGCCAATGAAATATTGACACTGTAACCAGGTAAAAGGAGAATAAAGTTTTTAGGAACGTACTTGTTAGCAATAAAGACTTCAAAGGACCACACTCTATTTGCCAAACCAAAGCTGACTTAGTAATGGAATCATGAGCCAGTGCTGACAAAAGGGACGCAGGGCTGGGTGCCCCAGTGACTCCCTGGCTCTGAGAAGCCCCCTTCTCAGACATGGGCTTCCCTGTCTCTCACCCAGTAGAGAAGCCAGCAGAAATCTGCTCTGCAGGCCTATCATTTATGAATATCCAGAGACAAAAATGTTGACAACCACAGGCTGTGGCACTGTGGGATTCTGTTGGACACATTGCAAAGGAAAACCACCAGCAGCTGTCTGAAGCTGGATTTCTTTTATTAACATTTGGTTAATAAAGCCTGTACCAAGAAGCAAACCAGATGAAAAACCAGCCTTCATTAGGAATGCCTTACTGCAGGGTGGGAAAGATATTGCTTTGTCAAAGTCAGTATGTTTTTATCAACTTGGACACCTCTGTGCCAAGCATGGATTTAGGTGCTCTGGGATTACACAGAGGGAGTTGGAAGCCTTCCTCTCCTCTATCGTCATGGAGGCCAGGCTGACATACAGGAAACTGAGGGTAACCTCTGTAAAGAGAGCGTGGGATCATGCTCAACTGTGTGGGGTGAGTGCCAGTGGGTTGGAGAGGACACAAGGAATAGTGTGAGATGAGTCCCTTCAGAGCAGGGGCCCCAGCTGGCTCATTTTGGTATCTTCAGCACTGTGATCTTGTCACACAAGATAGGGATTTAATAAGTAAATTCCAAATAAAGATCAGCTCTACGCTTTTATTCACCTATCATTTCATCCTACCCAATTTTACACCTTCCTGCCTCTGCCCATGCACTTAACATATACACCAAAATAAAAGCACCTCCAAACCCTGATGAGTCTCTAAACAGACACACAGTCTCTAAAAACTCACACACACCTGCACTCACATACTGATAAGCTCTCAATGATTCTTGTTTTCATTCTTTCTTTTTTGATCTCATGCTCTCCTTTTCTCTCCTCTCTTGCCAGCGTTGTTGCCAGGAGTTGAAAAAAGAAGAGAGTAATAACCAGTTTTTCCAAGCTTTCACCAACCAGTGCACAAAAGCACAAGGATAAAGAATTTAAAAAGTAGAGGAAGAAGGCAAGAGCAAGATGATGCGGGAGGGAAGAGAAAGACTAGGGAAGAAAGAAAACCCGAAAAATCAAGCTTCCCATTGTAGATAGGGAGTTAACTGTGAATGATAACGCTCTTCTCCTAGCAGGGTTGAGGAGGATACTATCACATTTTATGGCAAGTTGAGAGTCCTGCAAAGATAAACTGCTTTGGGCACATTGACTCATAGAGAAACAGAAAAAGGGAACTATGCAACTTCCATTCTGTCATAAATTCTGGCCATTTGTTTTTCATGAATAGTTTAGTTTCCTATGGATATGACTTATGTTTTTGTATAGGTCCCTTCCATCAAACTGACTCTTGTACAAAGTGAAATGAGGAGTACTTTTTTTGAAAAGTACTTGACTACTTGGTGAACACAGATGCCTTCTTGGCAACCGTGATGGTTGATTTTGTACGTCAACTTGGCTGGGCCATGGGGTGCCCAGACATTTGGTCAAACATTATTCTGGATGTTTCTGTGAGGGTGTTTTTGGATGAGATTTACGCTTAAATCAGTGGACTTTGAGTAAAGCAGATTGCCCTTCATAATGTGGGTGGGCCTTGTCCCATCAGCTGAAAGCCTAGATAAAACAAAAGGCTGACCTCCCCAGAACAAGAGGGAATTCTCCAGCAGACTGCCTTTAGACCTTATCTGCAGCATCCGCTCTTCCTGGTTGTCCAGTAGACTGCCTTTGGACTTGAATTGTAACTCTTTCCTGAGCAGGCCTTTCCCATAAGATTTTGGACTTGCCAGCCCCCACAGTTCCTTAAAATTGATCTATCTATCCAGACAAACACACATGTACACCTTATTGATTCTGTTTCTCAGTACACTTCTATAAGCTGACAAGCAAGGTTGGGATGTAACAAATATGTTAGTGCCTCTCCTGATCAGCACCATAACTGAGGAGTGTGGACTAAAGGGCTGAGAGCCCAGAATCTTAAGTGGCCTGGTCATGTGTGCGCTCTGCCCCTTCCAAGAGCTCTGCCTAGAGAGGTCACCTAAGCTCCAGAAGCAACAATTACCCACATGATTAGAGCACTGCCAACCACTGATGTATTCGTTTTCTATTGCCACTGTAACAAATTACCACACTTTCCATGCTTAAAACAACATAAATTTGACTTGCAGAAATGTATGAGAATAAATTTATGTTGTTTTAAGCTTCCGAAGGTTTCAGGGGAAAATCTGTTTCTTTCTTTTTTCAGCTTCTAGAGGCCACTTGCATTCTTTGGATCATGGTCCCTTCCTTGCATCACTCTAACCTCCTGCTTCTGTTGTCACATCTACTGCTCCTGTCGCCTGCTGCTTCCCTCTTACAAGCACACCTGTGGTTACGCTGGGCCCACCTGGATTACCTAGGATCATCTCCTCCTCATGTCAGTATCCTTAACCACATCTGCAAAGTCTCTTTTGACCTATAAAATAACATTTACAGGTTCAAGAGATTAGGATATGGATGTGTCATTGGTGATGGTAGTAGGGACATCATTCTACCTACCACGCCTGCTCAGAGGTAATGGTTACAGATGGAAGGTGAGATGGTGGGAGGGGATTCTAAGATTTCAGAGTTGGTAGTGAAATCATTTTATTTTTTGGAAAAGTACTCAATTATGTGGTGAATGCAGAAAGTTGCAACAAAGAAATGCTTTATTGGCTCCTAAAGAGACAAACATGTGTTGGTGCTATATTTTTCTTTAACAATGACAATTCTGCTTCTAGAATCATCACAGAGTAAAGCTTCTCCCCCTCAAAAAATTAAAAATATATTTTAAAGTATAATATTGTGGTCATCTGGGTAAACAAATCTGTGGGGCTTCATGTCCTGGCAGCTTCAGCAAGCACTCTGTCCAGTCTCCTATAAGCTACCTTTGGCAGAAATTAAAACCTTTTAAGATGGACCCTGAGAAACTTCCTCAACACATTTAATTCAAGTATCATAAATCCATGTCACCATTTCTATTCTAGAATATGTCATCCCAATGTAAGTTCTAGAATTGTGCCCTCAACATGCTGAGTACAGTTTTTGAGAATCAGTCGTTTTCAATGCTTCCTTCTTGGGCACATGGATAACTTCAGGGAAACTGTAGCCTTTCTTTTGGGTGTATTGCTTTATTTTGGTTGCTCAAGACACTGCCATAACCTTTGCTTGGTGTATTCTTAGCAGAGAAAACTTAGTTTTGACTCCATAGAAAGGGGAGAACATAAAATAAATCAGTTTTCAAAAATCATCCTGATGCTCAATTCAACAATTGTTGAGAAGTCTTTAATAATTTCAACTAGCTGCTGAAGATGCACGGTCTGTGCCCGATCTCATGGTTAAAAGGATTCACCTAACTGGGTGCCCCAGGCTTGCTTACTCTCATCTAGTGATGGCACTCTCTTAGGGCATTTACCTGCCTTCAGGCACAAGGACTTCAAATAAGTACTGAAGACTTGGTCCAGAACTCAAGGATGATTTATTGTCCCCATTCCAAGGATGATTTACTACATATAATTATGCCTCCCTTTCCCTCCTCTTTTTAACTCTAAAATTCTCATTACATATTTATCAGGGATTGCATTTGGTTCAGTCAATCCAGTTCCCCTTGTTGAACTATCCCAGTCACGTCAAGCCTTGTGAGAGATCTTTGGCTGTTACTTCACTGGCCGTTTCTGTTTTCTGCTTTTTCTTTTAAGGCTTCATTTGACTGATGGAAGATGGGTATTTCTTGTTTTTCAGCCCTATGTGAACTGCCATCATGAAAAAGGTGGCCAACCATGTCACGGCTCCTGTCACTGTGTAGGCAAGACCTGTGAAAAGGCTACTACCTCCACTCCATGTCGTGGTACAAAGAACGACTGATTTTTTCCCGTGGAACCTGGTTACCGGGAAGTCTAAGAAGACCTGTTAAGGGTCTGTCTCAACACTTCTCATCTTTACTATTCCACATGCTAAATATATTAGGTTGAACCATATAAAATTGCTCTTTTTTTGCAGGCAAAAAATGGTTGAATACTTAATTTCATATGGTTCAACCTAATCTTTACCAAGCAGTACTCTGTATGTTGACAGAATGAAATTAAATAAAAAGCAAGCTTTTCCTCTAAATATTGGTAATCTACAAAAGAGATTCTGACACAGATCTGAATGACTTACAGACAACTGAATAATGAATAAATATATTTCATTCCCCCTAGCAAACCCAAGAAAATTAAAAGAATACAGATAGGTTTTACAGCAAACCTAAATTTTTATTTATGAATTAGGAGACCCAGGGTAGGCTATAGTCTTTTAGTAGGCTAAGGTTTGAATTCCTTCCTCAGGGAAAATTCTATAAGGGAAGTGAAGAACACACACACACACACACACACACACACCAGATAGATGGCAAAACATTTTTGTTGGGAAAACTAAAGGTGGTGCATTCATTTGGGTTTTGAAAAGGCCAGGATCCCCCATTGCTAAGGAGAAAGTGTTTGAAGTGGGTTTGCTATCGTTAGCATTTTAATGATGTCATTTTGATTATGCATGTGGCCTGAGGTTTTTAAACATCTGGTGCCTTTTGTAAACCAAACTAATAAACAAACAAAGGCTTCTCATAGCAACGGCACAGGACAGAGGCATTTCCCAGCAAAGCTATTAAAAAGGCCTCAAATCACTTGGCAACATGCTATTTAAAGGCACAAGGAAACTTGTTAGGAAACTAGTTCTCTCTTTTCTTTTACATCAGAATTCCTCATTGTCATCAGGTCCTTGGGTGCCACCTTAACCCATCTGTCTGACTGTTTTCTCTCTCCCTCAGTTCCCATTTGAGGCAGTCTTTTCCTCACACACAAAACATCTTTTTTCCCCTTAGAAGTGGTAGCATTTTCTGCAGCACAGGCTTAGTTGCTCTTGCATATTAGGCAGGCCGTTAGGCTGGTTGGGTAATACTCACACCAGGACTTTACGCAGGTAGTACAAATATAGGACTGAAGCTCAGGATTGAGGTTCTGTATGGAAGATTTATATTTGAGAGTGATCAGCATTAAAACTTGACTGTAAATCAAGTCATCCAAGGAAAGCATGCTCAGGGAAAAGAAATAGAGTGTCTCCCGTATTTGGAACACGGCTTCCCTTCCTCACCGCCTCCAACCCCAAACTCGTTGTAATGCATTGTGAGGCCAGCAGTGCGTGATGTTTTATTCCTGTTCCTTGAATGCAGCTATAACTGCTTTAATGGTAAGGCAATCACAGAATTGGCAGGATCAGAAGGTCCGACTTGAGAGACCATTGTCAAGCAACTTTCAGTCTCTACTTAAATTTTTTTGAGGGTCCATCAATACATGAGTGGATTAATAAAATGTGGTATACGTATACCATGGGATATTACTCAGCCATAAAAAAAATGGTGAACTAATACCTTTTGTAACAACCTTGGTGGAACTAAGACCATTCTCCTAAGTGAAGTATCGCAAGAATGGAAAAACAAACACCACATGTACTCATTATTAAATTGGAACTAAATGATCAACACTCATGCATACATATGGTAGTAAATTTCAATGGAAATCAAGCGGGAGGGGGAGGAGGAGGAAGGGATGGGTAAATTCATACCTAATGGGTAAAATGCACACTATCTGGGTGATGGATACACTTAAAAATTTGACTCAAACTATACAGAAGTAATTCATGGAACCAAAACATTTGTATCCCCGTAACATTCTGAAATAAATAAATAAATAAATAAATAATTTTTTTGAGGGAGAGAAGGGTTTGCTGAAATTGCTATTCAAAAGGTTTACTCTTTGATCTGTATCTTTAATGCTCCACAAGAGAGATAAATTTGTGGCTTTCATTTTCACAGAATAGCATTAGAGACCCTGCTAAATACATTAATTAAAGGCAGACCTACTCCTGGTCAGTAAACAGAAAGAGACAAAAGGCTGAGTGGCAGAGATGGCTTCACATCAGTGGGGACATTTCTGACTGAGCGACGTCCCCATTCCCCTGTCAGAATGGAGATGTCCACACACCTACTCTGGAATGAAAAAAAGAAAAGATGGAGCAGGGAACTGGAGCACGTGTGACTGTTCACTTTTGCCCAAGAATTTCTTATTCAACCTCCCTGACAGGTTAAGAAACTAAAGAGGTGAACAATTTTGTGCTAAGATTGTCTGGCCTAGTGGGGGGTCCCATTAAACACCTCCTAGCCAGTAGCCCTGAGATGATACAGGGGGTGCTGATGCCTAATCAGGCTGAAGTTTCAAAGCTGTGTACAAGCCCTGGGAAGATTCTGCCTTCAAGAGAATTCTGCTTCACAGAGAATCAGAAAGAGGCTTTAAAATTAAGTCTAGGCTTTGTGGTGGCTCACAACTGTAATCCCAGAACCATGGGAGGCTGAGGCACGAGGATCACTTGAGGCCAGGCGTTCAACATAATGAGACCTCATCTCTAAAAAAAATGAAAAAAAATTAGCTGGGTGTGGTGGCATATGCCTGTAGTCCCAGCTACTCAGGAGGCTGAGGCAGGAGGATTGCTTGAGCCTAGGAGTTGGAGGTTGCAATAAGCTGTGATCTTGCCACTGTACTCTAGCCTAGGTGACAGAGCAAGACCTTGTATTAAAATAATAATAAGAAGAAGAAGAAGAAGAAGAAGAAGAAAAAATTAAGTCTAAAGATCAGAGTTAGTGTAAATTGTGTCTAAATACATAATTTCTTAAAGATAGTGTTTAGTACCATTTTAAGGTTAAATCCTTTATGATTTTTAAATTAAGACTTACACTTGTATTTTTAAATTAAGTAAAAAAATTTCAGAATCTCATATTAAAGCATATGTCTCTTAACTTGGACCATATGTCCATAATCAAGGCACCAACTCCCACGTGCTGGCTTTGTACCTAAGGGAGGGAAGAACACGGCATCTTCAATGCAGAGCTTATAGCATGCCTCACATGGGCTGGATTAAATGAACCTGTCCCTTGAGCCCAAGGCTCCCGTGGTCTATGATACTTTTGCCTAGAATAAAAGGTTCCACAGTCTCTCTCAGATTTAGTTATTTTCATATTCCAAATTTACTTGTTATCAAACTCCTCTCTCTTTATTTTCCTTTATAGACCTTCATCTCATCCCATCCTATCTGGCATGCTTCTCCTCACTGCTTTAGATCTCTAGGCCAAGTGTTACTTAATCTTTCTTGGGGGACAGAAATAGTCATTCCCTACTTATCCATACCTCCTTACCTGATACTGCTATTAACTGTTATTCCTTTAAAAAACAAAAGTAGACATTTAAGTATATAACAGCTATATGGTGATAGAAGACAGTTGAGGGATTCAGGACAGGCCACTTGAAAATATGCCACTTTGGCATATTGATTATTTTGAGCTGCTGGCACTTGCAAAACAGCAGGTGCATGAAGAGAACTCTGACCTCCCCTTTTCTTCTTGAAAGCAGGAGATAAAAATCCCATGTTAAAGATGCCCTCCCTGGAGAGAAAAGGAGAAAAGAAACATTCTTATCACCAGAGACATAGTCAAGGCTAAGAGAAATTTGTATAAACAAACCTTGTTAAACTTACCCTTATCTTTCTACTTTTCTACGCTTGCTATTCTTTATTCAGCCTAGTATATAAGCACTTAGGCTTAATCACTTTTTAGGGTTTTCATTTTCCTTGTGAGAGTTCCACATTACATGCAAATAAAATGTATATGCTTTTCTTCTGTTAATCAGTCCCTGCTGGAGCACCTAGGAGGGGACAGGAGAATATTTTCCTCCCCTACACATTTCTTCTTCTTCTTCTTTTTTTAAATTTTGTATGCAGATTTAGTTGGAAAGTAGAAAAGTGTAGAATGAAACAATTCAACAATAAGTAGCCAGGTTTTCCTTGATCCCCACAAAGAAAAGGGGTATAAAAAGATACTGAAGGTTGAAACTGTAATTACCAGCAGGCAAGTCTTCTGTAAAATGGTGTGTTCGATTGAGATGATGGTACAGTTTTTTGAATGTGGGAAAGGCAGCTGTCTACATCCATACATCATTGAGGAAGCCATTGTTTCTTGGATCCCCTTTATCCAATTCATAGAGAGGTTTATGCCAGTTTGGGGGCTTTGTGGTTCCTGTGGTAAGAAAATAAGGGATATGGTAGAGAAAAATCATATATACTCTTCAGTTTTCTTTAGAATATAGAGAATTAAAGAACTTCTGCATTTTTGAGGAAATAGAAATTAAGTTTTTTTACAAAAGTTGTGTGTGTGTGTATGTGTGTGTGTTTATAAGCTACCTGAGTATGCAACCATTAAAAATATGCTTTTAAAGATTCTAAGAAAATGCTCATACTTTCATGGGGTTAAAAAAGGCAGAATATCATATTCTATGTATACTATATCTTCAACTATATTAAATGCATGGAAAACATTGAAAAAATAGAACAAAATGATTATGGTGGTCGTATTCACTGATAACAGCATGGGAAATAGCTTTATTTTCTTTAGTTTCACTAGTAATCTAAGGGGAACAAATTAAAACAAGATACTATTTTCAGTTAAGAATTGGTTAATATTTAGAGAAAAAAAGAATGACAACCATTGATGAGACAGCAGAAATGGGAACTCTTGTACAGAGCAGATATATAGATTAACATCATCTTTGGCAAGTTAGGAACATGCATTGAAAGCTTTAATATTTTGTATACATTTTGGCCCAGAAATTCTACTTCTCAAAATGTATTCTAGGAAATGATCATGGAAATGCATAAGATTGGTTTACATAGATGGTCACCACAGCACTGCCTCTACAGCTCAAAGCTGGAAGCAAGGGAGGAGGAATTGTAAGTGGGAGGAGGTGGACAGCAAAGGCATTGCCGGCCTGTTCTAAAGGCTTGGTAGGTTTGGGAGCTGTAGGGATGTTGGAAGCACAGGGTGGAAGGCAGTGCCAGGAGATGAGCCTGTTGAGTTTACCCGCATTCTCACACTTCCCAATTTACAACGGAGGCCATGTCTGTCTCTCTCACTCTTCAGGAGACTCTTCAGAACAGTGCCATCCTCATCTGTGTTTTCACTGGCATTTAGTCCAGTACCTGGTCTATAGTAGCTGTTCAATAACTGCTTGATGAAAGAGTGAAATACTCCACTTAAATCTGGCAGACAGAGTTGATGATAAAAACCATACTGAACTATAAAGAGCTGGTCAAAAGAGTAAATTATGTAATGAACTTTTTATATCAGGATGCCAAAATACTAAACAGGGAGCCACTTTTTTTCAACTAAGACTACTGACTAAACAACTTTCTCCTAAAAGAAACCCAGACCTGTTTTCTAAGCATGGGCTATGGTGCTTATAAAACCATATGCTAAGTTTGGTTGGATTAATCTGGTGAAGTGTGTTTGTACACTTGTACTTCCTTTGGAAATAATCCTTTGCCGGAGAATCTTCCTCTGCAAATGTTGTGGAGCCCGTCTATTTTGGCCCTTCCCAAGAATTCAATCACTGTTACTAGAAGAATTTTGATCAAAATTGAAATTGCCTTCAGTGCCTACACTGTGGACCTCACCTTCTCTCTACTTTGGCCTGAGCTCATGGCCCAAGTTAGTGGTCCTATGGGCCACTGACATCAGAATCACCCAGGGACTTGTTAAAAGTGGAGGTTCAAGCATGCCCTTCCCTATCAACTTTTAACCCCATCCTATGCATGTCTCCAGAGGATATGAGATGCATCGTCTAAGAGACATGCTAAGACACTTCCTTTATTTTCCAAGCTCAATTGAGTCATTTGTATTCATCCATTCCTTCAACAATAAACATTTCTTGATTGTCACTAGCACCAGGGATACAAAACTGCATAAGACCCAAACTCTTTCCTCAAGGAATCATAGACTGAAGTGGTGCATAACACGTATGCAAACAGATAATTGGAATGTAGTGTGGTGACCCTTACAATAGAGGTAAGAACAAAGTATAGCAGGAGACGGGGGAAAGCCAAGGCCCCTTTGTGTCATAGGCTTGTGGTTATGTGGTAAGACAAAGCAAAATAATGTTTCCATGTTCCTTTCAAAAATCAGCAATTCAATTATAGATACAGTGACCATACATACCAGTTTGCCTAGACAGTCCCAGTTTATGTTGTTTGTTATCCCATCTGATTTAGCATTTATCCCAAGTAATATACTTATAATTTAACCCTTCCAGTGTCCAGCCATGATCTTAGCTAGTAGTGTCTGAGATGCCCACATGCAGTGAATGGAGTGATTATATGTGAAAGACAACCAGAGACCCTTTCAATCAAAACATTAAACATATCCCTGTGACCCCTACCAGCTACTTAACATTCCAGCCAGTCAGGCCATAGTTTCTTTCTTGGCCAGTGAGATGTATGAAGCTGCCAGGCTGCAAATCAGTGAGGTCAGTGGGAAATGTGGGAAATTATAGGTTAGGTTATACATATTTGATGTATGTGTGGGAAAGAGATGCTGAACAGTCCTGCTAAATATTGTTTGGTATCAGTCTTTTAATTTGTTAATAAATCATGTAAGCTACGAAGAGCTAAAAAATGGAATGTGCATGTTATATGTAAAATTAAGAGGCTGGACAGCGGATACTAGCACTCTGGGAGGCTGAGGTGGGACAATTGCTTGAGCTCAGGAGTTTGAGACCAGCCTGAGCAAGAGTGAGACCCCATCTCTACTAAAAATAGAAAAAATTAGCCAGCGTGGTGGCGCATGCCTGCAGTCCCAGCTACTCAGGAGGCTGAGGCAGTAGGATTGCTTGAGCCCAGGAGTTTGAGGTTGCTGTGAGCTAGGATGATGCCACAGCACTCTAGCCTGGGCAATAGAGTGAGACTCTGTCTCAAAAATAAATAAATACTAATGTAAAATTAAGTAGTTTCTCAAGAAAGATGATGAACGTGATACTTGCAATGTTGGTTGACATTTACCCCCCACCATGGGAACCATAATAATATCAAATGACCATGTAATAAAAATATATAAATTTGCTGAAGAACATCAGAATCTACTTTGAAAGTTTATGGTGATTTTTAAAAGAATGTATCGAAAGAAAATGTTTTAACTCATGTAGTTACACGAGTAGGTCCATTTACGTGACATTCTGTGAGCCTGACTTTTCTTTTTTCTTTTTCTTTTATTTCATTATATTATGGGGGTACAGATATTGTTAGGGTT
>VBSM01000272.1:70236038-70256476 GCA_008086735.1 Cheirogaleus medius
TGACAAAGTCCAACAAACCTTTATGATAAAAACTCTTAACAAAATAGGCATAGACGGCCCATACCTTAAAATTATCAAATCCATATACGACAAACCCACTGCTAATATCATTCTAAATGGGGAAAAATTGAAATCATTCCCTCTTCTAACTGGAACTAGACAAGGATGTCCACTATCTCCTCTTCTATTCAACATAGTGCTCGAAGTCCTAGCTATAGCAATCAAGCCTGACTTTTCATTTAGATCAAATGGATTTCCTTCTAGTTTCACTTTTTATTGCAGTCTTTTTTTTTGTAACCAAAGAAAAGCTTTTAATGTGTTGGCTCCATCAGCAGAAAAAAGATCTTTGTAGACAGTTAAATGAGGCCAGTTTTACATGAATGTCTTCAGATGCTTCTATTAGAAAAATCAGGTAGGTTAATTATAATAATGGTTTGATTTTTATGGGTTTGATTCTTCATAGAATCAAAGCAAAGCTTTTAGAAGTTCAATCTTTGAAGGTGAAATCTCTGACAATATTATAAATGTTACTATAAATTTAGTTACAAAATTCAACAATTAAGTTTAAATTGGTTTTGTACTGATAACATAACTACAAATTTGGTGGTGTGCATCAGAGTCAAGATAATGCTCTCAGTAAATTGAAAAATGAATAGAGAAAAAATGTACTTAAAATTGGTTGTGGTACACCCATAATTCACAATCATATCCAAACAAGCTATAAGAGTTTATTAATCAAAAGAAGAGCCGTACTTGTGCAAATTTTAACATTCTTGTATTGTCACAGAGAAATTGAATTTTCAACTGCAAAATTTTTATAATGACACAGATGTTAAAAAAAATACTTCAACATGGTAGTATTTTGCTACACATTATCAACCAGAATTTCAGAAAGGTTTAAGCCTTTAAAGAACTTTTTTATATATCGAATAATGTGGCCTAAAATGATCCTGAACTTTTGTTTTTTCTCTTCTTTTTGAGACAGGTCTCACTCTGTTGCCTGGGCTAGAGTGCAGTGGCACAATCATAGCTCACAGCAACCTCAAACCTCTGGGCTCAAAGAATCCTCCTGCCTCAGCCTCCTGAGTATCTGGGACTACAGGCACATGCCACGACTGGCTAATTTTTCTATTTTTTGTAGAGACAGGTCTTGCTCTTGCTCAGGCTGGTCTTGAACTCCTGGCCTCAAGCAATCCTCCTGCCTTGGCCTTCCAAACTACTAGGATTACAGGCATGAGCCACCGTGCCCAGCTATGATCCTGACCTTTTTCTGTAAATGAACTTTCTGAGATTGGTTGCATTTTGTTCAAAATAGTTGAAAATCTTTAAACAAATGATCTGAAATATGGAATGCCTACAAACTTTAGTTTTTGAAGATTTAGTGAATGTTAATTTTTGAAAACCAAGCTTACAAACAAGAAGACAGTGAAATTTATTCCTGTAAGAGCAAGGGAATAATTGAACATACTACAGAATGGGAGTTCAAAATGTGTACAAGATTTAATTTTTCAATTCTTGGGTGAGGGAGGGGAAAAAACAAATAAATAAATTCTGTAATTATATTTTGGAGTATCTTGACTTATGTGAAGATTCTTTTGATAGTGCTCCTATTTTTTTTTTTTTTTTTTTGAAACAGAGTCTTATTCTGTTGCCCAGGCTAGAGTGCAGTGCCTAATCATAGCTCACTGCAATCTCAAACTTCTGGGCTCAACTGATCCTCTTGCCTGGGCCTCCCAAAGTGCTAGGTTTACAGGCGTGAGCCACCACACCTGGCCAGTGCTTCTATTTTTAATTGGATAAAATTTTCTGTACCATAATGAAATGATAATTGAGGTTTAGGATTTTGTACCATCTAAAGTTAGTGGCATATTCAAAAGAACCAAAAAATAGAAAAAAACTTATGTGAAGTAAAAAAGACAGTGACTATGAAAATATTTGGGTTAAAATACTAGCATATTTCAAGACAAAAAAACTGAAATTAAGAATATCCACCATTTAGTAAAATGGGTTGTGAGTGTTATAGGTACTGCAGCACCTACAGAATATTTTCTCAGTAAAAAAACATTAGGGTCAAAAGAAAAAAAATCATGCAAAGATGTCAACAATTTCAAATTGATTCACCATAACCACAATCTTAGAAGATTGTGGATAATTTTGTGAAAAAATTAAAAATAAGGCCACAGTAAAAAGAATAAATTCATTAGAAAAATACAGAGGTTTGTAATTAAGACAGATATGGCCAAGAAACTGGTTAAAGTATATCACTATGTATCCAGAATAATTATTATGCTTACATTATTTTTTAGTGTTTAGATCACTAAAGAAGTTTTTTTAAAAAGTTGGTTTCAGTCCCAGTGGCTCACACCCGTGAACCAGACCAGTCTGGGCAACATAACAAGACCCTCGTCTCTATGAAAAAAAGTGAATTTATTGCACACACATATACTATCTCAATTTTTGAAAGAACTGCATTTTTGAAAATAGTTTTTAACAGAATCATTTTATAGGTCCACCAATATGATGTCAATTTATTGATCAATAAGTAAAATTTTCAAGTAAATATATAGTTATTATAGTACACTCTTTCACTTTCAAAAGTATACCAGTTTGGATGACAAATTACATGGTCATCCTAATTATAGCGGAAGCAAAAAGTTTCTTAAAACATTGTCTTTTTCCTAATGGTAAACCAGAAGGAACCAGGGCACCAATCATTTCATGTTTTTGACAGGTATACAATGGAGATGCTCATAAGTTGGGAAATTAGAGCAAAAAGGAGTCAACAAAGATATAAAGAAGGAGGACTCATAAACATAAAAACCAAGTTTTTGTGAAGAGCTAGGAATATTGAGCTACTATATGGATCTTAGCTTCAAATGCATTAGCAAGGTTATCGGTGTTTGGATTCATACTTATCTGTCCACCATGTAAGTCCAGTCTTTAGCATTGGGACTTTGATTTGTAGTGATGAATTAACATTGTATGAAAGAATTATGGTGTCTGCAAAGAAATTAAAAGCTAGCAATTTTGCCACCTTTTGATATACAGAGCCAGACACAGCTGGAAAATAAATCAGAGTTTTTGCAGACTCTCAACACGCCTACATGCCATAGATGCTGGAATCACAAGACCATTCTTTTTTGTGCCAAGGTTGAGCCAATTATTGAAAAATACTCTTAAGCTCCATTTAACGCATGTTCCCTGATTATTCCTCAGATTTCTGGCAAGGGAGAACTTATTTGCAAATGAAATACCATAAGTCCGTGCTCTGGTTTAGCCAGAATAATATTTACAGACCTTTTTTTTTAAAAAAAAAACTGCCACTCAGCAGCAGAGGCTATCTTCTGGACATTTAGGTTGTTATACATTTATGAAAGGGTACATCAGGGAGATAGGAAAAGTCACCCACCACTGAATATGCTGTTGGCGATAGCACCACAAGGAACAATGGGGGTCTCATTGTGTGACATTTTGAATGGAGCATAGCCCTCAACAGTCTGGATGCAAGATGATACAGCAATGATTAGTGCTTTTGGTGAACTCTCTTAGAATGTTAAAAGTGAGAACACTGGCAACATAAATCAATCCACATTGATTTATTGATATGGACCAAAATTACAGACTGCTACCTGTTTTCCCCAGGCTGCTGGCTCACTTAGACTAGGAAATTTTTGTATATTGGAGATAATGTATGTATGTGTATATGTGTCTGTGTGTGTTTTTTCCTCATTAACAATGCATAGCATACCAAAAATGCCTACATTTTTTTGCAGACAAGAAACTTTACCTTGCTGGCTATGGTATATATCACACTAAGCCTACATTGGAATACATTTTTGGGGGGGTGGGGAGGGACAAGGTCTTGCTCTGTTGCCTGGGCTAGAGTGCAGTGGCATCATCATAGCTCTCTGCAACCTCAAACTCCTGGCCTCAAGCAGTCCTCCTGCCTCGGCCTCCCAAAGTGCTAGGATTACAGGCATAAGCCACTGTGCCTGGCCTGGAATACATCTGTAAAACCTCTTTTCATTGAAGTATAACCTATATTCAGAAAAGCACACAAATCTTGAGTCTACGGCTTGATGACTTATCATGGGGAATCCATCCATGCAACTACCAGAATACATTTTTAAAAGAGTGGTTGTTAAAAATCATTTGAGTTATCACTTTCTTATAATAATGTCAGCATGGAAAAGGTTTCCTTCTAGCTTTTCTTGATATCAGGTTGAATATCATCTACCGAGAGTAAAAATTTGTAATCCTATTTCTGAAAAGAAATTCAATTAAACCAAATGGTTTTATTCAATCAAATAGAGCCCAATTTCCTTCAAGTAGGCTGGACCAAAGTCCCAAATATAGGAAGGACAATGGTAAATATAGAGTGAGCAAGACTGAGACCAGCCACTTAAGGTTACTATGAAAGGATAACCATTTAGTTGGACAAAATTCACATCACTCTTCTACAGAGGGAAAGTGCTCCATCTTGGGTAACAGTTATCCTGAATATTCCTTCAATTTATGCAAGAGTGAAATGAGCATTTCTGTTTTGTAAAACCTTAGCTTTTGAATTTATCAAAACTCAGAATCATTGCATGATCCATCCCCTCTTTTAAACTGGAAGATCCACCTGGTTTAAAAAAAAGAAAAAGAATATTATACGAAATTAAATAAGGCCTTACTTTCACATGTTCGCCCACCAGTTCCCTATTACTTCTGGACTGAATATATCGATAGAGGTTCTGATAGAAGCCATGCAATTTGTAATACATATAAATATTACCCCGCATGGGAGAAAGCAAGAAATAAGAGGAGAGTAAGAAAAATTAGTTGGAATGTTAATAAACTTGGATAGGAATTTTAAAATAAAAAGTAGCACAGAAAAAATTAATGAGAACTGAAAGTTTCTTTAGGGGGAATATTAATAGAAACACCAAAAAATCATAAAAGTCAGTGTTGGGAAATCTTTATAGAATTATTGAAATAACTAAATAATCTATTTTTAACGTTTTTGTAAGGGCTACTGTGTTCTTGCCTTAAAAATTTTTCATAACCAGCCTTTGTATTTCCAATACATAAAATTTGGCTTTTTAATACTGTCATTTCCCAGAAATAACAGAAAAATGCATTGTCTAGGGGTTGTGGTAGGCACCAAAATTCACGTAATTTCAAAGCAAATCCATGAAGCATAGTTTGAAATTGGAACCCTTGAGCATATTTAGGTGCATGTGCATACTGGGCATATAAAAGGCATTAGACCAGAAGCTCCTTGCAGTTAAGCTCCAAGTGTTTTTGTCTTTTTATCTCTAGGATCTAACACAGTACCTGGCACATACCACTTGCTCAAGAAATGGTGAACCATTTATTATGGGCAAAAAAATGGAATAATTCACTGACCCAAAAGAAGGAAGGTGATTTTCACCCTTGCAATAAATAGCCTTGTTGCCATGAGAGAGATGCCTTCTACATATGTTGCCATATGAGGCTGCCCAGTTCAAAGCTACCATCATGGTTCTACCTTTTTGGTGACATACCAAAGCCCTGGAATTCTCTAGGCAGACTTGACATAGATTTTACTAACAGCACATATGGAAATATCCACGTGGGTTTAACCAACCATATCCATAGATTTTACTAACAACACCTAGAGGACCTTAAAGAGGATGAGTATGGAAAAACAGGAGCTGGTACTCTCAATAAGCTGGGAAGAAAATCATGGCAAATGTGGCCAGTTACAGCAAACAAGAAAGGCTGAAGAGCTTTGTCACTCGTAGGAGAATAATCTCTAGAACACTGACAAAGGGAGATGCGGGGCCGTGACAAAGAGGCAGGCTGCAGCATAAGCCAGAGAGCATTGGTGTGAAGGCAAACAAGCCATTTCCTCACCCAAAGAGGGAACCTCTGTTGTTGACCCGTGATTGTAGAAAATATGAAGTCCACAGAATGGAATTTACCATACCATTTCTTGGAAGCTAAAAAGAGAATTCTATTTAACCAGAGTTATATGTTCACATAAATGACAACATAAACAGGCAGAACACTTGCCACACTAGGGACTGGGGTGTTTTAATAACCTCTTTTAAATGATTCTTTGTCCAAGATTTAGCTTAACAAGGCCTCCAAGATCATCATCTTTTTGATTACTCCTGGAGGCACAATTCACTTTATGGCCTTTCTTCCCTTTAAATTCAGTGGCACTTTGTGCAGATTCCTTTAAGATAGTCTCTTGTGGGTTCATCGCCTAGGTTCCAGTGCGTGTAATGTGTGGTAACCGGTGAGCTGAAGGCCCTGTGATCACCCTAAGTAGTTTGGTTGGGTTTTTATGAGAAGCCTCTGCCTGAAAGGAATGGTTAGCAGCTGGTAACACTTCATTTGCTTTCAGGGTTTCAAAGGACACAGACAGATGGGAATTGAAGCCCTTTAAGGTTTGATCGTTTGGACTTTTTCTTCAAAAATTTAAGCATTCTGAGCCCTCAGGAAAGGAGGCGGGAAGGAGGAAGGAAAGAAGAAAGGAAGTCAGGACAGGAGCATAGAAAAAGAGGGGGAAGGGAGAGAAGGAGGAAGGAAGGTCTTAGAGTACAATGCATTCTTAAAGTGTCAGCAAGGCAGATGGGAATTCTCCAAAGACACTCATCAGAGGAGTTCCTCCTCCCAGGAAGGAGCCTACCTCAGTGTCCCCGCTGTGCCCAGCCACTGGCTGGGGTGGCCATGGGAAGCATGGCCTTGGCGCAAACACATGGTGATTTCACAGTGCAGCAGTTGGGGCCATCCCTCAATAATACTCCCTGCAGTAGATCCAAGAGTAGCCTTTTCATAGCCTCCGTTGTCTTACCTGGTAGTCAAGACTTAACGAAAAATGTATTTCCTTTAACTCCTCAAATGTACTTCAAGGTCCTGTTCTGTCCTCTGGACTCTGCACCTCTCGCCCCTCAGCATCTTCCACACTAGCCCAGTACCCCACCTTCCCCTTCTTAAATGACTCTGCATGGGGTGAATCTAGGCACAGGCAGGCTTTCTCTTGGGCTGCCCACTGAGCATCCTACCTCAAGGCCCTGCTTCCACCTCAGACTCAGCTGGTCCCAACCAGACTCATCATCTCCTGAAAAATACTCCTCACTTCTTCCCTCCTGCCTTCCTCCCCACCTTCCTTCCCTCTGTTCCTCTCCTTCCCAAGGGTCAGAGCTGTTTTGTGGTCTGACAGCTCTCCCAGCTGCCTCCTGCTCCCTCTCCATTTTCCCTCACAGGTTTCCCCCAACAAATGTCATGGATGTCTAACCCTGTCTTGGCATCTGCTTCTCAGAGGACTTGACTAACATGAGACTTTACTCAGCCCAAGAGTAGGGACTTATCTTAATTATTCTTTGGCATTTCTCACAGTCTCTGGTGGCCAGGCTGAGTCTCCTTAGGGATTAGGCAATTGCATATGTAGAATGACTTGCAGGGAATCCAAGGAGGGTCCCACCAGATGTGTGACCCCTGATGCTAACTCACTGTGTGACCTTGGCCAAATCACTTAACCTCTCAGCCCATTAATTTTCTCACTATAAAATAAGTGGTTAAGTTCAACGATCTCACATTTGGAGTAAAACCAGCTTGATTGATAAGATTTATATTACAAAGTTAGATACATAAAGAATCTTGCAGCTTTGAAACAAAGAAGCAAGAGAATAATAATACCCCCTAAAGGGAAAGAGGGGGGCATGAACTCAACAATTTGTAGGATTCACCACCCTCACCTCGCTTTATTTTTCATATTTTCAGTTTGGGGAAGCATTTGATGGAACTTGTGAACTTATTGCCGAGTGTTACATAGGAGTACATCAACATAAAGTCAATTGAAGTCTCCTGAATTTCACTTACCTTCATTTTCTTTGTAAGGGAAAAGGGAATAGAACAGGTGCATTCTTTGTCAAAATTAAAGGCATTTTCCTGTACTTTTGCACAATTTGCACATATTTTTGTGTAATTAATCTGTCAGGCAGGAAAAAAACCAATTATTAATTAAAAAGTTATGTTTCATGAATACATGTCTTAAAATTCAAGTCTGGAGTCTACCAAAATCTTCAGCCTGTCTGGGTCCGGGAGCGGTGGTTTCTGGGATATGAAGAGGGCAGCCCACTGTGGAGGGTAGGCGTTTCGTGCGCAGGAAGGGTGGGCCTTCCTACAGTCTTTTATGTGAGGAGCTGGCAGCACTTTGCCACAGGCCCAGAGTTCAGCGTTTCTCCTGCGTACTTATATAACCTGGTGCGATGAAGCCTTGCCCCTCCATCACAAAGAGGTGTCACCAGGAAGGTATTAGTCAATGACTCAGCACAACCGGGCTTACAGCCTGAGTCTAATCGATTTTATGGGGAAGGCATTTCACTGCTTTTCCATTCTATTGTATGGAAAATATTTATACTAATGAATTATTCTACATGGCGCCCAGAGGAAGTTATTAAAAAATCACCAAACACAGAAAAAGAAGTGTTTCCAAGATGTATTATTGACGTATGTGGAATAATTCTGGTTTTTAAAATGTTATTGCACTGTTTTTTAAAAGTTGAATTCTGTGAAAAATGATATAATAGACTCTCGTAAAAGAGGATAGTTTGTCCCAATTGGGCGCCTCCCGTGAGCTCTGGCTGAGGCACTCCAGTTCTGTGGAGAGGCAGCTGGAGGAGGGGTAAGGAGGGGTTCTGGGAGTCTGGCTCAGCAGCTCCCCTATCTGCAAGAATGCTTGTTAGGGGCCCGGGCTGTCGTGGGCCACTGCTTCTTGCCCTCGCTGCATTGAGGAGTAATTAGAAGATTATGGGAGTGCTGAGCAGGGAAGCAAGGGAGCAGCACTTTCCTTGGTCAGATGCCAATAGGATTTAGGACTCTTTGGGAGAAAAGACTAACACGAAAGACAGAAGGAATTTCAGATCCTTGCAAAACCATTGAGGGTTCTGAAGCCCAAAGGTAAAGTGGCAACACTAAATTAAAGATTAGTGAAAAGGTACACTCCATGGTACTTAGATGCTTATATTTAGTTAAATCATTCTTTAAATACACAGCAAGGCTCGAACTATTATTTTGAAGATATTTATGCCTTTTCTGTTTGTAGACTGCATTTTCAATGTATAAAAAGGATTAAAGAACAGGGTTGTGCCCTAACAGAGAGAGAACACGCTGACCTGTGAGGAAACTGGGGCTCTAGTTCAGCCAATCTCCGACCTTGAGTTAAATAATGAACCTCCAGAGCCCACATTTTGTTCATCACCATCATTTCAGAGCAATTAATTTATCTGTGAGGTCATTGTAGTTGTTGTATACACTCTATATCATAAATTCTTGTTGTGAGTTCTGTAGACGTAGAATTAGAAAAAATGTTTCATGATCACATAATTTTTGAGTAGATGATTTCTATGTTGCTTTCTAGCTCTAAAAATTTTGATGAGGAAAACATCCCTGATCTGCCATCTACTTAATAACATTATCCTCAATTTGCTGCTCAAGTGGACTTGTAAATCTATAGCTATAAAATGAGGAGCAAAGATCACAGTCTGTGCCTCACAGATTTTTGGAGAGGCAGGAATTAATATTCATGTTTAAAGTGAACTGCAGTGAGGGCACTTCCTTATGCCCCAGGGCTGAGCGAGAAAAGAAAAGAACAACTCAGAACTCATTTCTAGTAGGTCTGTGCTTGATCACACTGGCCTGGAGTGTGCACTTTATCTTATTACCCAATATAATGAAACACTTCCATGTGCAAAGGAAATTATTCTCTCTGGGCGGTTTCTGGTTGTTGCATATAAAAATAAAGAATTAGAAGCAATCCTAGCTGAAGCAACTAAAAAAAAAGTCAGTTGGAAAATACCCATAGATTCCATGAGATAAAAGCATTCAGTTGATGCTCGTTTGCAGAGTGGCCTTAGCCAATACCTGGGGATGGAGTGAGGTCACCCTCTCATGCATGAGGTAACCTCATGCCACAATGGCTACCTCTCAGTGAAGGTTTACTGCACAATGGGTGAGACAGATAACTGGAAGGGAGGAAGCCAGGATGACATGGGAGGGGACGAAGAACCAGAAACAAAGAGGTTGGTGAAGCAGAAAATAGAAAAGTATATTAGATGAGCTGTTTGTGGAAATGACCTCAACCTTATAAGCCCATTACTTTGCTCTCCCCTTCAGCAAGGCAAGTTCCATTTCCTCCTCCTGTCATTTTGCATCTGACACATAGTGGGGCCTGGTGGGGGTTTACATATCACATTGGAGGACTCAAAGGGATTTAGGGGCACTTCCTGGGGAGATTAGGTGCTGGGAGCTTGGAGCAGAAAATATAAATGGAGAGGCAATAGAGCAGTGTGCCTTGGGAGGAAGAGTAGTGCCTGAAATGACATTTCTCTCTTTGAAATCTGCACTGTCTGCTCTATTTCATTCTGTCAATAAGTGTTTGCCTATCATGTACTGGGCAATGTGCAAGGAAGGGGTTGGGGATGGTGAGCAGCCAGCCCTGGCCAAGCTCTCTGCTCTTACAACATAGTATTTTACCTACTCTATCATTAGTTCGTTAAGGGCAGGAATCAAACCTTACTCATCTCACTTATATGCGTGCCCACCAGAAGCCTTAGGCACCTTTGGACACTCATAAATGTTAAATCAATGTTGACAGACTTGGCCTTCATCATAATTTTGCCAGTAGCCATATGGGGAGAGGGACTAGATCAGCTTTCTGTGGTTACTTTCAGAGTGGAGGACATGTGGTCTGGGGTGTCTAGAGATCTGCTCAGAGCTGAGCCGGATGAAACATGTACTTAATTCATCAGATTGAGTATGGCCATGGCCGATCCAGCCCTAGACCAGCTCTTATCTCCCCTCTCCAGACCAGCTTCTGGGATTCTCATCCTCCAACAGCTTGTTAATCAAGTTGGCAAAGGGCTTATGTCTGAGCAGTGTGTCCTCAGCATCAGCTTTTCTCACTCTGAGTAGAACTCGGTTTATTTTGCTAAGCATCCTTAAGATGCCAGAAAGACTTGGCCTTTTGCCTTTCCTGGATCTCAGAGGGAGTTTATTGCAACGGGAAAGACACAGTGCTTGAAAGTAGGGTAAAACTGAAGACCTGTACTTTGGCTCTTCACTGTTTTTTTTTTTTGGGACAGAGTCTCACTCTGTTGCCTGGGCCACAGTGCCATGGCGTCAGCCTACCTCACAGCAACCTCAAACTCCTGGGCTCAAGTGATCCTTCTGCCTCAGCCTCCCGAGTAGCTGGGACTACAGGCATGCACCACCATGCCCGGCTAACTTTTTCTATATATTTTTAGTTGGCCGATTAATTTCTTTTTATTTTTAGTAGAGACAGAGTCTCGCTGTTGCTCAGGCTGGTTTCGAACTCCTGACCTTGAGCGATCCTCCTGCCTCGGCCTCCCAGAGTGCTAGGATTACAGTCTCGAGCCACCGCACCCGGCCTCTTCACTGTTCTTCCCAATCATTCATGGCCTCTGGTAGTCATTTGCTTCTCTGTCTCCTACTTCTATCGATTGTTTGCTCACTCCTCTGCCAGCCTAACAAGCTTCTAACTTTGCCAGGCCCCTGTACACAAATATGGCTGAGCTGATCAGTGTGAGAGTGACTGTGCTTAAGAGGAAGTAGGAATGAATAAAGCCACCACACATAGGCTCTGTCACCATCTGCACTTGCCAGCTGAAAGAGGGATGTTCCAGTCATGTCTAGTTCCTTTTTGAGGGGCTGTGTTCTCAAACTGACCACTCCTACTTATAGTGCCAAAGTTGAAGTCTTAGAAGCTGCATTAAAAACGTAAGATGGAACAAACCTCTATTTCCTGGGCACTCTTTGCAGACAGTAGAAGGATGGTGCCCATGCAGAGGCAGAATACTCCTGTGGCAAAAAAGATAAAGAGGACTTCCTTGGCCGAGAAGTGTAGCCAGTGGGCAAGCAATTCCTGCTGCTTCAGGGCAGTGTTGTCTGGCAATCTGGACAGGTGACACTCCATTTTGGTTCTGCAGGTGACTCAGATATACTTTGGGGGACATTTAGAACATTTCTATTCATAGTAATACCACATAATGGTAATGTTAAATGAAGAATTACGTGAATGCGCCTTTGAAGTTGAAAAGTCTTTCTGCTTCCTGGAAATTATTCCTTAAGCAGACCTGATATTCAGCAGGAGCTCAGCTCTCTTCAATCAGTCATTGCTAGGTATATTTTATTTATGCTTAAAAAGCCTGTTGTGTTCAATGCCATGCCTAGGAGGAATAGTCTCCAGCAAGGTCTGCAAAAAACAACATCTGGTGACACTAGGAAGCCGTCATGATGGGCTATTTCTGGGATATGGTGACTAATTCAAGGCAAGCCCTTCCTGAAGAGGGGAAAATGGATTTATCTTTAGGAACTTGCCTAAATCCTTGGAGATTAATACAAAAAATAAAAGTTAGGGCTGTCAGCTTTTTTTCAAATGTGGCTGTTGCCTAACATGAATATAAACTAAGTTGAGAAATACTCTCAGCTTACAGCTAACTTTGCTATGTGTGATAATGAGGAAAGGAGAAGCAAACAGGGAATTGCAGAACACAGATGTCCAATCTCAGCAACTTCCAATTTTTTTTTTCACCCATAAGATTCTAGTAGAAAATGTAGATTAAAAACATCTCCTCCTAACCTCTCCCAAGTGCATGCTTTGGAGTAATACAAACGAGGCAAGAAAAAGGAAGAGGAAGATAATCAATTAGATGTTCAACACTGCAATATGGTATTAGGTCTGGTTTTGAGTGTTTTCACTTGTTAGAAATCCACTAACATTTTCTTTATGCTGTTAATACTTCATAATTACTTATTTAAAATCTGACATTTAGGATGTGGAATTAGAATTTTTAAAATAAGGCAGTGTATGAGATTTCTAATCATCGCTTTTTATTTATTAACATTAAGCCATACTGGACTATTTTTGTATCCAAGGTGGCAATGACTGGCAAATGTACCTAGTTTAGAACAATACAAAACAAATGCAAATACTTCTACTATGAGGTTCTAAATTCAGAGTCAAAGCTTCCCACTTGCAAAATTAGAAAACAAGTAAAATACCAGTGGGAAAATTTTCAGCATGCTGTTGGATTCTGACTTGGAGGTGGTGACTAGTATGGCTGCTGCTATCAGACAGCCTTGAGAAGATGGCAGCAAACACTTCCCATTATCATCTACTGTTTGTTTTACTAAATAAACATGGTCAAGAGCTTGGACTTAAAAGGCAGTATAGGCTATAACATTAGATTATATGTACAGGGTTGGCCTACAAAATATCAGGTATGTTTGTGATTCAGCTATTTGTTCCAACATTGGGTAGGATCATACTATGTAGATAATGCCTAGAAAAAGGGTCATTATAGTAACAAACCAATAAGAACAGTATTTCTTAGGCTTTTTATAGAACAACAAAACCAAACTAATCAAAATCTCAAGCTAAAAGGGATTCAAGGTAGGGGTCTCCAGAGAAACAACCAATAGGAGATTATGTGATTATATATATATGTATGTGTGTGTGTATATATACATACATGTGTACACACACATACACATATATAAAAGAATAAGGAATTGGCTTACATGATTGTGGAGACTGACAAGTCCAAAATCTGCTGAGCTGATGTCCCAGTTCAAGTCTGAAGGCCAACAGGCTGCCACAGAACCAGGAAGACCTGATGTTTCAGTTAGAAGGCAGAATTCTCTAGGGTGGGGTTGTAGGGGGAGGGACATCCTTTTGTTCTATTCAGCCTTCAACTCATAGGGTGAGGCCCACTCACATTGTGGAGGGCACCAATTTAAATGTTAATCTCATCCAAAAATACTCTCCCAGAAACACCCAGAATAATGTTTGACCAACTATCTGGGTATCCTGTGGCCAGTCAAGTTGACACATTAAGATTAGCCATCACAGGTAGTAAGTAAAAATATTTCTAGGGCAATGTTCTTCAGAGAGAGCCAGATATACATTTCACAGGTACAAATTTATTTATTTTGGATAATATAGGTACCTTTATATTCACCTATTTCTCTTTTCTAAATAAATCTACTTTAAGTGTGTAAATATACTTCATTTGCTTTGCTTTTCAATATTTCTAGAACAGGGTTCCTCAACCTCAGCACTATTGACATTTTGGGCCAGATATTTCTTTGCTGTGAAGGCTCTCTTGTCGCATTGTAGAAAATTTATCCTCATCCCTGGCCTCTATTGCCCCTGTTTGGGAACTACTATTCCAGATTGGTATCAATACAGCAGTTTGTTAACAGCTGTTGCATTGTGCTATAGTTAGAAATTTCAGTGTGATTTCTTTTAAGTGCTTGCCTTCATTTTTCTTTAACCACTATGTAGATAGCCTTCTCAGGCATTATCAGACATTTTGTATATATTTGGGGTTGCTTTATGTTTCATGGTCTTTTCCTATTAACTGTTGGGATGAAAATATACTAAATATGAGCGTAGAATCAGGAAGTGGTTATATTTGTGGGGGGTACAATCACACACACATACTTATATACACACATAATGTTCATGATGGTCTCATTTTTTGGTTTTGGCAAGTCAATAGCAGCTTGGCGGACTGGTTTGAATTCTGACAGCACAGATTACAATGTCTTAATTTGCAAATCTGTCCTCTTATACAATCATGCTCGATGTCCCACATTAATCTAAGACACATCACTTGACAGGAGGTTAATGCCTGCATTGGGAAAGTATGTGATCCATTTTCTTACCACTGGCCAAGAACATCTCACTTTTTAGGGTTAAAGGGATGAAAATAATAGGGTTTTTAGCTACAGCTTGAATAAATTTTCATTTTGTAGGGGCACTTTTTTCTTTTTCCTTTAACTTGTTGGGTTCTAGTCCAGACCACGGAGGATGGAATCCATTCCTCTTTCCTCTGTGAGTCCGTGTGTGTGACTTTCAGCCCACGTAGTGCATGAGCAGCAAGTCTGTGGTGTGCAAGACTGTGTGATTTGCTGGATTTTGGTTTGCCAGCCTGCTAGGCTCATTTAAAATTTCAGAAAATTCGAATGTGGAATTTTATATATCAGTAATGGCATCTGTTTGCTGTACGGATATTTGCCTGAGTCTCCAAACAGACAACTTAGAGTCCTGAAATGAATATGGGAGACCTGGGTTTGACTTCTGGTTTTGCTACTTAAACTAGGGTATGTCCCTTCTGAGATTTAGTTTCTTTGTCTGTAGTTTCTTAAGGACTATTTCAATGATTAAACAGGACAGACTTTATGTAAGTGAAAGCTTGTAAACACAGTGCTTGGCACAGAGTAGGTAGCTGATCAACATTTTTAAAATGAGTTTAAAAAGTGAATTTGAGCAACAAAATAAAAAATAGTATTATTGCACTATAACTCATAGGGTAAAATAAATATCAATGAATCCACACTGATATAAATATTAATAACTAATTGAACAAAAAAGTAAGTGGGGAAAAGGGACAGGTCTTTCTTACAGAGGACTTCCAATCAATAATTGTTGATGGGATGAATAGAAAAATAGAAAAATCACTACAGTAATAACTGTTGTAGGCAAGAACTACCAATGGTTGCTAAAATTAGTGGGCAAAAGTTTGAGGAAAAACAGATATTTGCATAGCTTCAAAGAATCTCCCCCAAGATAAAGGAAATTAATTACAAAGGGAAACATAGTAACTCTATAGTGGAGAAAATTGGCAGACACCACCTTACCCAGGTGGTCAAGGTTGACATCACCAGTAATGAGACACATTAACATTATATACACCCTGATGCGATGCATCGAGAAGGACATATGACTTCTGTGGTATTCTCGCCAAATAATGTGTAACTTCAATCAAATGAGAAAACTACAGAGAAATACAAATGGAGGGTCATTCTACAAAAGACCTGATGAATACTCTTCAAAAGTATGAAGGTCGTGAAAGACAAAGAAAGACTGAGGAATTGTCACCATTTTGAGGAAACCAGAGACATGACAACTAAGTGCAACGTGGGATCCTGGAATAGAAAAAGACATTGCTGAGAAAACTGGCGAAATCCAAATAACGTCTATAGTTAATTGTATTGTACCAATGTTGATCTATTAGTGCTGATAACTGTATTATGGTTATACAAGATGTTAACATTGGTGACGAAAGGGGAAAAAGATATGGGAATTCTCTATACTATTTTTGCAACTTTTCTGAAAGTCTGAAATTATTTCAAAATAAAAAGTTAACAAGAAGCAAATGAGTAAGGCAGCTATAGTTATATTGTTGTCTTTTATATGTTTACAAAAGTGCCATATACACTTGCAGCTCTTTCCACCGCTATCACTGCCCCCTTCCTGCTGGGAAGAGGCTTCACAATTTATAAATCTGCTCCATGTGTACCATCTCATGAATCCTTCACAATTCTGTGAGATATCCTATATCATGGCTAGTGAGACTGAGGCCCAGAGAGGTAAGAGGCTTGCCTAAGGTCACCCAGCTACTCTTTCCCTTCTCTTGCACAATCACATGGGAGGCCAGTTGGAATGCCAGAGAGAACTCATTCTGCTCAACAAACATCACACAGAAGCCAGTGATACTTTATTATATAGGGAGTTGGCGAAAGGATAAATTAACTTCTGTTACCGAATTCCCATCAAACATTTCCGGTGGTGCATCTGGTGATGAAGTTAACATAATAAGCTGAAAACTGATATTTACTGACTGCTTGCAATGTGTCAGAGTCACTAAATAAGTCACAATAGAATTTTAAATTCTATTGTGAAATTGAATTTTCATTAGGACTCAGAACAGGCCCAGCTTCAAAGATTCTGATTTGCACAGACTGAGTACTCCCATTTCCAGAAGTTCAAACACCTCCTTTCTTATCTAAATGAGAGAAAAGAAAAGAAGAAAAAAAAAAAAAAGGTTAAGATCAAGCAAAGATGGTCTTGGTAAATAAATTCAACCATCTGGACTCCCTGGTATTTACACAGGTATTATGGCCAGAATCAGAGAGGGCAGAAGTTCTAACTCACATTTCATTCAGAGTTGAAATATTTATATAATTAAAGGAAGAAGTACTATATAAAATATCAGTCTCATTAAAATGCCCCTTTTTTTGCAGCCATGCAAAATAAAATGTCATGCAAATTTATTTATTTATTTTAAATGACTCTAATGTATGCTTTCTGTAACCCAGATCATATACAATATTTCAATATAGGATTTTATTGCCTTAGTGTAACTGGTGATAATGACATCAACATAATAAAAATAACTATGGGTGACTAGATTTTTTTGGACACTATTTCTCATTATTATAATTAGAAAACTAGATTAGTCAGATTTAACACAATAACTGAAGTCATCAAATATGGCCTCATGTACCTGACATCAAATTGATTATTAAACCAGTTTTTTAAAAACCTGTTAATTCAGGGGATAGAGTGCATGACTCTGTGAGTGAGTGTGCATGTGTGTTTAGGGAACGGAGCAAACTGTCTTTTAACCTGAACTGATATCTGATATAACTCAACTGATCGATTATAATCCAGTTTGGTCATTCTGGGTACATAGCTTTATGTGGTAAATGAATACATTGAGTATGTTTGGAGAAGTAATTCCAAGCATCTTTGATAGTTGCTGCCATGATTTATTCCTGGTTGGTGACTGGCAACCATTTTTTCCCTAACAGCTACTATGAAGTATCAGGACAGATTGAAAAATTAGCCCCATGATAACATGGTGGGTGGCGAAATCAATTTTTCACATTATGAAGATAATGGATTGCTTTCATAAATATATAATGAGCTAATGTTGTACCCATAAAGGCATTTAATCATTCAATTCTAATCCATTAAGACACCAAAAAATTTCCCTACCACGCAAAAACAAAATATCTTTCTGAACTAAGTAAGTGGGTTTTGGGGAATGTGGAGACGCTGGCAATAAGGCAAGTCTGCCTGTGCTCCCCTACCCCAGCCAAAAGTGCCACATAAGGATGAAAGGCAAAAATGAGTGTGTCCGTAAAGAAAGGCACCAGAAAAGTGCTAGGTCCTTCAGATCCTATACTTTACTCAACGGTCAAGTATAGATGTGGTCCCTAGAGGGGAGAGGACATTGGTCATTTCATAAGCAATCAAGCTGATTCCTGTAAAATGTAAGGAAAGCATACAGTTACATGTAAAAGGATGAGGTGGCCTCCACAATTGTGTTACCTCAGAGTTAAAAGATAGAAATCACTTCAAAAGCTAGAACGTGCTGGCGCCCCATGTCAAAGACTTTTATTACTGTGTTTGAACTCAAGTTCAAATTGAAAAAAAAAATGATTAAAGGCAATTGCTGGTTACACGGTACCTCGGGAATGTCCATCATTCTCCTCAACTTCTGATCTCTCCAGTTCCAGTCGAAAACCAGAAACTTTAAGGGGTTCAAATTAAGGCCACCTGAAAGAGACAGGAAGAGAGTTGATGCAGTAAAGACCTTATGACATAAGCTTATTAAAATGATTTTTTATTCTCCTGCTTGCTCTTTGTCTCATTTGATGTCGTATCCCCTGGCAACTAATGTCTGCACGTTAAGGCCTGCCCTTCCCTGATGGAAAACAAATGCAGCACTCTGAGTCTTGCTCTTCTTCTAATCTTATTACTGCCTCTGAGGAAAACCAAGAAGCTGCTCTTGCTAAGCTCCTCAAACGCTCACCCGCTGTCCAAGACTCCAGCTTTCATGAAGCCCAAAAGGTGCAGTCTCATTTCTGACAGGGATTTGATAGGCTGTATCCTGCAGTGTGGGGTAATGGTCCTTCAGAGGAGTTGAGTCCACCGAGTCTGAAAGACTCTGAGGAGATGAGTGGGAGAAGGATGAGGACAGAGTTGGGTGGTTTGTTTTAGGCAGAAAAGGAAGTTAAGATGAATGGACTCTATTCAAATTCAGCTGTCCTTTGATGAGGCTGGTAAATCACTTACGGACTCCATTCCATCTATTTTCCTATCTGTCTAGAAGACAATTTTGGAATGTGCAAGCTCGAGAGGACCTCAGGGATTGTCTGATTAATCCTCAGGTCTCGGAGTTGGGCACACAGTCAGTTCTTCCTCTGCTTCAAGCTGTCACTTGTCACACTTGGAAACAGTCCCTGAAGGTTTCCTCTACCTAAAGCACTTCCTGTCAGCTTTCCTCCATGGCTATTAAATATTTTCCTCTCTGCTCCAAACACTTTTTCAGGCTTCATATAATTAAAATGTCTCTTTAAAAAAATTTATTTATTTATTTATTTAAGACAGAGGCTCACTCTGTTGCCCCTGCTAGAGTGCCGTGGCGTCAGCCTAGCTCACAGCAACCTCAGACTCCTGGGCTCAAGCGATCCTCCTGCCTCAGCCTTCCGAGTAGCTGGGATTACAGGCATGTGCCACCATGCCCGGCTAATTTTTTCTATTTTTGGTAGAGACGGGGTTTCACTTTTGCTCAGGCTGGTCTGGAACTCCTGAGCTCAAAATATCCGCCCACCTCGGCCTCCCAGAGTGCTAGAATTATAGGCGTGAGCCACCGGGCCCGCCTAAAATGTCTCTTATTTAAAACTCTCTGCAAAATTAAAATAAAAATGGTAAAGACAATGGTTTGATAATCAGTCTTTTCTTAAAAATAACTTAACTGTTGATGGGAGAGCACACAGGTACAGCCTCTCTGGGATGAAATAGGGCATCATGTAATAAGAGTTTTAAAATGCTTACTATTTGATAAAATCGTTTTCCTTCTATGATATATCCCAGTAAAAACATCAGAAACATAAACATAGTCACTTGCAAAGATGACCACTGCAGTATTATTTATAATAGCAAAAAATTAGAAACAACCCAAATATTCTACAATAGACTTGTAAATATATATATAGAAATGTATAGAAAAAAAGACTGAAAATATATTCATTGTTAACAAATGAGATTATCTCAAAGTGACGTATTTTCTTCTCCATACGTTTTTGTATTTTTCAAAGGCACATATAGTCAGGCAATCCCTCTTATTATAAAATTAAAGCAACACCATTCTGTATTTAATTGTTCAGATCCCAAGGCCATAATGTACCTTTTGACGTCTGGAAACTCTTCTTACATATCAAACATATAAACATCTTGTTAAGTCACAAACAGCTACATAAAATGAGTTTGTGTCACTGGTGCCACTTTTGTTAGATTTTCTGTTTCTAGAGTGCTGGGATTATTCTCTTTAAACACTTTGTATATAGCTTAAACCCTGTGGTTAACGGATATTAAATCATTCATCCAATCAGAATCAGAGGTAAAAGTTATTTTCATTAGTATTATAAAAAATCAGCAGCTCCTTAAATGATTTTCCACATGAAATAAGCCTTCACATTGAGTTCTCACAACTCTGTAGACTCATTTTCTTTCTTTCTCTCTTTTTTTTTCTTTTTCTTTTTTTTAATTTCAGCATATTATGGGGGTACAAATGTTAAGGTTATGT
>VBSM01000272.1:70256576-70282932 GCA_008086735.1 Cheirogaleus medius
TTTTGTTGCTGCTGTGATTGCCTTTGGGGTCTTCTTCATAAATTCTTTGCCTATTTTCCTCTCTCTTTTAAGTACGGAGAAGAGTGATCCTGTTTCATGATGGTGTCTGGTGACACACAAGCTAATCTGGATTCCAGAAAGGAAAGAGGTGAATCTTTAGCTAAAAGCTGTAGGAGAGGCACGGGCCAAGCTGAGAGTCCATCGCTGGCCTCTGCTGATTCCCAGCCAATCTCTCCCAAATCTTGTCCCACAGGACTATGGGTGCCTGTCTTCTGTTCCTTAACTTTCTTTTTCTTTCTTTCTTTTTTTTTTTTGAAACAGAATCTTGCTTTGTCACCCTGGATAGAGTGCAGTGGTGTAATCATAGCTCACTGCAACCTCAAACTCCTGAGCTCAAGCAATCCTTCTGCCTCGGCCTCCCAGAGTGCTAGGATTACAAGCATGAGCCACCATGCCCAGCCCTGTTCCTTAACTTTCAATGCCTTCCAATGTCCCCAAGACGAAGATTCAAACTCCTCAGCTTACTGTTCAAGGTCCTCCCTCCACAATCTGCCTTTCTTTTCAATTGAATCACCTGCTACTACAGCCCACAAAGTCTCCAAGCAAGAAAGTTGGACTCTTTAATAAAAATAATAACTAAACTAGTATTTGTTGAGTGCTAAGAGTATGACACTCACTGTCCTGAGCTTTTTATTGGCAACTTATTTTCATATTAGTCTTTGAGGTAGGTACCATTACTATCCCTATCATTCAGATATAGAAATAGGCTTAAAAAGGTTAAATAATTTACCAAGGTCACAAAGCTATTAAGTTGCTGGACCTGGAATTTAAATCTGGGGGTCTGAGTCTGCAACAAGGGCACTTAGCCTCAACATGTGTTGCCTACTCATTGACTCCTCTTGATGTACTACATGTCTCTGTCTTCTCTTCTCTCCCATTCATGGATACTTTCCCTGACTCTCTGGGCCTATTTCAATCCGCCCCATACTTCAAAGATCAGTTAAAGACCCTTCCCTGCAGATTCAGGCCACCATAACTATCTCTCTCTCACTGCAACTCCTTTAGCACTTCCTAGTGCTCATTTGGCTCTTGGCATTTACTGCCTCACATTGTCATTCTCAGTCTATGTACATTTAGCTCTTCAACTGGAGCAGGAGCTCCTTGAGGTGGAAAAGGCTCTGGAACCAGGAAGGCCTGGACTGACAGACCTTGGGAGGAGCCACTTAACTCTTTGAGCTTCAGTTTTCTCTCAAGAAGTAAAAATGTTAGCCTATAAGGATGCTGTAAATGAGAAAACATACGTAAGGTTGTCTAGCATAGCACTACGTACAAGTAGGAAATCAAAAATGTTTGTTTCCCTTCCTTGTCAGGGGCTGCTAAATTTGTCACTTCTTTGTATTTGCACAAAACTCTGCATATAATCGGTTCAGTTAACCCCAGATGATTTTCATCTAGAGAAAAACACCAGCATTAGCTTTTGCTTGCTTCCTGGCAAATGACCATCTCTATACTGAGTTACTATATTGATGAATAGATTACCTTTAGATATATAAAACAATCCAGGAATAGCTCCAAACAGTTATAAAAGAAAGTTCTATTACTATATTAAATAAGTAATTTGGGAATGAGTATTAAAAACACATCATTAAATCTGTCTGGTAGGTAGAACAGGTAATAAGATCATTGGCAGCAGGTTAGCAGGTTCTTAGGCTAATGGCTTTGAGAGATCAAAAACTATAAAAATTCACTGGTGGATTTTTTGTCTGGAATACTTTCTGGGTAAAACACTAAAAGAGATCTGCATTTGGGGAGAAATATTCCAGAGTATCTGTATTACATCCATAGAAACAGCATTTTTGTTTCAATATGTTTTATGTATCAGCCTTCAACCAGAATCGGAGTGCTGGGGAACCAAGACTCCATTAAGTGAGAGGGAAATGCTCAACACATCCAGCTTTATTAATTCCAGAGGCTGCAAATTGGTGGAATGAAGTCTGTATGCATCCACTAACCTGCTCATAGCAATTACAATTTGAATGTGTTTAGGTGGCGTATGTACTTCAGTTTGCCACAGTCCTTATCATTCCCTACTGCATTATACTTGCTGCTCAGCTTCAGAGACTAAAGGCTGTTCCCAATTCCTGAATGAACACAGAGGTCTGGTTTCTTCATAGCCCAAATGCGGTTTTTGAGACTCACATGGGGGTGAGGCAAACTCCCAGCTCTGGGTAAGAGTATCGCTGCCTTCTTTTCATACCTTGTTTAATAAGTTCTTTAATTCTCCCTGGAGTTCCTACACCCAGGTGTACCACACGCTTCTCCAGCAATTGTACCTGCTCTTGGACCTATTCCAAGATGGAAGAGAAGAAAGAAAAGAAAGAGTCATTAAGAAAGTGCAATCATAGGCCAATTTAGAGCATTTTATTTCAAAGTTAAGAAAGTAAAAAGCAAATGGAGCTACACTTGTTTTGGGTCAACTTCTAGGGCAAAGAAGAACATCTCCCAAGAAAATCAGTAAACCCTCAAAGAATCCAGGGGTCAAACCTCAGCTTCTATATACGAATGGAGCATGGCCGAGTGACTGTTGTGGGGGGAGGGGATAGGTATGTGGAGGCACGAAATTCAAAGAAAACCAGAATGGTTGTTATATATGTTATATAAAGAAGGCACCAAAGAAAACACTTGCTGAGGAGACTAGGAGAAGAGGTTGAAGGGGAAAGACTGAGGTCTAGGAGTAGCCCTTAGGGGTCACTTATATCTCCCATCAGGAACCTCAGGCCCTTGCTTACCTTTATGTGTTTTGCAAATAATTTCATAACTTTGCTGTCTCCTCTGAATGCTGTCATTGACCTAATGAAAAGAAACAGATTAATGCTTAAGGAAGCTCACTCATTCTGGGCCATATTGACTACCTGAGTATTATATCTAGCTTTATTCAAAGAATGTATGCAGATGGATATGTATATATGTGCACATGTATGTGTATACACACACACAAAAGTTCTGAGATTTTCAGGTTAGCCTTGCGATGAACATGGGGTGGCCTTTTATTCAGGCACACATCTGGGCTGGTTTCTAACTCTCATATACAATGTTAACCGTACTTAGGCTCTCTTCATTATCGAAACACTGGATCTGCCCTTCACTTGTGATATACAATTCCTGCATGTCAGGTTCCTGGCAGAGAATTTCTCTTCCATCTCTGCAGTGTAGTTCTCATACAAAATTTGGTTGCAAGGGATATCTTAGAGTGATGATGTCAGCCTGTGCTCTCTCAAGCCCAAGGGCATCTACAAAGGTCTGTGGTTGCTGTGAGGGGAAGCGGGGGATGAGCGGACAGGAGGAAGACAGAGGGCTTATGTCCTTCTATCAGAGCAGTGCTACTTTTATCTACTTTGTCCACTGAGCTTCTCTGTAAAATTTTATATGTGGAAATGCTTTCGCCATAAAGAAAGAAAAGAAGGAAGGAAGGGAGGGAGGGAGGGAGGAAGCAAGGAAGGAAGGAAGAAAAAAAAAAAAAAGAAAGGAAACCAGTGACGCAAAGGACTGGCTGAGTTAGAGCTACAAGAGCAGGTGGGTGTTAAAATGAGTGAGGCGCTCTGGGAGGCAGGTGTGAGGGCACTGGAGAGCTCATGCCCTGTAAAGTGTGTGCCGTTGTAAAAGGGTCAATTGGTGCTCAGCTCAGCCAGTTATTACGATGTGAGATCATGGGCCCAGTGTTACAAGACCTGATTTTTAGAGAAGCCAGAAATCTGGATTTTCATATGTGCAATCTGATTTTATATATAGGTAATGCATTCAAATTTTTTTAGATACAAAATACTTGTGGGGTAAACTCAGCTCTTGGACGGTTGATTTATAAGCTCTAGCCTACACGTAGGACAGGCAGTCCATTTAGTTTCTAGGTATTCAACAATCTGGATCTACCTACATCAGTCCAGACTGCCAGCTCTGGGGTCAAGACCATGCTGGCTGTTGCCTTACACACCTGCCTTTCCTACCTCCGCTTGGGCAGCAGGCCCACAGCCTGCACCAGTGCTGCTCTATAAACAGCCACATCATATCTTCTGTCCAGCGTTTTTCTTGCAGAGATGATACTAAGGATGCTGCCACTATGTCACAGTGGGAAAAGCTATATTTTTTAGGGAACTTTTTTTTTTTTCTTAAATCCAGAGAATGTCATGAATCTGGCAACTGATGTCTCCCAACTCATCCTGGCAGCTGGAAAGTGCAGGCCCACAGTTGGGGCCACCTCTGCAACTAAACAGAGCTTTACAGAAGTGATCTTGAGCATCATTCCTAAGTGGCTTCACCTGATTTTCTGGTCTTTATTTTTTCTTTGCTTCTATTTTCACTACCTGTTTTTATTTGCTGTAGGTATTTCTATATATGACCTAAAATTTTATTTTGAGAAAAAGTGGGTATTAATGAATGATCTTTTAACTGATATTTGGGGACAGAACTAACATGGAAATACTACTTTCCTTTACATATCATTATTATGTTTTGACAAATATTATTGATCAGTAGGAACATATGAGTTTGCAAAACAGTAAATCATGCTATATATGTTTTGTTACATTCAAGTTTTTACTTACACATAAGCTTTTCATGGCAAGGTTAATTAGGAAGATAATTTAAAAACTCAAGGTTCTCAAGAGAACAGATGTTCTTACAAAAGTTAGAATTATTAAATATTAGTCTTTTTGAATAGGGCTTGTTGTGCCTGCTCAGAAATCACTTTTTGCAAATCACCTAACCTTGAAATGGATCATAATATTACTGGGGACACAGAAAAATACTGAGAATTGGTAAATGGAGTGTGACAACACAGTGCTTTTATGCCCCTCAGAAAGGAATTTATGTATAGTAGAAGCTCAAATCAATTTGACAACTTGAATTTAAGAGGCTACCTCCAGGCCAACCTCTTTGGCATCAGTGTTTGAACTTGAAATGAGTTCTGTAGTAGTTTTTAAAGCATTGAAAAGTCAATGTGAACTCCTGTGATTTTAGGACCAGCAAGTATAGATGCCAAGAAGCAGTTGGAGTCTTGGAGATCAATTATGTATGGAGCAGAAACAGTTGAAGGAAACCCTTTGTTTTACTGGGAGGGTATGTGACACAATTTAATGTGTGTACTTAGGTGGGGAAAGGAGGGCTTGAAAGACAAAGTTTAACAATCATTATTTCCTAAATTCATGCTTAGATTAGTTTATTGAGAAAAATGGATGCTAAATAACTACTGAATGTCTATATTTGCACCTTAGTCTGTTTGACTAGGTTCATTTTTCTTCATGACTTGGATTTTCCTTTGTTTTGTCTCCTGTCAAAGCCTGGCCCAGAGCCTGGCCCCCAGAGAGAGCTGGTCCCAGTAAGTCCCACTTACTCTGATGGCTCTTTACTGAAAGCTGAATGTTACCACTGACCTAGTTGAAACCTTTTCGTTTATTCTACAAAAACTACAGTAAATAAAAGGGTATGTGAAAGTATTTTGTAAAACACTGACAAAGTATCTTTAAATTTTTACATCTAAATTTTTGGTCCATTTGGAATTTATCTTGGTATAAGAAGTGAGATATGAATCCAACTTTATTTTTCCAGATGGCTACTCAGTTGTTCCAACAGCATTTATTAAATAACACATCTTTCCCTACTGATTTCTGATTTGTCACCTTAGGCATATGCTACATTTTCATATGCATTTAGGTCTATTTCTGAACTTTCAATTCTGTTCCATTAATCTGATTTGTCATGCATGTGCCAGTTCCATACTGTTTTAATTATTGAGACTTCACTTTATATATATATATATACACACACACACACACATATATATATAAAAGGTCTGTCCAGAAAGTATGCAGCCATGTAATATTATATATTTTATTAACAATGGCTGGATACTTTCCGGACAGACCTCATATATATATTTGTAATCTGTAGGGATAGAATCCTCTCAGTATTCTTTTTTCAGAATTTCCTCACCTATTTTTAGTTGTGTCTTTTCCCACATGAATTTAGAACGAGTTTATCCAGTTTAAAACACAATTCTTTTGCAGTTTTATTAGGAATCTGTGAAATTTGTAGATGATCCTAAGTAAACACACATCTTTACAACATTGAGTTTACCTATTCAAGAATACAGGATACCTTTTTTGTTGTTGTTCAAGATTGTCCATATCCCTTATATGATGTTTTCTGTATATAGATTTTGGTTAAGTTTATTCCTTGGTATTCTATCTTTTCTTGTTACTATTTTAAGTTAGATCTTTTCTTCCATTCTTTTCTTCTAACTGGTTGTTGCTGGTATGATCTCCCTGCTTTTACCTTTGCCTTCCACCATGTGTGTTCTCTACACAGCAGCCAAAGTGATCCTTTATAATGAGGATACGGATCATGTGACTTCTCAGAATCCTCCAGTGGCATCCTATCTCAGAGTCTTTTGTACTTCCTGTCCCTTCTACCTGGCACGCTCTTCTCCCAGATAGCTGCTTGGTTCTCTCCTTCACTTCATTTGAGTCTCTGCTCAAATGTCATCTCCTTAGAGAAGCTTTCTGTGACTACCCTTTTTAAAGTAGTCCCTATCTACTTCTATCCCTTTGTTATGCTTTATTTTTCCTTTAAATAACTTATCATTATACCTGACATTATACTGTATCTTTTTTTGTTTATTGTCTGTCTTGCCAACTGCAACACAAATTCCATGAAGGCAGAAACTGTTTTGTTCACTGCTGTGTCTCCAGCACATAGAACATATTAGCTTGGCACATATCAGTTACTCAGATCACATTTACGAAATAGAATAGGTGAAGCTTCCAACCTAATGAGCTCCAGGGCTCGGATGGCAGAGCTGCAGATGATCAGCATCAGGACCGATTTCTTCTCGCTGTGGTTTTTCCGCAGTTTTACCCACTTAGGACAGACTTGAAGAAAGACCACAAAAAATTATTCTAAATATAGCAAAATTGGGCCCCTAAAGTTGAATATTCCCCAATTAATTCTTTGTTAGTGTTTAAGCATCATAAAATGTAATGAGCACTGTTCATTATAATTAATTATAATTCTATTTTCTGGTGACTGTAGATATTAGATTCAAAGAAAATATCATTCATTTACAACACAGAACATATAATATGACAAGTACCTAAATGTGACTAGTTTTAGAACTAAGTAAAACAGTTTAGAATAATACATTTTTAATATTTTGTTTCATGCTTTAAGATAACTGACTAGGAAAAAATTTCTTGTTCAATAATGTTAAATTTTAAAGGGACACTCAATATAAGATATAAAATAGAACATTTAAATAATAGTAAACATTTATTAAACATTGACACTAAACTAAGCCTTTTATATACATTTTATTTTCTAGTTCTCATAAGACAGTGAAGTTGATTCTATTATTATTTAGATTTACATTTGCTGAATTGGATGCTGAGAAAGGTTTATGAACTCAAGTTGAGTGTCATCAGAATTGCTTACAGTTTGAAGGAGGAATGGTAAATCTCTACATCTAACTTTTTCATTGCTGACCACAAATAAATGACCACTTGATGTGAATAATCTAGTTATCCCTGGCTACACATAATACATATTGAAAAGATCAAATTAGATTGTCTTCACAATAATCATGATCTGAATTTTTTACTTTTTTGAAACAGGATCTCACTGGAGTGCAGTGGCATCATCATGACTCACTACAACCTAAGCTCCTAGGTTCAAGTGATCCTCCCACTGCGTCCTCCTGAGTAGCTAAGACTACAGGTATGCAACACCACACTTGGCTAATTTTTCTATTTTTTGTAGAGACAGGGTCTTGCTATGTTGCTCAGCCTAGTCTTGAACTCCTGGCCTCAAGTGATCTTCCTGCCTCAGCCTCCCAAATGCTAGGATTACAGGTGTGAGCCACCGTGCCTGGCCATGATCTGAGTTCTGAACATGCGAACAGAATTTCGGGATCTCACAGCTGGAATAGAGATCACATAGTTCCTTTTCCCTATCTTTTGGATAACAAACTCAGGTCCAGGAGAGTAATCAGTGACTTGTCCCAGGTCAAGTAGCAAATCAATAGGGGACCTGGGACTAGAACACTATTCTCTGGAGTCCTTAGACCAATATTTCTAATGTAATATAAAACAAAAACGAGACCAAAACTGAAATTCTCAAAGCTGAAGTAAAACAAGAATAAATATAAATAGATTAAAATCAGAGTTTACTTACTTTCTTTTAGGTATGATGAAAGACTGTGAGTCAAATCATTGGCTTTGAAGAAACAGGAGTCTAGAAATATGAGAAACATGGTTTGTAGAGAATTTTACAAACATACACACAACCAAAATAGATGAAACGTGAATGACGTATTCTTGAATAGGCTGTAAAACATTAGAGAATTGGGGTTTCATTATTTAAAGTGTTATCCAGTATTTAAAATAACAGCAGCACCAACAATAACTTTTTGAGAGGATAGGATCTCACTCTATCGCCCAGGCTAGAATGCAGTGGCATCATCATAGCTCAACTGCAACCTCCAACTCATGGACTCAAGTGATCCTCTGCTTCAGCCTCCCAAGTAGCTAGGACTACAGGCGTGCATTACCACGCCCAGCTATTTTTAGAAACATTTTTGTAAAGACGGGGGTCTCACTATGTTCCCCAGGCTGGTCTCAAACTCCTGACTTCAAGTGATCCTCCCACCTCAGCATCCCTAAGTGCTGGGATTATAGGCATGAGCCACTGTGTTGGGCCAACAAGTAAAATTTTAACCCTTTATGGAGCTGCCCATGAAGAGCAGTGAAATAGAAGCTTGTTTCAGACTAATGAAGCACATTTATTTTTCAAATCCATAAAACAGGTACTACATAAAGACAAAATGAAGTGGCTAACAAACCTATGTAGAGATGCTAGTCATCAGAGAAGAGCAAATTAATACAATGATAACACTTTACACACTCATTAGAATAGCAAATATTAGAAAGATGTATAATGCTAAGTGTTGTTGAGAATGCAGGTTGATGGCCACTCTTGTGAACGGTAGGTGAGAGTATAAACTGGTATGTCTATTCTGGAAAGTAGTAATATTAAGATGTGTAATTCTATGACCCCAATATTTCATTTCTGCATAAATAATGGAAAGAAATTCTTACGTGGTCTATCAAGACACACACAAAAGGATATTCATTCTGGCATTATTTGTGATACTAGAGTGCTTAAAGCAACCTAGATGTCCATATCTGGGAAAATGGATGAGAATATGTGGTAAATGAAAATATTGGAATATAATGTAGCATTAACAGAAGCAATGAGCTAGATATGCATAAAGCCATAGAGGCATATCTTGAAAAAGTATAAGTGAAGAAAGAAACAATGAGAGGATCAGCACAAAGTCATCTAGATAAATTTTAGTATGTACCTACATATACAACATGACATATTTTACAAGAATTTCATAAGAATACACACATATTTAAAAATGTACATCAACCCATTAAAGCGAATGCCTGTAAGGAAAGGAAAATAGAGTGTGGATTGGGAAAGAATGGGAATAATGCATCAAAATACAACACAACACAATAAAAGACAACATAACACATTATAGTAAAACAGGGGCCTTGCCCAACCATTGATGATCATGGTCTAGCAATTATGTAGTATTAACTCTATACCTGAGACGAATAACAAAGCAACATCATGGTTATCATTCTAATTCTTTCTATAAGAAAGCGTTTGTCTATAAACCCAGCATAGTGTTAGGGAGTAAACTATTACTAAATGAAATGAAATGTATATTGTGACCCAGCACATATAACTCACGTTATGTGAGTAACTAACTTCAAAGCTGTTGCCTCCTTTACTGTTGTGGAGCCTTTTATGGTCTTTAAAACTGTAATTTCCCAAGCTTGGATATGATCAGACTCACCTGGAAAGCTTTACAAAAGATACAGATTCCTGAACTCCCTTTTGCATTGTGAGTCAGAACCCCTGAGGTTCTGGGAATCTTCTTTGAGAGGTTCCTGGGTGATTTGGTTGCAGCTAGCCTACAGGCATTTAGGAATCACTGATCTGAACTATACTCCAGCTCTCAGGAGACAGCAGAGAAGTTAATTAGCTCCAGGTGACTCCAGCCTCAAACCCTAATGAAGTGCTCATGTGTATGACATTAACAATGTACAGTGTACAACATTAATTGAAAAGACATGTTCCTGTCCCACAGACACAAACAACTTCAAATCAAAACCAAGTTAGTGACTTGACAAACTAAATAGGAACAATATTTTATTATTTATATCTACCTTATATTTATCCCTTTCTTGAGCCTGTCCCAAATAACTCATGGTATCTCCCTCCTCTCACCTAGCATAGACTTCCCTCTGTCCTTGGTCTCAATAGCGTAGCGAACAGGGCCTTTTTTCCTAAACCTTCCTATGATGCCTCAGTTTACCGTGTCTCAGAATGGCCTAATTTCTTAAATGGAAATGAAAATCTATTCTTTCTGGCTATAACATTATTTCTAACATAATTTCCTTCTTCTCTAAACCAACCCATGTCCACGCATTCTTGCCTAATTGTACTGAACTCTAATTAAAAAATAATATGATGCAAATTCACTATGGAACTCACATGACTCCTTAAAGGTTTTTTCTGACCTTTGACTCTAGAATTCTAGAGAGAATCAAGGTTTGTGATGTTCCATGAAGTTACAGGATAGTGGCAGCCCCATTAACTCATAAATCCTTTCTAAGTTCAAGTTATGCTCTAACAAAGAACTAAAAGGGAAAACTGACCATGAGTCACAGGAAAAACCAAACTTTAGTTAAAGCTTAAAAAGTGGTTTTGTTATAACACTTGGTTCGTGTGATAGAGCAGTCAGGACATAGCTCTCACACGAGAGGCACCAGTGTGCTGAGAAGAGTGGTTTTCAATTGCTGTGGGAGCCGTCTGGGGTCAGTAAGTTTAAAACTCCAGATTTTGCTCATGTGCAAACACACTCCTTCAATTCCCTAAAGGGTAATCTTCTTGGAAAAGAAACAGACAGGGGCACTCATGTCTCCAAACTCAATGTGCATTTGTAAAAAAAGCATATCACAAAAGAATTATAAAAATCCAGGGAACAGACTGTTTCTCAGCTTCTCAAGCTTCTAGAAAGCATAAAGTTGTAATGGAAAAAGGAAATCAAGCTACCCTCGACTTTTTCCAAAAGGAGTATTAGATATCCCTAGTAGTCTATAAATAGTGTATCTTAAGTAGTGGCACCCAAATTTTTATGGTTTGATTTTATGACAACATCTATTTTCTCCCATCCCTGCCTAAAAGAGTTACACAGCATGCATCATAATTTTGATTAATTAAAATTAGTTATTATAATTTTGCAATATCTTTTATCTTAATTATAAATACACTAAAACAGTAGATCTCAACTTTAGTAAGTTTAAGAATCACCTGAGGTGAGGTGTTGGCCTGCTAGAAATGTAGAATTTTGTTCCTACCTTTAGATAGTTTGCTTGAAAAAGTCTGGGCTGCAACCTGAAATGCTATTCTAAAAGCAAAACCATGACTGGAAATCTGTGAGAAGGACAACAACAAAACTAAGATGCTTATTAAGGCTAAAGTTCTTGTCTATAAAGGATGAACAAAATAATGTTTCATATCTATACTTTTATAAATGTGTATTTTATCTTTAACTTCTGTCCTCATTAGGGATTCTTACTTCTTGAATAGTCTGCTTAAAAAAAAATACACATCCAACAATTAGCCTTTTGAATAAAAAAGAAAATACAATCTCAAATCTTATTATTAGATTCAACAAATACTGCTTAGCATCCTAATAAGCAAATCATTAAAACTATTAGGTTGAGAAAAGGAGTATTAACACATGGAAAATATATTAATTTACTGACAGAGATACCTAACCGTGGCACACAGTAAAGGAAAGATGAGCCTGTTCTGCTCTTCATCATTAGGAAAATTGAAGCCTGTTTGTACCTGGCAGGATCAGTTCTTCTAATTCGATCACTGAACGACTGCTGCTATAATAGTCCTTCATCAGCTGCTGTAGGTCTGCAGGTGTCCCTGGTTTGGGCTCTGATTTTGCAAGAATATCAGTAATTTTCTTCTAAGATTATGAGAAGGAAGAAAAATAAAAAAGAGTTTAAAATGGCATTTGGCTTAGAATAACAGGTTGATTTCTCTGGCATTTAAACTACACATAGCTTTTGGTGATAGCCAAGTGTGAATTTGAGTTCTAATAAATACACTTGAGAAAACTTATTGAATACTTCTTGGACATAACTATTGCTTTTAAAAAATGAACAGATGATCTAAAAGGCTCCTTGTAACTCTTGGTCTATGACTTCCAGGAGACCTGACATTTTTGCAGTAGTCTCCATAATAGGGTATTATTTTCTGTTAAAAGTCAAGAAATCTTGTTGTTATGGAAAGCTCTCTTTTAGTCCTAAATGATTTGTATTCCTGGAAGAGTGGGATTTTGAGGATTTCTTGCTTACCCTGGTTTCTGAGGCGGTGAGCCTCAGTTTGGATTTCTGGCATTTAGAGTAAAACCTGCAGAAGTAATCTGAGCACAGGAACCTACTGAAAGGGGGACTTTACACCTTCCATTCCCAAGTCTTCCAGACTGACAGTCTTAAAGTGGCCCTATAGAAAGTGGAAAAGCTACTACAGGAAATACTTTCTAACATCTATTTTGATTTGGACTCATTTGTGTAGCATTTATTGAATGCCTCCAATGTACTGGGAACACACAATCATTCATTTATTTCTTATAAACTTTCCTGCTTATTTCCTTCTAATGTTCTACCAAAGGTCCAGGAAAGAGCCATTCCCCACCCCCAACTCCAGCTTTTTTCCCTCCTTCCACAGTATCCTCATTTCTATACCACTGCCAAGAATGGTCCAGGTTCTGTCAAAGGAATTAACTTTTAAAAATATGTCATCAGTGGGCACATATTAGCATGACCTCAGTCAAGGCTAAACTGTCTAGCCAGAGTTCTGACCTTGAGCCACCAAGAACTTAACACTCCTGAAGGCCATTAGTGTACAAACTATCAAAGAGAAGTTAAAGTTACTTCTTTAAGGATTTGCCAAACCTCAGCCAATTTGGCATCTCCCATCTTCCTATTTGGCCATTTGCAAGAAAAGAAAACATTTGCACACACACTCTCAGTTTTCTAAAAGCTTGCTGTTAAGTAATTGGTTTGAGTCCATCTTCTTTCCTCTAATCCCAATCATATTTCCTCTGCTGACTTCAGCAGCAGACCCTTCTTGGCAGGGAGAGAATTACACTGCTGTTTTCACAACTGTGATGGAAGGTCAAAGCTAACTGTACTTTCTCCAAGGCTGAGCAGTGAACAAGTTTGCATAGGAGCAACACAGTCATCCCCATGCAAGGGGAGATTTTTGCCTTAAATTACGGTTCCAAAGTGGAGTCAGAAATGCCTTATACTACCTTCATCTGTTTATTCTTTTCTTTTTATTAATATGCTAAGGTATAATGTCTTAAAAACTGAAATGAGTAAGAAAAGAAGGTTGGTTTATATACTTCTTTTCTTAGATAGAGGCAGAAAGGCCAGGAAGGAGGATAGCTCTGGGCTCCTTCTAGAATTAGAAACCCATGTCTGACATCTAACCACAGTAAAAACACAGGGTGGGGAACAAAGATGTTTGGTGCTCCACAAGACTAAATAGGAGTCAGAAGAATTTATTTCTAGCTCCAACAGAAACACTTATTACTAGTGACCTTAGGAAAGTCATCAAACCTCATTGAATCTTACAATTTCTGCATCTCTAACGTGGGGATTACAATAGTTGCCTCATCAAAGTATGATATATACAAATGTGATGGAAACCATATGGAGTCATACCACTGTAAGAAATTATTAATATTACCTTTCTCCTTTTCCTGGTCTTGGTGGAATCCTCTTTTGTTTCCCTTGGTTGTATCAAGAAACACTCTTTAGGCTATAAAAAAATACAAATGAGAAAACTTTCATCGTTTCATGATGAAGTGTCAATTAATGGTATGAATTCCAAATACTTTTCTGCCATGCATGTATTCTTCAGAGTATCTTGGTAATACTCTACAGGAAGAGGGATGCTGGGAGACCCACTTTAGGTTATTATGCAGGGGCTGGGCTGAGAGCATTTCTGAGAAAGTCAGAAAGTGCAGATGACTTAAGACTGGAAAATCTTTGAACAAAGATCAAACACGTGAGTGAGTGTGTATGTATATGTGGTGTGGTGGTGCAGGATACTAAAGATTGAAGACAGTGGCTGGGTTTATAAAACACAGGCAGAAATAGATATGATTAAAATAAGATGTGGTAAGACAGTCTTTGACTAGAGTGACTAGGGTTTTCCATGCACTAGCTGTGTGTGAGCCTGCATTTCAAAGTCACTGGTTTATTATTTTGTATTATCCATTCCTTTCCTCTTTTCAATAAGGATAGAAAATCCAAAGTAGGATATATTTACTTATGTTTTTATAAAATCAGCTGCACCAAATGCCTTTTCTATAGTGACTACAAAATGAATGTCTCTGTTAATGGTCTGATAACAGTCTCGGGCACCACAGCATCCAGAGTAATCTGTTTTGCCTGTTGCCTTGACCCCTGAGTACCCTATACAGTTTAGTGCTATTTTTACCCTGAGTGTTTTTTTTTAATGTGGAAAAACAGGAAATTTGGACTAAGACCTTGATTTATAAAATAGAATGCCCCAGATTCCATATTTATTAATCATAAGCAGGAGTATAAAATGTTTCCTGTGCTGGACCTTTTATGCAACATTTTCAAACAAATTGCCAAGTAAGATATAAAATGTAAGTGAAAACTTATTTTGAGTTTTCCCTTGATTAAATTTCCAACTAGAGAGTCTTCAGTTTAAGCTGGTAAGCTACTAACTAAAGCAATTTATCTCCACTGGCTCTGTTTAAAATGATTACGGATGAATCTTTCTATGAAAGCTTGTAGACAGCCTGCAAATTAAGAACATCTATGGCCTGAAATCAGAGAGAAAGATACAATGCTACATAAAAATTTCTTCGAAACATGGGGCCAAACATCAGCAGTTTTTAGATTTTCTTTCAGTTAGTAGAGAAGTAGATTCAAAAGGTTTAGGATTAAAGTAACATGGGAATCTTGAAATTTTAGCTTCCTTTCAGTTAAAACAAAAAATATGCAAAGAGCAATTGCATCATAGCTGAAGAAAAGAAAGACATTATGACCTCTCTTATTTAGAAAGTTAAGCTGTTTTGTGGCTATAGATACATGCCAATTTGATGATGGTACATGCCAATTAGAAACTGGGCCAAGGCCACTAATATGTCACAGAAGCTGCCAGATGGTCATAAGAGTCCAATTATAGACCAGGCCAACATTCAGCTCATGTTCCTAAGGCAAAGGCCTGGATACCATTAGCAGATCCCTTAAGGCATACTGCAGTATCTCTTCACCAGTAAGAAGGTTTTTTGGGAAGCGTATTTTGAAACCTGTTGTATTTTTTTACTTAGCATATGGGGTATTCTCTGGAAGTATGTTCAACGTGCTGGTTGTATTTATGCCAGGTTTACAAAGCCAATTAACTCCAACATGATATAAATTAAATCTAGAAATGAGCTCAGTTGTAAGGAAATGGACTCTTTGATTCTGGAAGAAAAAATCAAAACGTAATTCTGAGTCATGAATAGGAAAAATGAAACATACTTGATGAATTGCTTTAGCCAAGATACTGCATCAGGTTTAAATGTTTGGTTCAAATTCTTAGATCATCCCTAAGGAAATGCAATATAATATTTGTGTTTTGGGACTAGTAATCTTAGTTGGCTGGGGTAGGGTGCTAATGATGAGGCCAATTTTATGGGGTCAATTTCCATGTGAGGGAGATAGCTTTATGGAGAAATCCAAATCCACAGTATTGAAAATTCCTAAGTTTAGTCAGTTGCCTTATGAATGCTGATGTTTACCCTCAGAGAGACTGGGTAAGAAGATGTGGAAGAACCTGGCCAGGTCACTAACCGTTTCTGAAAACCAAATCCAATAATACGCAACTGTAACAGTTGATAAGTAATGTCATTTCTTTAGATGAAATGTGGCAATTTTGAATATGTAATCTGAAGAATCACACTCCCCTAAAAATTTATGGGAAAAAAATAGCTTTTAAGAGAAGCGCCTGGGGCATGTTTTCAATTCCATAAAGTATCAAAAATTGGTTAAACATGGCAAATCAGCCTCAAAATGCCACTGAATTGAAAATAAAGGGCATTGAAAAGATATAAACCTATTAAGGACCAAGAAGCCAAGAGAGAGAACAACAGTAGTAGAGATATTTCCACATCATTTTGGAAAATAGGAAACTGGATGGAAGTGACTTAGCAGAGAGAGAAAGCTAGGACCTGGGTTTCTGCAGAGGTGGAAGCTAACAATAAGTAAGTCTGTTTGACACCTACTGAACTCTGAAAAGGTCTAGTACTTGGAGGCATACGGTACTATAGAGAGTGAAGGGTGGAAAAAAAGGGGTTGGTTGAAAGTTTATATTTAGAATGGTTGGCCCCTTATCCTCCACTAGGATTTATCTCCTATCCTAGCATACAAGCAACTATCTTCATTACTGCTTCCTTTCACCTTGCCCTTTCTGGCAGTAGACTGGAGGTTTATCCTCTGAAGACATCAAGAGGATCAAGTCTGGGACAGGGAAGAGAGGGCAGAGGCTGAGGCTCACCTTTGTTTTCTGCTCCTATTCCAGTTATATATTGTAGGCAGGAGACTACTAAATTCTCTAGAAAAATGGAAAGACATAAGAGAAATGCCTCAAGACAGTGACATTTGGAAGTCCTATAATAAAAATCCAGCTTGTTATCCTATCACCCTACCAGGAAAGTACACTAATCAACAAGCCTCACTCATGCACAAAAACTTCCCATCAATTTTTTAGTGTATCTCTCTTCAGTATGAATAGATAGCTAAGGTTCATCACACATCTAAGGAAATTCTCCAACATGAGAGCAAACAAACAACAAAAAGAAAAATAAACTCAGAGGAAAGAAGGACGGTACTTCAAAACAATTGCAGTTAATATCCTCAGAGAGATAAGGGAAGATTTTGCAGCCATGAAACAAGAACAACATAATGTAAAAAAAGGAACAATCTGAAAACATTTAAACATTAAAAGATATAAGAAAGTTGGAATACAAATATAAGAGGAAGGCTTGAAGATAAAGGAGGCAATCTCTGAGAAAGAGAAGAAAAGTGGGAAGAAAAAATGGTGAGAAAATTAGAGGATTAGCCCAAGAGATTCAATATTCTAAGAAAAGGTATTACAGAAAAAGAGGTCATATAAAATAGCAGGGAAGTAGTCATCAAATAAATAATATAAGAAAACCTTTTCAGAACAGAAGGAAACTTTCTAGAACATGAAACTGCAAATTGAAAGCCCATTAGGTATATAGTAGATGGATATGAAGGAGCATCACTGTAAAATTTCAGAAAATCATGGACAAAGATTCTAAACATTTCCCAAAATTAAAACAACAACATGCAAAATACAAAGGATCAGTAAACAGGAATAGTATCAACACTTCTCAACAGCAATAATGGATGCTAGAACTCAATGAAATGATGCCTTCAAAATTATGAGTAGAGTTTATTTGCAAATGAGACTTTTATACCTAGCCATACTATCAATCAAGTATAAGAGTAAAGTCACATTCAGATATATAAAGTCTCAAAAAATTTACTTCCTACTCACAGATAGTGATGGCTATATATTCCAGCAAAATATACTAAAAGGCTAAAATAAGAAAAAGGAAGATATAGGATTCAGCAAAAAGGGAGTCCAATCCAGGACAGTGTTTAAGGGGCATCCCAGGATGACAGTTAAGAGGTCTCAATTGCTCAGTGGTCCTAAAGAATAACTAATTCAGAGTGGAAGAAGAATATGGAGGTCTGCAGGAAAGAAAAATAACTGATCTGCTTGACCATATGGAAAATATTATTCATGGGCATGTGGAAGAGATGTTGGAACATATGGAAACAATTAACAATAGGAATACAGCAACCCAGGCAAATAAAGAAATGAGGCAATTATTAATGCCATGAAAATAAAGAGTTGTGTAAGAAAGGAGGGATGATTATAGCTTGCCTTTTTCTCAGCATTGAAGAATACTTCCATCACCATAATAATGTAATAGTGACAACTATTTTAACAAAAATGTGATACTGTGTTGGCAGGGGAAGCAGCAGTTGGAGAAGGACTAGGAGGGAGATGGGAGAGCTATGTCCTCATATACTATATCAGGAGGTCAGCAGATTACATTAGAAATTGATAAATTAAGAGATAGCAGTATAAACTACAAAGTAGCAAATAAGGAAAAAAGCTAGAAAAGCTTAGGTTTTATCTGAAGAAAGGATTACAGATGAGGGTGGGAAAGGAGATTGCTATTTTTTCCTTTACAATCTTTAATAGTGTTTGATTATTTAAAAAAGATATGTATGATTATTACATTACAAAAATAAAACATTTAAATTGCCATTTTATAACAAAACAAGCACGTTCATTATAAAGACGAAACAATTGAGAACTGATGTTTAGTTTCTTTTGGGCTTGGCCAAAAGTTATTCAATACACATCCACCAAAATGCCTAAAATTAAAAGACCAATTACTCCAAATGTTGACAAGGATATAAAGCAACCCAAACTCTCATAAACTGATGGTAGGAGTGCAAAATGGTACATTTTGGAAAAAGATCTGGCAGTTTTTATAAAACTAAACATGACTGGCCAAGACTCATGTCTTTACTGAATAGAAATAAAAATATACGTGCAAAAAAAAATTTGTATGTGAATGGTCATGGCAGATTTATTCATAGTAGTCCCAAACAGGAAATAGCCTGAGGTATCCATCAATAGAAGAATGGATAAACAAAATGGTATATTCATATAATTGAATATTGCTTAGTGTTATGGACTGAACTGTGTCTCCTTGAAATTTATATGTTGAAAACCTAACCCCAAGTGTGACTGTATTTGGAGATAGCACCTTTAAAGAGGTAATTAAGGTTCAATGAGGTCATAAGGGTGGGGCTTGAATCCAATATGACTGGTGTCCTTATAAGAAGAGGAAGAGACAGCAGGGATGTACATACATAGAGAAGAGGCCGTGTGAGGACACAGTGAGAAAGAGGCCATCTGCAAGCTGAAGAGAGAGGCTTCGAAAGAACCCAAACCTGTAGACATCATGATCTTGAATTTCCAGCCTCCAGAACTGTGAGAAATAAATTTCTGTTGTGTAAGGCACCTTCTCTGCGGTATTTTGTTTTGGCAGCTCTAGCAGACTGATATGCTCAACAATAAAAGGGAACGAAACACTGTACATCAACATGGACAAATCTAAATAATATTGTGCTGAGTGAAAGAAGTCTTGAACACAAGAGTGCATACTGTACGATCCATTTACATAACATTTTAGAACAGGTAAAAGTAATTTTTTTTAGGAAAAATATCAGAACAGCTGTTGCCTCTGGGGCAAGGAGTTTAGAATGGTGGCTGACTCAAAGGTGGCATGAAAGGATTCTGGGATGACAACATTGTTTTTTGTCCTGATAGGGCTTTGTGTTACACTGTTATATATATTTATCAAATTTCACTGAAGGTACATTTGAGCATTTATTGTATATTAACTTTATCTCCAAGGAAAATAAAAGGACTTTAAAACAGAGATTGAACTTTAGTTAATGATATGCATGCTGAAATGTAGGGGGCAATTACTGACTTTGCAAATTACTTTGAAATGTGTCAAAAATAAGGTGATTGATGGAAAGTATGCCTGAACCTACTGTTCATAAAATTTTCAACCTTGAAGACACTGAGGGCAACAGCTTGAAGAAAGCGAGAAAAATCTTAAAGGACATTTCCAAATAGTGTTGAAAGTGCCACTTAATTTCTTCTTGGGGCTTATAGTAAAATGCAAAAGGAGTCAGTTAAATGGAGAGAAGGACTATTAAAAATGAAGTCAAGGGTGTGACCGCAAGACTATTTGTTAAGACCTCAGAAAGAACAAAGATGGTGCCTCAGAATACTATTCAGTCACTTAGGAGCTCTTTCAGGAAATTAGGCTTATGCTGCACAGATTTTCTCAAACAACATGCCTGTAGAAAGCTGAGGGGTATTGTCCCTCAGTTGTCTCAGCAGGGGCCCAAGGTTGAGAAGGGTTTATCAGGAAAAGATCTGTGGGTGTGACTTCTGCCTAATGAAGTAAACCCCCAAAAGAATCACAGGTGACCCACACAGCTTTTAAAGGAGTTATATATGCAGAAACACCACTAGTTTGGGCTGAGAGAGTCAGAGAACAACATAAAGTGTGACATTTGGACCCTCAGAATTCTGTCAAGAAGCAAGCTGAATGAACTGCTCAGATGCAAACACACGCTACTTTTCATGGGGGGGGGGGGAAGGGAACCAAACAGAAGAAAGATGATGTAGAGGAGAGAACAAAGTACCCAAAAGCCAAGAACCATGGAGAATTATTCCTAGGCCTTGAAACTTAATAAGAAACTCCTAACATTTACTAACTTGCTTCTAATAGAATATGGCAGAAGTGATGAGATGTTAACTCTGAGAATAGCTTATAAAAAGATGTGGTTTCTGTCGTGGGTATGCTCACTCATTCCCTCTTGGATCACTCAGCCTGGGGAAAGCCAGCTGCAATGTTGTGAGGCAACCCCGTGGAGAGGCTAACACAGTGAGGGACTGAGCCCTGCCAACAACCACACAAGTAAGCCTCGAAGTGGACTCCCCCGTGTCGAGCTCTCCACCCCTAACCCCACAGCTTGGCTGGAGCCTGATGAGAGATGCAGAGCCAGACGAACTGAGCTAAGCCATGCCTGTGAGATAACACAGACTGTGAAATAATCATTTTTTTGTTTGTTTCAAGCCACTAATTTTGGGCAATTTGTTATGCAACAATAGATTAATACAAAGGACAGAACTAGAAACTATCATGGAAAAGAAGAAGGTGAATCAGACAGTGGAAGAAATATTGTTTTCTTTCAACAACAGTCAAGAATAATCTTGGTGATAAAGAGTGGAAGGAATATTAAATAGTCAATGCTTAAATAAAGAACTAGTAAGTAAATACATTAGCAGAGAAAGTAGAAAAAGGAGGAGAAGGGACAAGCACTCTTGCTGAAGATTCCTCTGTGATCTGAGGAGATAAACAAAAGACTAGCTGAAGAGAAAAGGAGTCCAGTGTGGTCTCTGAAGAGGAGAGGATGGGTCATGGAACCACTGAGAGGCTACTGACATCATGGAGGCATCAATGAAAAGTCACAAATCCTTCGTAAGCGTTTATATTCTGGGAACCATAATTACAAAGTCACTAGGACTGGCTCTGAAATGACTGATGTTGAGGAGGGAAGAGGGTGATGCAATCTCTAGGAGTAGGGGAATTCATCATTTATTTTGGAAGGAGTAACTGGGAAGGAAAAAGAACTGTTGGCAAATCTTTATACTCACATTATTAAGCAGGTCAACGATGATTACTTAGATGTGAAATGGTTGCTAGAGATGATGTAGTCATATGGCTTTAAAAAATTTTATAAAGTTATAAATCTGCTGTTTGAAGTACTGGACAGATTGGAAGTGTGGACTCAGTAACACAAATGTGAGGCCCAGCTATGGCAAAGGAGGGAACACCGTCTATCCTGACAGATGCTCTCACCTGGTGACGTTAAAGCCTAAATGTATATTACAGCTGACAGCATAATGCCAGGCAGTTCCTTTATGAGCATAATAAAAACCAGCAAAGTAACTAAGCAAATTTGAAAAAATTCAAAATTTAAATATTACACAAAATAATTTCTTTTGTTTTTTGATCCAGAAAAAAATGTAATTATATTTAGAAAACATATATCTTGTCACATTTGCCAAATGAGTGCCCCAAACTGTGCTAGGTACTGTAGTGGACACAAAAGAAACCCTGGCCCTCAGGCACGTATGAACCACTTGGAGGGAGGTTCAAGTTCTTCCTGTGTAAACAACTAGAGAAGGACGGTCTGCATAACAAGAAAGTCATCCTTGTGGTGGTGGGAGGAGTTCCAGAGAGAGAAGAGCAGCAGGAGGGACAGGACCAGGGGGCTCACAGAGGAACCCGAGGGACTGTGTGGGCAGGTAGGGGTGGAAGAGGACAGACCCCAGTCCTGAATGTCAAGGTGGGGGAACCTTTCAGGGAGGAAGCTGTAGTGGGAAGATCAAGGATGGGGCTGGAAGAGGGACATGAGACATCTACAGACAGCAGTGTCAGGGAGCTCACAAGCTGGGACACAAAGGAGTGAGATGGAAAGAGTGATGAGAATACTGGGATACTGGTATGGTCATTAATTCTTTCATTTCACAAAAAATGAGTGCCAATTTGGGGCAAGGTTCTGTGCCAGGGGCTGGAGATGCACAGATAAATTCCATCCTTGAGGTGGTACAGCCTGGTGGGAAAGACCAGGGCCCTAAAAGGACAAATATTCATATGAGGCAGAGGGGCACAAACAGATTCCCATGTAAACAGAAAAAGGATAATTTCCTGGCCTGGGAATTGAGGCTAGGGTTGGAGAATGGCGTTAGGGCATTTGGTCTACCTAGGATTTGGACTCTTCAAAGTAATTTAGTAGTGAAAGAAATTAGAGCAAGAGAAAAGTGATTAAAATGGGCAGTAAATCTCAAGCTTTTGTAATGTTTTGCTGTTGTTGTTCAGCAGAAAAACAGCAATGGCATGTGACCAAGAAAGCACAGGAGAATATGGTTAATCCAATTTTCCAGAGTTGAAAGAGAAAGGGCAGGTAAAAAGGGAAGCCCAAGCAGCAGCATCCTCAGAGTGTGCCTCACAGACAGGCAGGTAGGCCTGACTCCTGGAACCTGTCTCTCTGAGCCTCAGGTTCTTTGTAACAGGGGGTTCCACCCCTCTCAGAGGGAGGCTGTGAGCATTATGTGAGTTACGGTGTGCCTTGTGCAGTGTCTGCGGTAACTGCTCAGTTGAAAGGTCTTCATTATTGTTGAAATCTGGGCAGAAAAATAGGTGAATGCTCACAGAACTGAGGAAAGTACTTTTTCCTCTCTCATTTTTCCTTTTCTTCTATAGCTACCTTCCATTTATCTAATTTGATGATTGCGGGAAGAGAAAAGCCAAGCTATAGAACAGGCAGAAAGGTAGCAATGCTGATGGTTCCACCAGTAAAAAGAAGTAATGATGCAGGCTTGGGTAAATTTACTTACTCAAATTTATTCTTTTACCAGTTGGTCCAGAAAGATTAAGGAGCAAGCAAGAAGAAAATCAAGGGAGAAAGTAAGAAAAAAGAAAGCCAATGGGCTACGAAGAAGAGTATTTGGAAATAAGTTCTGCAAGTAGGCACTGGTTAGAGGCAAATGTCAGAGAAGGTCTGACTGTGGGTGTGGTCAGTGGGATAAGGTAAAATTAAACCCCAACTTGAGAGAATAAATTGAAAAGCTAAGGATATGTTAATCTATAGGTTTTTGAAAGAATAGTTAAAATTAAAACTGGTATAGGGCCTTTGAACAAAATATTTAATGGTTGGAGGAAAAAAATCAAGATTATATAGTAAATGTATATAATGTATATATGTATACCTTTCTGCAGCCTTCTTCTCCCAAAGAAAAAATAATGAACAAAATAAAAAAGACAAAATATATTTCAACATATAATGGGAAATAGCTACAAATGGATGTGAGTAGCATTTCAAAAGTCAGTAGGAAGATTAAAAAGACAATAAAAGGTCACAGGTCCAGGAAGCAAAGTTTATCCAAATGTCCACTTGTGGCAATACAAAAGCAGTAAATCCCCTGATACTGCATATGACAGACCGTAAGGGTGGGCAGAAATAAGGTCCTAGGAGCCTGCTGGCAGCATGGCATGGTACTGTAATCATGCATTTGTGTGCAGAGCAATCTTCTATATCTTTATGCTATTTGTCTCCTTTTAGGACATGGACCCAAAAGAATAAGGCTGGATCTTTGGTGAAAATGAGATATAAAAATCTAAGATATCATTACTGTGAAATACATTTATATAGTTAAAAAAATTAGGGCTAAAACAGACCTTGCTGGTTCATAATTAAGGAAGCCTGGCCCTTTCTGAGGCAGAAAAGGTAAAAGCTTCTCTCAAATCCCACAGACAACTGATACTAGGACTCAGGAAATGCTGTAGATGGGTGGAAGAAGCTGGTTCAGAATCCAACAGCTGTGACTCTCCCACAGTGACTATTACCTGTTTGGTTTTCTTTGCTGGTGTGGGAACTGGAACTGTTTCCTGCTGCATAGCTTCTGTGTCTTCTCCTCCACCTTCTGATGCTTCTAGGAAATATAAAGTTTGAAAATTAGAAAAGTCTCTCTCTCTTTCTCCCATTGCTAGTGCAACTGTGGTATTACCTTTTTAGAAGGTTCTATCTCTTAACTTTGTAATTCTACCTCTAAGAAGCTGAATGTAAGGAAATGATCCACAATGAAGACAGATTTAAGCACCAAGATACCTGTCTTATTTATAAAACTGAAAAAGTGAAGATTACCTAGATGTCTAACATTAGGGAATGTTTAATTATGGAACATTCCTACAACAGGACTTTTTACAGCCTTTAAAAAATTAAGAGTTTACAGTGACAAAAAAACCATCTGACGATGATAATTAGTGGTCAGAATTACCATTGCATTTACTACATGTTTAACACCGGGCTTCATATATATCATCTTATTTAATTTTTACAATATAACCACAGATTTTATAGATATAAAACTCTCCATTTTCAGATAAGAAAACTGCTGTTTAGAGAGGTGAAGCGATACAAAGAGATACACTCAAAAGCACTAAGATAAAGTAGGATTCTAAAAAATGTTCACGTAACCCAAAACAAGGCAGGAAAAATAAAAGATATGAAAAACAATGAACAAACCAAAAAATGGCAGATTTAACCCCCAACATATCAATTAATACATTAAATGTAAATGGTATAAACATACAAATTTAAAGACAGAGATTGACAGACTAGATTAAAAATATGACCTAATTATATACTGTATATAAGAAACTTACTTCAAATATAATTATATAAGCCAACTGAAAGCAAAGAGATGCAAATATTGGTCAAAGGAAAGCAGGAATGGTGATATTAATATCAGAGAAAGTAGACTTCAGAGCAAAGACAATTATCAGAGAACAAGAGGGACATTATATAATGACAACAGGGTGACTCTATTAAGAAGACATAGCAATCCTAAATGTGTATGCACCAAGTAATAGAGCTACAAAATATGTGCTGCAAAACTGACTGAAATGAAAGGAGAAATAGATAAAAAAATCAAGTTACAAACTTTAAGTCCTCTCTCAAAAATTGAGAAAATGACTAGACAGAAAATCAGTGAAGATATAAAAGAATCAAGTCACACCATCAAGCAAATAGGATCTTATCAACATTTGTAGAACAATCCAATCAACAACAGCAGAATACATATTTTTTCCAAATGTCATGGTACATATACCAAGATAGATCATATTCTTGGCCATAAAGCATCAAAAAATTTAAAAGGAATTGAAATTGATAAATAGTAGGTACAAAAACTTACAGCAAACATTATAGTCAATAGTGAAAGACTGAATGCCTTCCCCCTGATTGGGAACAAGGCAGAGATGTCAACTCTCACCAGTCTTATTCAACACAGTGCTAGAACTTTTAACCAGTGCAATATGGCAAGAAAAGGAATATCCATTAGGAAGGAAAAAATCTAACTGCCTCCACTTGCAGATGACATGATTGTTTACATAAATCCCAAGGACTCTAAAGGCTACCTTTAGTCCTGTGAAAATTCTTATGTTGGCTTCCATCAGTGGGGCCTCTTTTCACTTAATATTCTTGAACCCATGTTCATCTGGGATCCTTCAGGAAAACCTTGGCTAACTACACACCTCTCCTTCTTCCTCTTGCCTCTGCATGTCTTTCTATACTATAGGTTCTTGTACCTTGTAAATTAGCACATAATTTTACCTTGCCTCACATGTGCTGGTATTGCATAAATGTTAGGCTTTCTCTCCATCTGAACCAGAAACTCCCTGAGTATCCATGAGTGCCCAAAGTACTTGGTCTAGTGTTGATTGACAGTAAACAGCATGCCCATACTTACTGCTTTATTTACATTTTCATTATAAAGTAATATATATTATCTATGTAAAACATCAAATCCCTTATATAAATTTCCTCGTATCATTTTATTAGCTTTAAAAAAATCAATTAAAATAAAAAGAAGGACGCCTGTAATCCTAGCTCTCTGTGAGGCCGAGGTGGGCGGATCGTTTGAGCTC
>VBSM01000272.1:70283032-70297119 GCA_008086735.1 Cheirogaleus medius
TAGCTGGGACTATAGGCATGTGCCACCATGCCCAGCTAATTTTTTCTATTTTTGTAGAGATGGAGTCTTGCTCTTGCTCAGGCTGGACTCAAATGCCTGAGCTCAAGTCATCCTCCTGCCTTGGCCTCCCAGAGAGAAAAAATTCTAAACTCTGTATTCCTCCATTCCCTAAAATTTGCTAACTGAAGAACAGTCTATATTTAAGAAGTATAGTTGAAAATATAAACATTCATTCCTCAATATGCATGGGAAATTTGTACCAGGACCTCCTTCACATGCCAAAATCCAGAGATGCTCAAGTCTCTGATATAAAATGACATAGTACTGGTATATAACCTATGCATATCCTCCTGTATACTTTAAATCATCTCTAGATCACTTATAATACCTAACACAATATAAATGCTATGTAAATAGTTGTTATACTATATTGTTTATGGAAAAATGTCAAGAGAAAAAAGTCTGAAATACTCAGTACTTTAAAAAGTATTTTCAATCCCCAGTTGGTTGAATCAACAGATGTGGAACCCACGGATACAGAAGGCCAACTGTAACATATTTTTTAAAGGTATGTGACTCTTACGCACCAAAAACCCATGAGAAATATTTAAAATACCTTCTTAATCAAATGCTCTAAATCTGAGTTATTTCTTGTTCCAAAAAATTATTTCATCTGAAACCTTTTAACATATAAAATGAAATCATTTCATATCACTGGAGGTTGAATAAATTAGTTGTTTTCTTACACTGTAATGTTTTTTGGTCCCAAAGTGAAAACTGCTTTTCTGAAGTAAGGATGTTAGTTCTGTGATTTTCATTAACAGAATACTGAAAGAGAAGCATGGGGATCCAACTTAGCCAGCCTGGCTCCAGTACCCAGGTTCCCCTAGGACTGCTGGGATCTGAGGAGGTTAAGCTGGGCCTGTGACACTTAGTCCCAGTGGCCGATTCAGCCCATGAAGTGGCAAGACAGCGCTGCCTCTTCCCTAACTCCCTGAAGACTCTACTTAAAAACAGACACTGCCAGATGGGATTGGTTACATTCTTCCAAAAGGGGAGTCAAGTACACTGTCCTTTTTCAACTCATGGCAACAACATCAAGTGAAAACAGAAGGCTGCACATCTTCTCTCTCTCAATCCCCACCTTCATCCTCTTTATGAGAAGTATCTGAAGTCCAATTTCCCAGCATTTTCCTTAAACTTCCAGGTACTCGCCTGCAAAAATGCCTTCTAGGCCCTGGGAGGGACCCTGGCAAAGGGGTTATACAATTGTTCTTTAAAAAAATTGCAAAATAAAGATTTAACCACAGCATGTTAAGACCACTGTCTGTTTCTATTCTGAATTCTCCTCTGTCACATTCTGGGAGCATTTTGGGGACCCAGTTAGAGTAAGCTGGTTGTACATACATTTAGTTTGAGCTTAATGGGATATTTATGTAGTTTGTAATCACATCTGTCTATATTTAGATTTTTGCTAGCTGTTCTAAAGCTGGAATGCTGCCAAGAATACTCCTACCACCCTGTGCTAATTCACCAGATATTCTGACACAAAGTGGGTAGGACTAGAGGGTATAGATGATGACATGAATGTGCCTATAGCACCTGTCCCTAGAATGACATGGGAAGTGAGGGAAAAACCAAGTTCGGAATGTATGAAACCTTAAACTAGTCATAGAAAATTCTTCTAGTCATCAAAAATATAAAACAGTGAGCAGAGAATTAGGTTCTCATTTTGGTCTATTCAAAACGGAAGGTCTCTCCTGTAGGAATACATACAGTAGATGGTACATTGTATGTATAATTGCAAAGAAACCATGTTTTTTTTTTTTCTTATTTGATGGGGGTGAGTAAAATAAAAATTTTCAGAATTCCTGTGTTTATAGCTGTTATTATTTGTTATTTCTTTTCTTATTTAAAAGATTAATAGCTTCTTTCATACCTATTTTGTACCAGTAATTTTGCATTCTTTTTCTAAGAGAGGGCCCATCAAATTATATAAGTTTCAGGCCTCAAAAAAAATCTAGATCTGCTCTGGCTAACAACTTTGCTCCTCTCTTATTAGTTCTCTTAGTTAAGAAAAGAACAAAACAAACTACTGAAACACATAACAACAGGGAAGAATTTCAAAAGCATGATGCTAAGCAAAAGAGGCCAGACTCAAGAGGCAACATTAACATATGATTTCATCTATTTAATATTATGGAAAGGGCAAAACTATGGATCAGTAGTTACCAGGGACTGGAGGTGGAGGACTTCTTGGGACTGATGGAAATGTTCTATATTAATTGTGATAGTGGCTACACAATTTTATGTATTAATTATAATTCACAGAACTGTTCAGTAAAAAAGTTAATTTTACTATTATAATTATTCCTCAAGAAACCTGACTTAAAAACGATAGAAGCCAACTTTCATTAATTTGTAATACTTGTCTAATATCACACAACTAATAATTGGCACAGCTAAGATTTGAACACCAAATATTCTAATCCCAGAGTTCATAATCTTAACCCCTACACTATTGCATCAAAAGATGCTGCTTACAGCTTAATGAAGTTTTCTTCTATTCCTTTATTCTTTTGCTAAGAGGTGTCTGTTGCTTTCATTTTTAAATCATGAATAAGTGTTACATGTAATGCAATGTTTTTTGTTTTTGCATTTATTGAGATAATTATATGGATTTTCTCCTATAATCTGTTAATGCGGTGAACTGTAAAAATAGGTTTTCTAATGTTAAACCATTCTTGTTATTCCTAGGATAAACCCAAACTGGTCATGACATATTTCTTTCTTGTAGATTTTTTTCATCAATGTTCAGAAGTCAGATTCATATAATGTTCCTTTCTAGTACTTTCTTTATCTGATTTAGGTATTAAGGTTATATTACTTTCATAAAAGATCTGGGGAACATCTTATCTTTTTTAAATGCTCTGAAATAGTTGTATATAAACCACGGGCCATCATTTGCCAGCCCATAATCAATTTTTAAAAATGTTTTAATGTTTTTTTTTTAAAGGAATATATAGTTTCTAATTGTTAGGTACAGATTTCTGTAGATGATCATAGATAAATTTTTTATGTTTTTCAAATCTGTTACATGTTTCCGAATTATGTTTTATCTATCAATCACTGAAGTGTGTATTAACATTTCCCCTCTCATTTTGATTTTGCCCATATTATCTAGTAATTTTACCAATTTTTATTTACATATTTTATAAGTATATTAAATGCATGCAAGTTTAGAACTGTTATGACTTCTTGTTGAATTGTTCCTTTCATCATTATGTTGTGACTATTTTAAAAAATCCATCTTGTTCAATTTAGTTCTATTTCACTTTGGGGGGGTGGTTCTTCCATATTTCTAGAGGTGGTCAGCTGTTCTCTGGGAAAGCTACACTACACACACTGAAAAGTAATGCTGGATACACAGCTGTACTTAAACAGTCTAAAGTGTTTTGCTAAAATTACTCATCCCGAGAAGCCAGAATGTTTTATTTGGCCAGGAGAACCAGGGCCGGGAACTACTCTTCAAGAACCATGTTCCCAGCTCATTAAGAGACTCCCACCGGCATCACTGAGAAAGAATACAATTCCCACACCCAAGGAACAGGACCCTGAGACTGAACTCTGTGAAGGCCTTAAGGCCACACGAGCAATACAGACCACAGGGGAGGGAAGGGACGGGACAGGCAGTGAGAAGCCTTTGCTAAGGAAGGGACTCTGAATTCTGACTCCACCTATACTAACAGAGGTTGTGCGGTGAAGGGGGTCCACTGTTATTGCTTCCGTACACTTTTCACAATAATTTCTAGAGATATGTTATGACTAAAAAAGAAGAGTTTACAATGTATTTATTTGGCCACACCACAAAAGAATTATACTGTCTGTAAGTGTATCTCTCATTTACTTAAATTGTTCAGAATGCCTGCTCTCCCTTTATTCTGGTATCTCTCTTTTTCTATAAAAATCTTACCCCTACCCTCCAAAATTCAGTTCAAGCTTTACCTCCTATGTTAAGACCTTCCAAAACAGAAACAAGACTATCTTAGGGCTGCAATATAGCAAGCAGTTGCAACTTCACCGAGAAAGGGAAATGGGGAGAAAAAGAGACAGGGCCTATATGAAAATGGAGAATTCAGCAAAGGAGAGGGCAGCAGGAGCAGCAAACCCAAGGTCAGGTCTGTCACGCCCAGTGCAGGGCATCTGGTGGTTTTGAGGGGGCCACTCGGTGGAGCTCAGGAAGGCTGGGTTGGCCCTCAGTCTCCCAGACTCTTCTGGCCCCACAGTCCTGGGGTACACGTGCTGGGACATTGGACCACACCAAGTCTTCTGCAGGCCTGTGGTGGTACATCAGGTTTTATGTTAGAGCTACCCTAATTGTGGTGTTTAGTGTTTCCTACCTATCAATTTTTCCTTTTAACTTTTTCACTCTCTTTTATGCAGCAAAATACTACCTTCTCCAGCTCTCTAACGCCTTCAGATCTCTTCTCCCTCTCTCCAAAAGCTTTGACAAAACAAATGCTTTTGGATATAAGTCCCTGTGAGTTGGTTGTGTCTATCAGAAGTTTTCTTGTCACTCTGAACTGGAATGGGGCGTAGGGTGATCCCTTTCCCCCTTTCATTTTGCTATTTCTAGTGACAAGGCTATGGCCTGATGTACATTCCAATAATGCTCCTATTTTCATAGCTGAGGATGTCCCTGGCAATGGATCCAGAGTTTACTTACAAAATATGTCGCCGGTTCCCACAGAAAACTTTAAAGTTAGAAAATTTGGAATAGTATGGCAAAACACTGAACAGGGGTCACTTTATGGGTCCTGACACTCCGACTGAAGGTAAAATACTAAGACCAACAAGATCACCTGAAAAACACAGGACTGAAGGAAAATGCTTCACCTTCTTTTTGTGGGACAGTTAAATTCTACAAAATTTCTGTTGCCAGCTACAAATCAGCAGAACTAAATCTTATAGGTTATTTTCTAAAAGTTTGCTCCAGGTTAGTAATGCTATATTTATATTCATTTATTTTTTTAAATGCACACAGGAAAGGCTCCTGAAGAACCACTAGCCCACACAAAGACAAGCACCAGGGCCACAGGAGCCTGACCTCTCGTGTGAACACCCACATGCATGTCTGCCACAGTGGAGTGGAAAGGGACTTGAATGGCCAAAGTCAGGTGCTGCAGGACCTGCCTTACCTTTAAGTTACAAAAATGCAATGGTCATACAGATATCTGGGGACAGCTTGGCAGGCAAAACAGCTATCTGCTTGCTGTCCATCCTGCAATAAGGCATTGTTTTCTTTTCTTTTTTTTTCTTTTCAGCTTAAAGAAAAATAAGTCAGCTGAAGTACATGACCTCATTTTCAGTCTAGAGTTTTAGTTAAAACTCCACCCTTCTTCTTTTCTAGTTTGTTTTAAATGTTGGAACATTTACATAATTGGGGGAAGTTTTCAAGCTATGAGTAATTTCAATTCAGTCTTTGCTGGCTAACTTTGGCGGAGATAATGAATAGAGCTATGGATGCTGGCAGTGGCATTTTGGGCCTTAATATATTTGTTATATTTACCAGATGAGCATACTTCGTACACTTGGAAGCACTGCTATATAAATTCTCCATTCTTGGAATAGAAACCAATAATAATGATAATAAGTCATATAGTCCTACTTTATGCAAGACACTGTTCTAAATGCTCTACGTAACAACTCATTGAACTCTCACATCAATCTTACGAGATGGGTAGTATTGTTATAATCTGTTTTACAGAGGGAGAAACTGAGGCACCTGCCCAAGGTTAATGAATGAGAGAGCTAAGATTTGGATCTAGGCAAGTCTTGATTCCAAGTCTGCTAGGAACCACTAAGTAACGTTGCCACTCAAGCTTGGAAAGTAAATTCAGTAGCTCTCTGGTGGTACTGGTCTCTAGGCAGGGTATTAGAATTCATGGAGCTTTATGGGTAGAGCTCAGTGCAATATAATAATGTATGTTATATTTGACAAACACTCATCTAACTGGGCAGAAGCTGTTGCCTGTGGCAGGCAGCCTCCCTCCTCCAAAAAATCCCCAAACCAATTAGTTCAGATATCTGTCAGTAACTCTCCACAACGTCCCCCATTCTATATTTTAGCTAGGAAGAAAATCTATCCTGGTTTACCTAGGTTAGTCCTGGTTTATGCTTATCATCCCTAAATCCCCTTTGTGTTTGCGTCTTAGTGCAAGGCTTCTTTAATATATTAATATGAATTACTACTCCATGTGAAGAAATGGAGATGAGGCCATCCTCAGGCTTATTTGATCCTAGAACCCCTCTTAGCAGAACACTTGTTAATGGAACAGTACTCTGTGTACTTTTTTTGGGAAGTGCCAGTATAGAGGAGTGATGGGGGAGATCCTAGGAGCCCTAAATTTTAGCTGAAACTGTTGTGATCTTGGGCAAACCACTTCATGCCACAGTTTTCTCCATTGTAGATTGATGAAGTCATACAGCTGTGATTTATGTTTCTCTTCTGGTTTAGGCCAATTCCTATTAAGAATGCCACATACCCTGAACGTGTCAAAATTTCCAGAGTGAGGTGCAATGCTGAAGTACAGAGGGATAGGGTAACATTTAAAAAAATATAGGTGAACATGGCCTATTATGTGAGCATGTGAGTTACATAATTTCCCCTGAACAGAAATCTCACAAGAAAAAAGCCAATGAGACTAAAGCTAGACCTGCTACCCACTCACCCTCATTATAAAGTGCAATGCCAAGGAAGAGAAATATTACAATGGAAAAACACACTATTTCTGTTAAGACTGCCCTTTGGCTTTCACAGACTTCAACTACCTATTTAGATTACTTAATGTATTCCCCTAATGTACATCTTATACATCGTTAAAGGTGGGTGTCATGTTCACCTGCCCTGCTTCAGAAAGCTTAATTTTCTTACCCAGCTTCTCAATGGAAAAAGCCTTTTCCTAAATGGCTTTTTTGCCTAGTTTAGGACAAGGTACTTCATTGCTACATCCTTAAAGTTTCCTATTTGTAGACTAGAATTAAGGATGGATATTATCCTATTAGCTAATTACCAACTATATGGAAAGTATACAGAGAAGACTTTGTGTTTGGAATGATCTTCAAGAAGCACAACTCTGAGGTCTTACATGATGGGGTGGGATAAAGCTGAGATGTAAGTCTAATGGAGTGAATGAACAGAGACTAAAATAAGACTTGATTTGTCAATATTATACCACCAATATGATGGGGTCACCATTTTTAAAAGCCCATTTTTACCCTTTTCCCTAATATAAAAATAATATATACTAATTGTGGAGCTTTCAGAAAATATAGAAAAGTAAAAAGAAACAAAAAAAATTTGGTCCTACTATAAAAGAAATCCATATTATAATTTTAACTTATTTGCTTCCATCTTTTGTTCTGTCTCTGTGTGTATATGAGTACATGTATATGTTTACACATATATTTTGCATATCTGGAATTATCATATGCAAATTCTTTATCTATTAATATTATAATACGAGCATTTCCCCATGTCATTAGTCTTGAAAAACATTTTTTAATGGCTATAAAACAAATCATTGTCTACATTATATTTACTTGTTCTTCTATTATTAGATTATTTCCAAAATTTGGCCTTATAACTATAGTATAATAGACATCTTTATATATTTTATATATTTCTGTTTAGAATAGATTTCCAGAAGGGAAGGTGCATTGTCAAAAGGTATGCATGTTTTTAAAGGGTCTTAACAACTTCTAAACTGTTTTCCAGAAGGTTTTGGGTCAGTTTATAAGTCATCAACACTATATAAAAATGCTTGTTTTATCATACCCCAGTGAATACTGAATATTATCTTTTTAACATTACTAATAGGTAAAAATAGTATTAACATTTTAATTTGCATTCATTTGATTATGAGTGATACTAAATATATTACTCTATGTTAGCCATGTGTATTTCTTATATGAACAGAATGTTCTTAACCTTTGTTCATTATCCGAGGAGGGTTTTAATGTTTCCTTTATTAATCTGTGTGATTCTTTTAATGTTACGGTTCATTTTAACAGTTGCTTTTATCTTTTAATTTTTAAAGTTACTTTTGATCTACAGATGTTTTAAACTGTAATGAGATCATATGTATCATATTTTTCATTGCAATTATACTTAGAAAAGTTCTCCTCACCCAAAAGTAGATACTTTTATCAGTTTGTTAGAGTTTAATCTTTTTTTTTTAAATTTAACTTAAATCCATATGGAGTAGATTTTGTTGTTTAGTATAAAGTGATGCTCTAACTTTATTACTTTTTCAAATATTTAATCAATTGTCCCAACATCTTGCCAAATGATTCCTCCCTTCCTGTCTTGGGATGGCACTTTCATTTAATCAAAACACAAATTATACATATGTTAGGGTATAGTCCATTGATCTGCCTATAAGTATTCTATTGGTACCACAATTTAATGTTACCAGATTGAGCTTTCTCTTTTTTATTTTCCTAAATGGCTATCACACTAGGGTGCAGGGAGTAGCAAGAGAAAGCCAGATTTAGGCCAAAATCTCCAAGAGAACTGGGAAAGGGCTGAGGACACATGGGGGCAGTAGTGATATAGGGAGGTAGATCAGGCTAAGTTAGGCACAAAGCTGTTTCCCTCCAGAATGCCCTGGTTTACATCACACCTCTACCACTCAATAGCTGTTTGGCTTTGGGCAAGCTAGTTCATCTTTCTGTGTCTTGGTTTCCATATATAAAATGAGGTTGTTGAGAGAATTAAATGAATTAGGGTAAAACACTTAGAATGCTGTACGGCCTGTGGTAAACATCACTATTGTTCATTTGCAGTTATCTTCCACCTCCATCATGCCACTGAAATTACTCTTGCTCAGGACACCAATGATCCCCTAATTGTCAAATCAGTATAGCACAGGGATTAAAATTATAGGCTCTCTAGAATCAGGTTGCCTAGATTGGAACCCTACCTCTGCCATTTATAAGCTGTATGATATTAGAAAAGTTACTTGCTCTTTTTGTGTCTCAGTTACCTTATCTATAAAATGGGGATATTAATGGTGCCTACTTAATAGGGTTGTTACATGGAGTCCTGACATAATGAATGTAAGTTACTTAACACACAGTCTGGCATATAAGTAAATTCTCACAAAATGGTCATCATAGTCATCACCTCACTTGATTGCCCTGGGGGGCATTTGTCACTGACATCTACTCTCAACTTTTTGACACTCTTTCCTCCTTTGTTTTCTGGAACACTATGGTTTGGTTTTTAGCCCATCACTTCATGTGCTTTCTTCTCTCACTCACACATTAAAATGCTGGCATCCTTCAAGATGTTCTCCACTATCTATTCTTTGGTGATCATATCCTTTCTTGGTGTTCCTTCTTCTAAGCCGAGAGGTAAAAATTTTTTAATATTAAAAGGACTAGAGAGTATATACTTTATGCTTATTGGCCATATGATCTCTATCACAACTACACAGTGTACAATATGTAAACCATTAATAATATGTAAATGAGAGGGTGTAGTTATGTTACAACAAGACTTTATATACAAAAACAGGCAGCTAGCCCACAGGCCAGTTTGCCCGCTTCTCTGCTAGGCAGTTGTTACACCTCAAGTGTTCACATCGCATCTGTCCTCTCTATTGGACTGTGGGCTACCTGAAAGCTGGGTGTTCTTTCATCTGTGTATGTTGTGCATGTAGCAGATAATCTACCAGATATATTCGATAAACATCTGCTGAAACACTGAATCAGATGACCACATAATATGAGTCTTAACAGTTAAAAAGTTTGTTGTGCAATAGGGAAGAAATGAGCCCTTCAGTAGCTACAAAAATAAAACTATAGAGAAGACCTCATGGCTTATATAGTGTACTGAAACATCCAGTAGAATTAATCTCTTTTTTCCAAATGAAAAAGGGAAATTCAGGTTCAGGAAATTCACAATTTCAAGGACCAAGTAATATTGCAGACATTAAAATAGAGCTGTCCAGAGTGATCTATAAAACAGGACACACTTTATGGGAACTGAGGAACAGCTGTTTCCCCATTTCTGTTTTAAGAGGGGAAATAGGCTATAGGGCTCAGGGGTATATGTTAAGCATATGGAGAAAATTTATTTGCTTAAAGAAATGTGACATGGAGCTGGCAAAGGGCTCGGTTTGTAAGAGATAATGTCCTGGTGGGTGAAATTAAAAGGATAAGAACGATATATACTGAGTCATTTCAGCTCTGTGATTAATGAAAAAGGAAACAGTAATAAACACTGAAGGCGAAAAAAAGAAAAGTCAAGTTGAAGCTGAAAAGAACTGAATATGCTCTAGGGAAGACACTAGCTATAAGAACCAAGTATCACTTGTAGTCACAATGACTTCAGTAAAACAAATTTTAGATAAAGATGACACTGGTTGAGGGAAAAATATGGAAACCAAAACCTCAGTCAAAAGCAACACTGTGAATATTGAGTTTCTCTACAATGTAGAGGATCTTTATAGAGCTAAAAATGCCTGAAAAATATATTAAAGACTCTGGGGGAGAATTTCAGACTTCTGGAATATACTTAGAAATAGGTAATAGACAAAGAAGCATGTTTAAATTTTTCCTTTTAATTTTCAAGTTCAAACTTAACCAGCAGTAATATTTTTTTAGTATAAACATTTGCTGAACTCCTGTTATGGAGAGATCGCTCATTTTGTGTGACTCAACATATTCTCTCAAGTGGCAATGACCAGAGAACACTCTTTAGAATTTCTTAAAATCATAAAATCATTATTGCTGTGAAAAAAGGACCTGAAATTTTCTTTAAAAGAATAATTTATGTTGGTTTTTGTCAACCTTATACTTCCCTTTCTCTCCTAGGAATCATTGAAGGATTTCTTGTGTGGCCACATGGACATTAACTCATTCATCCTTCAAATATTTAACAAGCACCTGCTATGTACCAGGTACTGTGCTAAGCCCTGAGGAGGAAAAATGAGTAATATGTGGTCCTTGCTCTGAGAAGCTGACAACACAGTGGGAAAGGCAGACATGCATAAGCAATTAAAATGCGGTGACACTACAGTGATGGAGGACAGATTCGAATCTGGTCGGGGCTTGGGGTGGGGGGAGTAGGGCTATAAAGGGAAGCACCAGAGAGTTATCTAAGATGATAGAACTGTCTGCATACGGACTGTCGTGGTGCTCACACAAATCCGTACATGTATTAAAATTAATAGATCTGTATGTCGAAAGAAAAAAGGTCAATTTTACCATCTGATAATTTAAAAATTAAAATAAAAAATATAACATGACAGATGCCAATCAAGAGAACATACGGAAAATGGTATATTCATACACTAGAATACTGCGGAGCAATAAAAGGAATGGACTACTGATAAATGCAACAACATGGGTGAATCTCAAAAGCATTACTAAATGAATGCTGAACTCAAGAAGCAGACACAATGAATTACATACTATGTGATGTCTTTTATAGGAATTTCTAGAATAGGCAACATTACATATATAATGACAGAAATCAGATCAGTTGTTGCTTCTGTTGGGGGGAGTGAGGGTGTCAGGACTGACTGGGAAGGGAGCTTAGGGAATTTTCAGGTGTAATGGAAATGTTCTAAGTCTTGCTCAAAACAGATTGAATAGTACACTTAAGATTTGAGTACCTTAATAAATGTAAATTCTACCTCAATTTAAACAATGTACATTTAGCTGTTGGCTTGTCTTTCATAGCATAGAATTTCTAATGGTGTTTAAGTTATAAAAAACATTAACAACCTTTCTACCATATGTTATTATTTTATTTTTAAGATCAATTGGAATTTCTTTTGGTTTCTTAGTGAAATAAATATAAACATCCAATAATAAATCTTATGATAAAAATAATTAAAATGCAATGTGCAGAGGATGTAGCAACAGGGGGACAAGAAGGGCAGAACTGTATATTCTGTTGGGCTGAGGATCTGTTGCTGCCTATCAGGGCAGGCATCCAGAGAGAGGTGAATCTTGTGTGGATGGTGAAGAATAGAAGTTCAATGCACAGACCAGGAAAAGAAGAGCATTCCAGAATATGTGAATGTGAGATGTGAGAAGGGCTGGCATGGTGCTAAGATCTTTTATCTGGATAGTTTAATCCTCATTACTATTCTCCTTTTTTCAGAGCCAGAGGCTTGGCAAGGTGCAGGGCCTGGCCCACTTTCCCTCATGTAGGTGGTGTGAGCATCCCACACAGAGAGCTCGGGCACTCACGCTTTCCTCCAGGTGTGCTGCCGCCTCCCTGCCACACTGTGGAGTCTGGCCTAGACCATGGTGCTGATGGGACCTACGGACTTTTACCTGACCACAATCTGCTTTGAGAAGACAACTAGATTCTGACCAGAAGGGATCATTTGGGCTGTAGGTACTAGCTTTTCTTTTTGTCTTAATTCACCTGAGAACAGAACTATTTCTAATAAGATCATTAGGTAACAGTGGCTAAGCAGTGATCATCAAGGGTTATCTCCATATCTACCCCAGGCCCCATCCACAAAGACTTCCCCTGCCAAGAGGCTCTAATTTTGGGACTGAGTCAGCAATGGGATGATGATCCTATAAGTTTCTAAATGGGAGACTGGATACTCTTGGGGTCCCCAAATCTAAATGGGAGTATGTATGGAGTGGACAGGCCCTTATGGGTGAATTTCGTGCAGATGTCCTTGCCAACTCTCCCAGAGGATCCTGAGACACTGAGGTAACAGGATTTGCAGGCCAGCTATTTTTAGGTCTTGGTGATGATCTAGATTTTCTGGCCCCTGGATCAGCTAAGGTACAGAACTCTATCAGGCTTGGAGGTTTTGGAGCCATCCTTAAAAAGAGGACATTGCTTCCATGGTGCTCTAAGGACTTTGGTTTTCAGCTGGCTGCAGGAAGGCTCTCAGAAGAGCCCAGGGCCTGTTCTCAGAACAGAAACTTCCTAGGAAAGTCCCTTCTACTGGACAGAGATGAAGGAGGATTAGACCAAGGGCTTGGCAATGGAGAATTCCCTCAATTGATAATGGCTTTAAGATAATCATAACAAAGCTACACAGAGCTCTGTAATGTACAAAGTGTGTTCACATTCACTATCTAAAAATGATTTTGAGCCCCACAAATATGCTAGAGGTCAGTAATTCACAGATTTGAAACTGAGGCTTAGGGAAGTTAAGTTACTGAGACTTGTACAGTTTGCCCGACTACCTGCTTTCTTTCCTTAGTTCCTTCCCTCCTTCTCTGCCCAACTTTCTTTCATGTTTTTTCAATATCTAGCTTCCAGTTAACTATGGGTGATCTTATTCTATCTAGAAAAGATTTAAGGCAGCTTACGCAGTTATAAAAAATAAGCAGTTATAAAAAATAAGTATAAATTAAAAGTGGGAGTGAATATTAAAGAAAAATAAGAAGTGGATCTGAAATCAATCCAACAGTTATGATAAAGATATTATAATGACTTATATATTTGCTATTGATGGGGCACGACTTTGATTCTAAGTTTGTAGGAGCCAGTGTGGAAAAGGAAACCTGGTCACTATTCATAGTGTCTATAGGCTAAAACAACAACTACAATAATAAAACAGTCAATTACTCAGGAGAAGTACAACTGTTTTAGGTTCCTGATAAGTATAATTCAAGTCATAATGCACAGTAACTTCCTTTGATTATTTAATAGCTTTGAACTAGGTCTTCAAAGGTGATTTTGGTTTCTACACTGTCATTCCAGTATATAAGATAATCTACCATGTCGTGTTTTAAAAGACATGGAAAGTACACCATCTTGCTGAACTCATGAAGAAAATTCCATTTATAGAAATCAAAGTGGGTGAGACCCCAGTGAACTCACTAGCCATAGAGACAGTTCCAGGACTTAGGGAGATGGGCAGGGTGACTGTTTCTCTTCCTACAGGGAAAGAGACAAAAACCTAACCCCCACAGCACAGGAATAAATAGATCTTCATAGAGATGTTTTTTTTTTAATCTTTTATTTATTTATTTTATTTCATTATATTGTGGGGGTACAACTATTGTTAGGATTACATATACTGCCCCTGCCATCC
>VBSM01000272.1:70297219-70328712 GCA_008086735.1 Cheirogaleus medius
ATTGAGTAATATTCCATTGTGAGCATATACCAAATTTTAATTATCCATTCTTGATGGGCACCTCATAGAGATGTTTTATCTTATTTTGTAAATTGTCTTAACCTTGTGATTAGGACTTGATGGCAAATATTAAATTCCTTTTGATGACTGTTTTTAATATAGAAAAGCATTATTCCTGAGTGCCATTTTCTATGTTGTACATCTTGTTGCATTCAAGCCCTGGGGCTAGAGTATATTTATATTGGCTAGTTTATACCTTCCTCACTCAACTCTCCAGTTTCCCTTATTTTTATGCCAAAGAATGGACACAGCGTTTTTCTGTTTTATAATTTACATATGTAGAAAATACATCCAAGGCAGGATGCCTCTTTCATCCACAGGAAGAGTGTGGGGCCACCTGACTAATCAACACGACAAACCCAGAAATAGAAAAAGCAATCTAGCTGGAAGGGAGAGAAAGTGAAAACTTCTAAGCCAGCACACAGCTAAGGTGCTATGTCATATGAAATTAATTCTCTGAGGTTGGTGATTAGAGTCAGGTTACAGCCTAAACATAATTCTGCGTGCTAATTACTCGGCCCATTACAACATTTGTTTCATTGAGAGATGCTCAGTTATGACTTCCTAGGGTGGGCTTGGGGCAGACAGAAGGAGCAGACAGCCAGAGAAACAGCAACCCCTTTCTTTTGCAAACAGAGGTGTCTCCCAGGCCCCTAACTGAAATGATTGTTATCTCCCTCTCTAAGTGAGGGATCAGATGTGTCACACTCCTCCCTTTTCAGCAAAATCAGGCACCTGAGATCACAGAGCTCTTCAGCAAAGTGCAAAAGATAACTGAAGAAATTGAGTGATGTTCTGTCATGAAACACTGAAGTGAGATGATAACAAAACCACCCTTCATATGGGAAGAGGAAGAAGCCAGGGCATAAATGGAGTGGCTAGAATGGTGTAGGTATACATTTCTTTGATTTCTGAAGACTGACTTCTCCCCTGTAAAGAGATTTGGAGTGGCACTAAGAAGGAATGGCAATGGCTGACTGGAGATGTTGGAATAATGCAAGTACTGTGAACAGGGGCAGCTCTTAAGCACAGGGAGTAAATCAGGACAATGGCCCTTGCTTAAAGGTGGTGTCAAGCAGTGCCTGTTGGAGTGAAGGTGGGGGTGGGGGTGAGGAACAGAGTCTACAGGTAGATCTGAAAGCTAGTACTTGACAATGTGGACTCACACACAACTAATGAATTTATGAACCACTGCCATCAATAATAAAAAGAACAGCAGCAGTAGCTGCTACTACTATATGTTGAGTGACTGCTCTATGCCAGGGCCTTATGTCCACTACCTCGCTAAGGAGTGCTGTCCCTTGCCTTTCCACATGGGTCCAGGTGATCTTTTGCCATTTGGGGATGTATTTCCCCTTCTAGGATGTCCTTGATGTTCAAGCAAGGCTATTGGTGCCTGCATAACAGTGCTGGCTGGTGAGGACTTGGAAGTCTGGGAGTGATCCACCCAGTGACTGGTTTGCTGCAGGCTTAGAATCACATGAGGCTACTGAGAAGGTCAGCGCCATCGGCTGTGACTTGAGGTCACTGGAAAGGCCTGAGCCCTCCAGCCTCTTGCTTTCTATCATCATTCTCATTTCTGCCCAAAAATGTACTCACTGTGAAAGAAAAGAAGGGAAAGACTGATGCCTGTAGCTCAAGTGTGGTTTAATGGCCAGAAACTAGACTTGTCACATGTCATCGAATCATCATAGCGTTGGTGACAGAGTTAAGACAGTTGTAAAAACAGCTGCTATTCCAACTTCTAATTTTCAAGTTATTATTAGGGCTGAAATCTCTCTCACCTCTGAGTTTTTATTTTGGAAAATCTCCAAAGCACACTTTTAGCCACATTTGAGTAACTGAAACATTAAAAAAAGTAATGTTTTCAGCCACATTAAACTCTAACCAGATGCTCTTAAAAAACTTTTTGTATGTACACAGAACCTTTTATTCTAGTGGAGAGTCATTTTATTCACCCCTGAACTGTATTTGCCATAGACTGAAAATATAATGCGGTAAGAGCCATGGTAACCCCCTGACAAACACCATCTCCAGAGAGGAGGTCAAGAGGATCCAACAGGTCTCTCTACCCAGACCATTAAGAGTCGGAGTGAAATCAACATAATAAAACATTTATTAAATACCTTCTTTGTACCAGGAACAAAGCTGAAGAACAGTGGGAAGTTGGCATGAATTTAACCAACCTGCAAAGTGAAAATGACATCAGGTCTAGAATGCCTGTACACAGTGCTAGGGCCAGGCAGGACCTACCTGAATGGCTCATCTGAAAGACAGTGCTTTTGGCACCTTTTCTTCTGTTAACCATCAGGCAAAGAAAGAGATGCTTTGGGCATTTAGAGTAAAAGTAGTATGGAGAAAAATTAAAGACAGTCTGCCTATAGTCCATGAGTTCTCAGGTCACCATCCTTGGGACAACCCCAGAGTACGACCTGGCAATACCTTGCTCAGGTAGCATTTGGTCCCCTAGCAACCATTTTGATCCCTTCCATTTTTCACATGAGAGCCAAAAATATCTTTTCAGTTGTTCTGCTTTTTCTTGAGACAGGGTCTCAGCTCCGTTGCCCAGGCTAGAGTGCAGTGGCATTATCATATTAATAGCTCAATGCATCCTCTAACTCCCAGGCTCAAGCAATCCTCCTGCCTCACCCTCCTGAGTAGCTTGGACTACAGATGCACCAACATGCCCAGATAAGTTTTTTCTGTTTTTTAGTAGAGATGGGGTCTTGCTCTTGCTCAGGTTGGTCTAGAACTCCTCACCTCAGCAGATCCTCCCACCTGGCCACCCAGAGTGCTAGGATTACAGGCATGAGCCACTGCGCTGAGCCAAAAAAGATCATTTTAAAATATAAACAGGATCATGTACCCAGGTTAAAAGTTCACAGTAATTTGCTTTTATACTTAAAATAATACCCATTCCCCCAGCATGTAAAGCAAAGCTCCCCATGAGTGGGCCTCCACCTCCCGTTCAATCTCCCACTGCCCTCCTCCTTGGCCCATTACACCCCATCATGCTGACCTGTTGGTGCCTAGAACATGCCAACTCCTTTCTTGCCTCAGAGGCTTCCTGCTTATTGTTCTCGGACCCAAACTGCTCTTCCTCATCTTGCTCCTTCACATCACCCTGGCCTTGGCTTAAATGTCACCTCTTCAGAGAGTTCTCTGACACCTGAAGTTTCCCTTCTCCCTCTTCTGTCATGACTTCCTTTTTATCATAGCACTATCCCAAGTTGTAATTATCTGATTTATTTGTTACCTTGTTTTTATCTGGTCTCCCATAACTTTAAATTCTAAAATGGGAGGGGCCAATAATATACGCTTTTAAAATATCATATCCGTAGAGTTCAAGATAGTACCTAGACATAGCAGACATGTAATACATAATCATTAAATAGATGAAGTGAACATAACTACAAATAATAAATTAAGAAAATATAAAAAAAGGGGCATCTTTTAATTTTATCTTATGTTTTTATGACCATAAATACTATTATACTACTATAAATCTGGATGTCTATTAGAGGTTTTTCATGTATTCATTTTAACCAGGACCACCCTGACTGTACTTGAGAGGCTGAGAGAATGGAGATCTGACTTATGGCTGCAATTAGAAAGTTTCAAAATGATTGCAGTGAAACATCAGGTTTGGCACACAATGCATTTTGAATAAATGGGGTGCAGGGAGTTCCCAATTGAAGACATTTGTGGTTGAAAGCAGAGTTCCTATTACAGATGTGGCACAGTGTTCCTTAACTTAAGAAAAGTTGTAAAGAACCTTAAAGTCAAGCACCAGAACACTAAGAATGAATAGTACAAAGTATTCCTGGGAAGCTATTGTGAAGCTGGCTCAAGGGGGAATATCCTCGTCACCCTGCCATTTGGCTCTGATCTAGGCTGCCAAATCATGGAGTTGCCTGAAAACTCAGAAGTACCTTGGGTGTCAGTCCCTGCCTCCCCAACCCTGCCCAGTAGCTAAAATGGAAAATCTTGAGTCTTCAGACTATGTCCTGTCTGGTTCTTCAGCCAGTGAATCCAAATCCAGCAGGCTACCAGGAGCCCAGCAACAAGCAGAAAAGGAGGTCTAGAATTGTCTTACTACCTAAGGATGCTCTCTGCCTAAGGGGTGGGCCCTGAGTACTTGTATACTGGATGAACAGCAACCTTTCTCCAATCACCTCCTGATTTGCTCAGCCTGTAGGACCAAACTTTTCCCTTGGTTTCCTCAGTGCATTTAATTTCTCTGCTAGGAGAAGAAAATAAATAACAAAGATCAGAGCAGAACCAAATGAAATAGGGACAAAAAAAGAAAAAGAAAAAAAAAAAGGATCAACGAAACAAAAAGTTGGCTCTTTGAAAAGATAAAATTGATAAACCAGTAACTAGACTAACTAAAAAAAGAAGAGAGAAGATCCAAATAAATATAATCAGAAATAAAAATGGAGACATTACAACTGATACCACAGAAATATAAAAAGGGACTATCATGAACAACTATATGCTCACAAACTAAAAAAATCTAAAGGAAATAGATGAATTCCTGAAAACATAAAACCTCCCAAGATTGAAAAAGAAACAGAAACTCATGAATGGACCAATAATGAGTAGTGAGATTAAAACAGTAATAAAAAAAATCTCCCAACAAAAAAAAGCTCTGGACCAGATGGATTCACAGCTGAATTCTACCAGATGTACAAAGAAGAACTGGTGCCAATCATACATACTGAAACTGTTCAAAAAGATCCCTAACTCATTCTACAAAGCCAGTATCACCTTAATATCAAAGCCAGGAAAAGATGCACCAAAAAAAGAAAACTACAGACCAATATCTCTGATGAACACAGATGCAAAAATCCTAAATCAAATCCAACAGCACATCAAAAGGATAATTCACCATAGATTTCATCCCAGGGATGAAAGGGTGGTTCAACACAGGCAAATCACCATATAAACAGAATTAAAGACAAAAACCATATGATCATCTCAATAGATGCAGAAAAAGCATTAAAAAAAATCTAGCATTCTTTCATGATAAAACCCCCCAACAAACTAGGCATAGAAGGAACATACCACAAAATAATAAAAGCCATATGTGACAAACCCACAGCCACCATCATACTGTATGTGGGAAAGCTGAAAGCATTCACCCTAAGAACTGGAACAAGACAAAGATGCCCACTTTCACTACTTCTATTCAGTACTAAAAGTCTTAGCCAGAGGAATAAGGCAAGAAAAAGAAATAAAGGGCATCCAAATTGGAAAAGAGGAAGTCAAATTATCTGTTAGTTGATGATATGATCTTATACCTAGAAAACCCTAAGTACTCCTCCAAAAGACTCCTAGATTTGATAAATGAATTCAGCAAAGTCTCAGGTTATAAAATCAATGTACAAATATAATAGCGTTTCTATTCACCAACAATGACCAAGCTGAGAACCAAATCATCCAGAAATAAAGCCATATACCTACAACCAACTGATATTCAACAAAACAGACAAAAACATACACTGGGGAAAGGACATGCTATCTAATAAATGGCACTGGGAAAATTGGATATCTGTATGCAGAAGAAAGAAACTGGATCCCTATCCCATACCACATACAAAAATTAACTCAAGATGGATCAAAGACTTAAATGTAAGACCTGAAACAATAAAAATCCTAAAAGAAAACATAGGAAAAACTCTTTTGGACATTGGCTTAAGCAAAGAATTTATGACTAAGACCCTAAAAGCAAATGGAACAAAAGCAAAAATAGACAAATGGGATTTAATTAAACTAGAAGGCTTCTGCACAGTGAAAGAAATAATCAAAAGAATATTTGATTATGTAGACACTGTTGGTAGGAATGTAAATTAATAAACCTCTATGAAAGTCAGTATGGAGATTTATCAAAGAACTAAAAGGAGATTAAAAGTAGATTCTACCATTTGATTCTGCAATCCCACTACTGGGTATCTATCCAAAGGAAAATAAATCATTATATCAAAAAGATACCTGCACTTGTATGTTTATTGCAGTACAATTCACAATCACAAAGATATGGAATCAACCTAAATACCTATCAACTGATAAGTGGATAAAGAAAATGTGGGGTGTGTGTATACACACACACACATCATGGAGTACTACTACTCAGTAATAAGAAAGAGTGAAGTAATGGCTTTTTGCAGCAACTTGGATAGAACTGGAGGCCATTATCCTAAATGAAGTAACTCAGGAACAGAGAAATTAAATGCTGCATATTCTCACAAGTGGGAGCTAAACTATGGCTATACAAGGACACACAGTGGTATAATGGACACTGGGAACTCAAAGGGGGGAGGGTGGGATGTGGTGAAGGATGAAAAATTACCTATGGGGTACAATGTACACTATTTGGGTGATGGGTGCACTAAAAGCCCAAGATTTCACTGCTATATAATATATACATGTACTGGAATTCAATTTGTATCCCCTAAATCTATTCAAATAGAAAAAGAAAAAATATTTGTTTGCTAGGACTATAGCTCTGCTCAGCACCTAGTTTACATGGATGGGGTTCTGCTTCCTTGTATAATTCTTTTCTTTCCATTTCCCCATTCCCTACTACTGCTTGGGCTCAGGCCCTAACCCAGGCAGCTCACCTGGAATCATGCTGCAGCTACCTGCCCAGATTCTTCTTGTAGTGTAGAAATACCCCTTTTGTAATCTATGCTACTGGTCCCCTTGCTGGGGGCAGCCTCACCCATTCCTCATCCCCTCCCTGAGGCCAGCCTCTGAGGTTCCAGCATCTTCTATCAGCAAAACTGCAGAGAGGTGACAGCAGGGGCCTCCCAGAGCATAGGGATAACACTGCTTGAATCCAAGGATCACTTTGGGGAAGCTATGACATATGTGGTTTCTTTAAGGCTTTATGTCAAATATAAGGCACCCAGTGGCATGCAAGTTAAAACTGGGCCACACAATTTTCGTGAATAAAACAAGAGGCTAGAATTAGATGAACTCTGAGTTCCTTTTCAGGTGAAACATTCCAGAGTCCCAGCAAAAGGCCTTCTGGTTCTAAACCTTACAGGTTTCCCACTATACTTCCCTGACTATAACTTACTGCTAAAATGCCTCTGGTTGCTCTCCACTGTCTCTCCCCTAATAATACTCTCCACAGAGTAGTATTAAAATTTCTAGCGTCAAAGCATTCAAGGCCCTTAACAGTCTGGGCCCAAGCAAAGACTCCACTTTCCCTAGCACAGAGCTGGATGCCACAGCCTGTCCTTGAGGCACAGTGGCAGTTGCCATGGCTGAAGACATCATGCACTTTCCTGCCAGGGTGCCTGGGCTCACCCTGTGTCCTCTGCCTGGAATGCCCTCCTTTTTACCCTTCCCCTGGCAGAAACCTACTGCTCCTCCCCCAAGGTGTCCAGTTCAACTAGTCACACCCCCACCCCGTGAAGCCTCCCTGACCTCTACCTCAGGGAGACTCATACAGCCTTATATGCAGCCCTACATTAGACTGGTTGGCCAGTTAAAATTAGAATCTTTATATCTGCCTCTCCTACGACTGTCAGTTCTTGAGAGACAGAGACAAGACAACATTTTATTTTGTCTTTATAGCACCAAGGTCTAGAACAGTGCATGGCATATTGTGGGTACTTAGTAAATACCTGTGAATTGAACATTATGCTTATGAATCTGCACACCTGTCCTTAGGCCATCTGAGACAACAGTTACTAAGGGAGGATACAAACAGAAAAATTAAAGAAGTTCTCGGCTGACATAACACTTCTTTATAAGATGTGCAATTAATAAGGAAATCAAGACTAGAATGAAATAATATTTTCAAAGAGAAGGAGTGCTGAGAAGGGAGGAAGACTTCTAACTCATGTATTTTTCTGTTGACAAAGGAACTTTCTAGCCAAGGGGAAAACACTAGTCCAATTTGAGATGTTGCTGGAATTATTCCTTCCCTACTTTTTTCTCTAGTTTTCAGAGAATCAGTGCCCATTTGGAAAAGTAATATGGACACACAAGTGAAGAGAGCTATGCAGTGATATGTATCAACAAAGCTATTGAGCGATGATAGCTATGCCAAGAGAAAAACATTACCTAATGACATCAAAATAGGACACTTGAGGAATGTCTTAGAGCTAAAACAGCTGTCACCTGGTATTTTGGCATTCTTGAAGTATATGAAGAAATAGCCCCTGGAAACTGGAGAGTACAGATTATTTGCAACAACAAATTTTCAGAGGTCAAGAACATGTTTTCCTCACTTTTAAAAAGTTAACCTGTTATTATCATTTTCACTTTAGAAAACTATGAAGCTCTAAAATATGTATAATACCAAATCACTGCCCACAGGTAGGTTTCAATGGAAGAGAGAGGTTCCCCTCATTAAACCAGTTTCTACATCAACTTGTATACTTGGAGATATTTTTATCTTTTGTAGATTATCAAAGCCTTTCATTTTTATATATAAGTTATTAATCACACCCTTAGGGAACATTACAGAGAGGATAATAGGGGAAATTTAAACCTGTCAGCTTTGCTGTTGGTAAAATGTCTGTTAGGACAAAAGTTTAAAACCCTGGAATTTAAAGATGAATGGTGGGTTTAAAATGTGTCATTTTCTTATTTCTTTATCTTCTAGTTCACTGGGATGCTGATCTGTGGTTGCTTTACTCTGGGGTTGCTATACTCATGCTTTGTTCACTTGGTTAGAGGTCTGTGATGCTTCATCCCTTCAATACACATGGATTGTGCACTGACTGGGGTTAGGGCTGGGGCTACAAAGTTGGAAGGTGTACTCTTTCCTCCAGGAACTTCCCATCCAGTGAGGGAGAGACAAGCATGCTTGGCAACTGGAATAATGTGGGATTGAGGGTAAAGTGCAGTTAGGCTCTGGGTGGTTGGGGGGCTCTATGAAGGCCACACAATCCACCTGGGCTAGAGAGGGGCCAGTGGGAAGGATGTGATCTGGGGCAAGAAAAAGTAGGCACACCTGGGGTCACTGATGTCCTGTGATGCAGTTCTGCTACCAAGAACCCACTTTTCTTTTTACAGTTCATAGAAACAAAAATATGGACAAATTAATTGAAACCTCACCATATTTTCCAGAATTAGCACTGTATACCTCTCTCAACACTTTGCAGACATCTGCGGTACTAACTATTTGTAAAAATCTAGAGAAAAAGCACAGGATTAGGCTTTCCTGTATTATGTTGAAGTCATCAATTTGCAGACTCACAGAATGTTAGTGCTAAAATGGAACTAAGATCTTTTTCAGCATCAAACCTTCACAAAGGAAGACACTGAACCACAGAGAGTCAATGAAAAAATGACCACCAAAAGATTAGAAGTACTTTTCTTGATTATTTCCCTTCTTTGCTTGGTTGCTTGGTTAGCTCAGTAGGAGGGACTACGACATCTTTAGTGAATCTGTTCTGCTTATGTAACATGGACTCCCAATTCCTTCAGAATTCTGTAGGAACATACCTATGAGTCAGCCCAATACATTCCCCCATTTCCTCCCCATGCAGATACCCATTTTCAGAAGATATGGTGACAGGAAGGCCACAGGAAGGGGAAAAGTATCTGTCCTTGGGACTCAATTTTTGAAATTTAATTGATGGACTAATATCAATTCAGGGCTCAAGGAAGCTTAAACCAAGATAGAATTTTATGATAATTATATTTTGGGATATACACAAGCAGAGACAATTATGTTAGTGCTTGAATAAAGGCTCCATGGATACTGTGCAACTAGAAAGTGAAGAACTATTAAAATAATAAATGGCTACTGTTTTATAAAGTTAATTATATTTTGAAAGTCTATGTGAGCAATATAATTTTAAGTAAAAAGCTGTCCTTCTTTAACTTTTTCAAAGCTGACTGATCAGGATGTGAAGTCTAATTTAGGCCCATTCCATATTTCAGAATATCTTGAATATGCCATTTGAAAAGGGAATAGTTTGATATATAGTTTTCTGTATTAATATAATATTATAGCAATATTGTCTAATAGATATAATAAAGTCATGTATGTTATGTAAAGTTTCTAGTAGCCACATTAAAAAGCAAAAAGAAATAGTAAAAGTAAGTTTTAGAAATTGTGGTACATATACAGAACATAGTCTAATCTTTTTTTTTTTTTTTGAGACAGAGTCTCACTCTGTTACCCAGGCTAGAGTGAGTGCCATGGCATCAGCCTAGCTCACAGCAACCTCAAACTCCTGGGCTCAAGTGATCCTTCTGCCTCAGCCTCCCGAGTAGCTGGGACTACAGGCATGTACCACCATGCCCGGCTAATTTTTTCTATATATATTTTTAGTTGGCCAATTAATTTCTTTCTATTTTTAGTAGAGATGGGGTCTCACTCTTGATCAGGCTGGTTTTGAACTCCTGACCTTGAGCGATCCGCCCACCTCGGCCTCCCAGAGTGCTAGGATTACAGGCCTAACTTATTTCACTTAGCATGCCTTCATGGTTCATCCATATTATAGCATATATCAGAATTTTATTACTTTTAAAGCCTGAGTAATACTTCATTATGTATATACTGCATTTTGCTTATCTATCCATCAATAGACATTTGGGTTGTCTCCAGATTTTGGCTATTGAGAAGGTAAAAAAAAAAAATAGTGTATCTATTTAACCCAATATATCCAAAGTATTATCATTTCAACCTGTAATCAATATAAAATTATTAATGAGATATTTTACATTGTTTTCTAATATCTTTAAAATCCACAGTGTATTTTACAATTACAGCATATTTCAATTCAAGTTAGCCACATTTTATGGACTTAGTAGCCATATGTGGCTAGCAGTTAATGTACTCGATAGCACAGTTCTATAGGAGAGTTTACATTGAAGATCTGATAAATCAAGATTCCTTCTGGAATCCCCCATGATGATAATTCCACCCTATCAGTTCTCATACAGCCCTGTGTTTATAGCCGGACCTCTGAAGTCAAACCAAACTAAATGCAAATCCCAGGTCTCCCACTAACTAGCTCAGTGATGTTGGAAAGGTTATTTAATCTTTCAAAGCCTCAGTTCCTTCATTTGTAAAGTGAGAGAAAAATTCGATTTCTCTGAGATAGTTTCTGTCTCAATTAAAATTAAATAATGCAAATAAAGGGCTTAATATACTTAATTTAGTGCTGCCACCAAGTGTGATGTAATAAATAGTAACTATAATAAAAATAATCCACTAGATTAAAAATTCACAAGGGCAAGGGCCATATCTGTCTTTTACAATGTGCCTCACACATAGTCCACACTCAGTTAATTATGTAAATAAATATTTGCATTCTTCCCTCAGCCATTATAAACTTTTAAATTGTTTCTTAAGACATCATCACAGACATTGCATGACATCTTCGCAGAGACTGCATGATGATTTTCAATATCTATCTTGCCTTGAAGATACAGATACCTCGTGGTATAGAAAGAGCACAGAACTCTTATCCTCATCCTTTCTCTTTCTTTTTTATTTAAAAAATATTAGTTACGTCCTTTCCTTTTCCTTGAGGCATCAGGGCTGATGGGGTCAAAAAGACTAAAGGGCAATAGAGCAGCCAGCAGGGTCAGAAGATTGGTTATACACAGGGCAATCAGTAAGCGTTATACACAATGAACAAATCAATTAACTTGTTTGAGGATAACAGCTGTGGAAGGAAGTTCCAGATTTATAGAAAGGGTAAAAGCTAGATTGCTTCTATGGTGTTAGATCAGAACTGGAGACATCAGTATGATTTCATGGTATTTAATATACGTAGACGAATAGATATAGCTCCATATATGTATGTGTGTATGTTTCCAAGCCTACTGGCTTGAGAGGGCCTAGAATCAATGAGCACACCTGGTACCATGGGCAAAACCAATCCCTAGATCCTGGGTTTTTTTTTTTCCTTTCTTTTTTTTTTTGAGCCTGTGCCTAGACTAGTGTGCAGTGGCATCATCATAGCTCACTGCAACCTCAAACTCCTGGGCTCAAGGGATCCTCGTGCCTCAGCCTCCCACGTAGCTGGAACTACAAAGCACATGCCACCACACCCGGCTTACTTTTCTATTTTTGTAGAGATGGTGTCTCCCTCTTGCTCAGGCTGGGTCTCGAACTCTTGGCCCCAAGCAATCCTCTTCCCTCAGCCTCCCAAAGTCCTAGGATGATAGGTGTGAGCCACCATGCCTGGCTAGATCTTGGTTTCTAAATACCATTTTCCATAATGAGTCCAGGTCTTCTTGAAGATGTGGCTAATTATAGATAGACATGGGTAGAAAAAGTACAGGATGCTCATGGAACATTTTCTTGTGCCAAAATATAAGAAAGTCCTTAGAAAACAATGAGGACTTGTCAAAAGGACACAAGAGCCAGCTTGAAGAGGTTCCCATCGGTCAAATTGGAGATCATGTGAGCATCAAAATAAATAATGATATTAATGGGTGACAATTCATTGAATAAAATAGGAATCTATGAGTTCATATTGATATAAATAAATACAAAAATAAATGGGGACAAGGGAAAGCTCTTCCTCACAAAAGAAAGTTTATTTAGGAGCAATATGTTTACATAGTCTCAAAGTATCCCCCCACAAAATATTTATTGCAAAGGGCAAAATCCCTAACTTTATAGTGGACAAATCTGGCAGATTCCACCTTAACCAAGTGTGGTTGGTTACAAGACCAACTCTATTTACATGTCTCCTGATGTGATTAATGACGAAGAATACAGCATTGTTTCTGAGGCATTCCTGTCAAAAAATGCACAATTCAATCTTATGATGAGGAAACATTACACAAACTTAAATTGAGGAACAAATGTCAATGACACAAAAAACAAGGAAAGACTGAAGAACTGTTCAAGACTGAAGGAGAGTACAGACACAGCAACTAAATGCAAAACGTATTCATGGACCAAAAGAAAAGATTTTTACATAAATTGATTCAGAAAAAAATATATACACACACAAATAAACATAGAGGTGGGCGGAGGGAGAGAGAGAGAGAAACAGAGACAGATAAAACAAATGGTGATGAAATGTTAAAAATTGCAGAACCTGAGTGAAGAGTATATGAGGATTCTTTATTCTTCTTCTTCATTATTATTATTCTTTATTATCTTTTATTTATTATTAATTATTATTATTATCATTTATTATTATTCTTTATTATCTTCTCTATAAGCTTTAAATTATTTTGATGTTAAAAATTAAAAATGAAAAGCATGGATTTTGGAGTGACTCAGATCCAATTTTGAATTCCCTGTCTGGTATCTATCATTTGTGAGTCTGTAGGAAGTTATGTAATTATTCTGATCTTTGGTTTTCTCATCTGATGACCAGGAATAGGACTAATTTAAAGGATGCTGTGAAGATTAAATAACATAATGCACAAATTGAGCACTTGGCAAGTGGTAGGCATGTCTGGTAGAGGACCTGGTACCTAATTGTTGCCAAAATATATACTTGTTGAACAAATGAACAAACTCTTCCCTCCTGCCCAACCTCCCAATCTGAACAAGTGATACCACTTAGAGAAAATTAGATTCTTCAAATTTTAGCAAGGTTTCTCTCTTTTTCTTTCTTTTTTATTTCATTATATTATGGGGGTACAGATATTGTTAGGGTTACATATATTGCCCCTGCCAACCCCTCCCGCCCCCGCTGTGCTAGAGCTTCAAGCATGTCAACCCCCTGGTGGTGAGTGTCACACCCCTTATATAAGTATACACAAGGTTTCTCTTAACCCTAGAATAATATAAAACAAAACTTTTAGTAATAATAATAACAATAATAAAAACACACCATTACACATTTAGATGTCTCCTGTGATACTAAATGGAACAGGCAGGCATTCAAGTTAAAGTTCAACACAGCATTAATAATAGCGAATGTCTACAGTGTTGTGGGTTATGGCTGTCAAAGAAGGGGTCATGTCCTTCTTACTTAAATCTCAAACAAGGCTTGCATCAGTTCATGGCTGCAGGGTACAAAATGAGGTAAAATTTAACGTCCATCTGGGCATCTGTTCATAAGATGCTGCTGCTGCTGTTTGTGGTTCATAGTATATTTGGGGTAGCAACACGGCAGAGAAGGGGACCCAGGTTGTGCCCGGGAGGTTTCTGCTCTTAGCCAAGATGTGCACATGAATTTGAAATTACCCAAGAGGGTGTTTCAGAGTTGCCTGCCAAAGAGTGGTGTCTTCTAATCTGGAGAGCAGCTGCTGGGCACAGGCATGCAAACACACACACAGACACACACACAGACGTGCTCGCAGAGCCTGTACCTGCCTCTACTTGTCTGCTCTGGGCAGATGGCTCCTGGCTTTTGGGTCGCCTCATCCTACAGCCCAGTTCAGTTAGAACCTTTCTTCTGTGGAGACTGGCAAGCTGTGGGGTAAGGGTTTCGGCACGGTTACCTGTCTTCAGAGTATGAAGGACGCTGCCCGGAGAGGGAAGAGGGTTATATTTAGTGTTTGGGCCCAGTCAGTGTTGGGCTCCCCATTGCCTCTCCTTTGCAGAAAGGTCCGTGGCTTTGAAGCCCACAAAACAAAAACTGAGAGGGTGTCCAAAAAGAGAAGAAGAAAACATTTTTGTTGGTCCCTGGATTCCACTGTTGGATTTTGGCTGGGATGAGAAGAGAGGACTACCAGGTGTGATCAACAAAGGTACCTGAACGGTAAGCTAAGCATCCCTATCCTCACTGAGAAGAGGCTTTAGGGTATTTCTGTGTTATCTAACTGCTGGGAATTGCCAACACTGCTCTCCAGAAGTAGGATCTTCTGGATGTTAATGCAAGGGAATGCAGTAAATCTCAGGTATGATTAAGAGTTTATGGCAGATGATGACTTTTAGGCTAAAATGAGTAAGAGTTGCTTGCAAAATAGAGGAACTATCCTGACAGGTAAGTTTCGTTAACTTGGCAGGCATGAAAGAAAACCAAAATGAAATATTATCCTCTTAAGAATAAGACAAATGGCCAAAAATAAAAAAAGTAGGTTTGGACAAATGACTTTCCTTGTTAATAGCCTGTTTTGTAAGCTGATGTTAATGATCAATGTATCATTTCAAAATCATCACAATGTGATGAAAATGGAGATGTATACTGGAGAGGTTAGGTTGGAGAATGGGAATTTTTTTTTTCATGGAAAGATTTGTAGAAGAAACCAGCATCTTAAAATGGTGATTAAATTGTATTCTTTTTTCTTTACTTTGTTCAAATTTATTTGATGTTAAGATTCAATGAATGGGGGCCAGGGAACAGAGCAGTTTTTTTTTTTTTTTTTAGAAGCACGTTTTTGAGATAGGGTTTTTGGAAGGTCTTGGGAGATACCTGTCAAAAGCTTGTTATGTAACTCACCCAAAAGAACATACAACTGGATATCTGTGGACACATTACGTCTTGTAATTGGGAAATGATGCCAGACTGATGCCAAACAATACCACGGAAAGTTCTGCTCACTGTACTTGCTCAATGGGAGTATTATTCAATGTTTAGGGTGGCTACCTGGTTTTGTATAGATATGTGTTTAGTTAAAATGCTCATGACATATTCAGTCATCTTTTTTTCTCTTCATAACAACTGATGATCACGTCTTTCTTTTTCAACATGTGTGCAAGTATCAGGAAGGATTAGAAGGGGTGCAATGTATACACCGTTTAACTACACACCATATTCCCCATGTACACTAGATTTGCACAAAGGAGGGCTGGTGTAGTGTAATACTGGAGAAGACTCATTTGCATTATGACGTTCCTCTAGCTACAGTTAAAAATGCTTTTTCTATGATGACACTTTCCAATTTATCAAGCTGCTATATCCCCAAAACAAATATTCCAGGTAAATATTTCTTTACAGTTATCAGTTGACACTTTTATGAAACTCCCATCATGCTTAATTAAAAATTGGCATAAATACTGTAAGAACTGATTGTTATTGAACATTTCTAAAGACAATAATAATTTTCATGGGCTATTTCTACTTGGGTAATTAAGATGATTCTACTCTGATGAGAATTTTCTAAGTGGTTTTCCAATGTGGGTTTGAGTTCTTAAGATAGCCAAAGTAAAAATCCTCTGTAAAAACCCTGGAGCAAAGAAAAGTATTGATTATTAAGAAAGGGAGGGCAAATTTATGTTTAGAGTTTATAGCTTCTATTAAAGTTCCTGTGTACTTGTCTTTTTTGCTTAAACTTCATTGAAGTAAAAAATTTTAGTCAAGAAGAGGTGGTGGCACAGTCACTGGAGCTGAAGATATTTTATTGTGGCTTCAGATGATGGTGGCTTTGATAGAGCACTATTGTGGGAGATTGACATTGTAATTTGCCAAGAGTTGTGCTGGTCCAATGATGGGGAAAAAACAAAAGTAATGGGCCTGTATTCTTTCCTTCAGAATAGAGTCCATATTATTCTTTGTCTTAACTTAAAGCAAAATTTTCATTACCAAGGAAAAACATGCTTCATCTCCCTACTATGTTGCATTAAAAAACATTTAAAGGAAAAATGTGAGTTGCTTTTATTTTCCTTAGGACAGAACTAGTGACTATAAACATTTAATAACCATTTATTGCCGAGCACAGAATAATTTTTTATTTTATTATAATCAGGGGGAACACTTTTATAGTAAAGAGCTTAGTTTTGTCATTTGTTCATTCATTCATCAGCTATTTTAGAGTGCTCGCTCTATGCTAAGCCCTGTGCAGGTTACTGGGAATATAACAGTGGAATGAGACAAATAAGGTCTCCATATGCCTTGGGTATAGGAATCTGCACAGAAAGTCCAATTACTAGTGATTTGAACCTGGGTATTGTGCGTGTTATTTGCCATAGTAAGTATTTTTTCCCTCATTCCTGATTAAAGGAAGAATTAAGGACCAGAATTTTTTTTTCCTACTTTAAAAAGGGTTATTTAGTGTCTGCAAGATATGGGAATACTTCCAGAGACTAATTCAACATCACATACATCTTAGTGCAAATATTTGAGCCTTCTTTGAGGGATGCTGACATTTCGGTGCAAGCTATAGATGTTAAACAAAAGGCTCACATACTGATACTGTCTGCTTCTTCTGGATTGGGCCATACAAGAAGTCCCTAAGGAAGACATTAGAGGAAAATCTGTACTATAGCCTCTTAGAAATCTAGGGTTCAAATCTGACAAAAGTTCAAGATGTTTCTGTGTAATCTGTCTGATACAGACAATCACTGGGGCCCACATTGAAAGAGCATTAGTTTTGTGCTTCTCATCTTGTTTGAGGACACTTTTTATAATGGCATTAATCATAATAGTGTCATTTTACACCTATGAGGTGTTTTACATTGTTCACAGAACTTGCATATCAGTCTCTTGATCCTATGTAATAGGAAAGGCAGGTATCATTATTCCCTGTTCAGCAGATGGACAAACTAAGTTCTAGAAGTTAAAAGGACTAGCCCAGCTACTTTTCTAATACACAACCTCATAGAGTAATTTCTTAAATAAAGGACTAGAAAAATTCTGAAAGTAGAAATTTGAAAGTGGAATTAGCAAACTGGAAACCATGCTGATACAAGTTCTCCTCAGTCCTCTTCCTGCCTCCCTTTCCCTTCTAGGTCCCTTCCTGTTCTTCTCTCTGGTCCTTGAAAAATCAGTTTAGTTGCTAAAAGAAATATAAGCTACTGCCTTTCCCCCCCTTCTTTTGGGTAGAATAATGAAGTAGAATATGGGGAACTAGGCTGATGAACTCTGAACTTACTCTTAATACTATTGTAATGAAATAAAAAAATATTCTGAGTGGTAAGAATAAAAAAGAAAACATTATCACTTCTTTCATGATTTTAAAAATTTTGGTGGCTGTTTATGCCAGGAACACTATATAGTATATTAGTATATTCACCTACATGTAAATGCAATTGGAATTTTAAACTACTGGTTAGTGCCACTAGCTAGCAACATAAAACACTGTCGCATCAGATCAGACCAAGTGATCTTGCTTCTGGTGGAAGCATAGTGGGCCCTTGTGGAGAAGCCGTTTATCATGGGTAAGAGAGAAAAAATACTATACATGGAAAAATGGCAAGCACAGCTAACCAAGAGCTATGCAGAGCTGAGCAGAACAGTCTTGAGTGAATGAAGAAGGCCTTTCTGATGGATTTTGAGAGCAAACCCACACATATCTAATTCTGTCTATTTTTAGCTATGACCAGGCAAATACACAAAACTTCACTTCTTTTTTCACATTCTCCTTGGGATTTATGTACCTATTTAAAGTCTGTTATAATTCTTTGGAGGCTTTTAGCTACTTTTCTCTCCTGTTTGTGGCTTGAAATGGATGCCATGGATCTTCATGATGGATCTAGGGACAATTATTTGACTAGGATATTGGAATTCACGGGAGGATAGCAAAGTGGATAAAGCTGCTTCCTTGCTTTTCCTTAGAGCTGCTGCTCCTGGCCCTGAAACAGAAAGAGAGGCAGCTGCCTCTGAGCCATGATATTAAACTGACAGGTTGTGACTAGGGATAGAAGCTCCATGTTTCAGCTGCTCCAACATCTCTAAACAAGGCTATTTTAAGAACCTTTGCATTTGATCAGGGAGCATCCGGGGTTAAGCCTTATGTTTTCCACTTCAGTTTTAGATCCTAAGCAGGTGCAGTCAGTAGTTCAAATTTTCAAAACTTACTGTATTTCCTTCCAACCAATGCAAAAATATTATTTTCCCAAACCTACCATGACTTGATTTATCTTGGGGCTGGCTCTATGATGACATCTCCTGATCTTTCTTTTTCAAGCAAGAGTAAAAATGGTTACCAACATTTTGAAGAGTGTGTATGGGTAGAGAAGTTACTAAAAACTGCATCCTGGATTGGGGTGGGGGGTGCAAAAAGGAAACATATTTGCAGATACAGATTGCAGTGCCTATCTCTTCCCTCAGTGACTCTTGAATTTGATGCTTTTTAATCTAATTTAACAGCTGATGTAAATATTAGATAATGATATTTATAGTGTCTTCATTCATAATTGCTGAAAACTGTAAACAACCCAAATGCCCTTCAACTGGTGAATGGTTAATCCAACTAGAGTACATACATACAATGAATTACTCAGCAATACTAATGACACACACATAATATGGATGAACTTCAACTATATTATGCTAAATGAAAGAACCCAGACTCAAAAATCTACACACTAAATGAGTCCATTTATATGACATTGTGGAAAATGAAAGATCACAGGGACAGAAAACACTGCAGTGGTTGCCAGCAGCTGGGGCTGTAGGAAGGGATCGACTACAAAGTCGTGAGAGGGAATGTTTTGGGGTGATGGAACTGCTTTATGTCTTGATTATAAAGGTGGTTCCATGACTGTATGAGTTTGTCAAAATTTGCAGAATTACGCATTATACAAAGGGCGAATTTTATTATATGCAAAACATACCTTAAACCTCTGTGTGGCTCTATATTGACAGCCTCCCACCTCAAACTTCAAGCAGCCTATTCTGGTTTGGTGTTGATGTATTGGAGTTTTTGCACAGGTTTTCATTTAAAAATTTTTTTTAGGAAATTAAAACATACAAAGGAAAAAGAACCCTTGAAAAATGATTGATATAGTCCACCTACCTTGTTTTATAGATGAAGAATTGAGGCCTGAGGAAGTTAGGGGCAGGAAGAGAAATATCTTGTTGTTTTAGAGATATTTAAAAATAATCAACCTGCCCTACTCCAGGAAATTCAACTCTCTGTTCTTGTGTAATAGTGTCGAAATTACATTGTCTAATGAAAACGCTATCAGGCAAAAAACTATGCGAAAAAACTCCAAGTACCTTCTTTCCAAATGTCATGTTGAGAAATTAGCCAAAGGTTGCTGGCTTCTGACAAATATACAATTACAAGGGAATATGATCTGATTTTAGTAGTCAGACATTTTTGCATGCCCACTGTCTGTCAAAAACAACAGCCACCACCACTATCCACTGTGCTCAGTATAGGGGCATATCACAAAAAAAGAAGACCCAGGCCATGTTTGAAGGGGCATACATGTGTTCATTTGTTTACTTATTTATGTAACAGACAAATGATGTGCCAGGCACTGTCCTGGGTCCTACAATCTTATGTTGATCTTGTAATTATAACACAGTAGCATCTAGATATGGAGCAATGCTAACCATTAGAACAGAGAGAGGGCTGTTTGAATTCCAAACAAAATAAAAGTCAGAACTAAACCAGCAAATGATTGTGTTTGTCACCATAATGCATAATACCTCAGGGCATGGACTTTCTCAGATGGCATCACTGGCTTCTAATTCCAGTTCTCTCTATTTTTCCACAAGTTACTTAACCTCTTAAAGTTTCAAGTTTCCTCAACCATAAAATGGAGATAATAATTGTACTTGCCTTTGATGGGAGCAATAAATGAGAAATATAAGGTATTAGGCACAGTTAGTGGCACATAGTGTTCAACAGTCAGGAGCTATTATTATTAATACAGAAAACTTCCACCATGGTGCTACAGATTGGGTCTAAAAAAAAAATCAGTCTTGAAAACATGATATGCCAGTCTCTTCTGAGAAGTTGATAGCACTATAAGACATAGAATACACACAAACACAAAACCTTGGATTCCCTGATCCAAATTGAGAAGGCCTGGGCTAGAAAGGTCATCTAGAAATCAAGGGAACTATAATTTAAATGATTTGTTTTCTCTGGGAGTCTAAGTTAAGAATCACTGCTCTAGACACTACACACTCATAGACAGGTATGAATTTAAGATGCCAAATTTCACAGTTTTGGCATTAAGAAAACCCCCAGAAAGCTGATTATTAAAAGTAATTAATAAGAAATTAATTAATTAAGAAATTTCCTTAACTGATGTTAAAGAAGTAGAAATATCCTTTTCCCTTCTTTGAGAGAGTCTCTGGCCCTAAGTAACTATTTCTTTTGCAATTCTCTTGCTCTCTTCTACCATAAAATTTAAATCATGTAATGGAAGTTCCATACTCTAAAAAAAGTGATAATTTATTGCCCCACAGCCCTGAGGATTCTGAGGAGACAATGAAATTCTTAAACATGTGCAAATTATTCCAGAATGGGAAATGCCTCTTCCTGTCTAGCAGTAATTATTTATGTAACACTACCTTGGGAGAATGTTAACAGTAGAGCATTAAATTACTACTTTTAAAACAGTGAACTTCCAACAGGATTTCATTTATTCTTTCCTAATTTGGAAAGACAGCATTTGCACACAGAAAATAGTAAGTTTTACTATAGCCTATCGTTAAGAGTTTAGGTCAGGTTTCAGAAAGACTATACTGATGCATTAAATACCTGCCAAATGTGTGGAAGGAAAGCTTCAGTTCATATCATGACACAGTTGTGGATCCACTGCTTTCCAAGTGAGCAAAGTGACCAGAAATTCTACTACCAACAAAATGTCAAAAGAGGCCATAATGCCCACCGAAGAAAGAAAAACTTTAGTTTACTTAAAATCCACATGTACTTAGTCATTTTCCCAGATGGTATCATAAAACTGCAATCATGACCTAAATAATCTAGTCTTTTAGGCACCGAATTCTATTATTATATCCCTGTCTACATCTGGATAGTTCATTTGTACAAGGCAATTTCAGTTGAAAAGAGAACTTGAAAGGTCCAGCTAGGTCTAGTGGAACTAATCTGTATATAAAACAAGGATTTTTTAAAAACAATATGGAAGAACATAAAGATTTTCACCTGTACTTGTGTCACTAAAACAGTAGTGCAGTTTGAACTAATAGCTGCAAATTTATATCTCTTGGCTGTGTCACAAAATCCACAAAGATTTATGCTTTCAGAGTTAGATCAGATACATGTTGGTGGCAAAATGCCAGTCACCATTTAAATGAGACTTTTTGCATTTCTACCCTTTACCCTGACTAGAAAACATTTTTTTTATAGTTTACTTCAGCACACTTCTGTTATCGTAGATAACAGCAGCACTTTTTTAAGCAGCAAAATAACCTCTGGCATCTTAAATTTTCTAAACATATGAAAACATACAACAGGGATCAGAGTATTAGGCTGGGATTAGTAGAACAACCAGTCAGACACCATTTGAACGAATCAGATGGGGTTTAACTCATCTAAAGCAGCGGTCCCCAACCTTTTTGGCACCAGGGATAATTTCTCTATGGACTGGGGCGTGGGGGGTGGTTTTGGGATGTTTCAAGCACATTAAATTCATTGTGCATTTTATTTCTATTATTATTTACATTGTAAGATATAATGAAATAATTATACAACTTGCCATAGGTGGGGGACCCCAAATGATTCAAAAGTGAAGCTTACATTCATAGCAGGAAGGTGAGCAACATGCTCTAGCCCAGGTAAGGGTGCAAGCCTCTGGACCCCAAAATCTGTTAGGGACATAGAGTTACGGAAGATGCCCATGTGTAAAGACAGATCTTTTCCAACTAAGATATCATTCTCCAGCTCTCAACTGTTCTTTGGGTAAAGAGTCACAGTGGAGTTTCTTGGTCCAGTCATCTGACAGGTGGCTCCAGATCCTCTGCCACCATTTCCCCATCTTCACTGGAGTCCTTCTTGCCCCAGAGGTCATACTATTAATATATCTTGCATAATCCTGAGGTTAATGTATCTGGCCAGATGGGAGGGTCCTTAGAACAAATCCAGATTAGCCTACATGCAGAATTGGGCAAGCCTAGGCTGGCCTGGAAGAGGACTGAGCTTCTACAAAGTCTGACATTATTATCTGCAATTGTAGATCCCTGGAGAGTATTCCACAATCTGGAAGTTTGCACCTCTGCTTATAATGGTATCCTGAGTGTACTAACCTGTTTCTGTATCCTTTTGATGAGTCAACCTCTTCTGATTTACTGATGTGGTACTGTTTGATTGTTCCATCAATCCCAGCCTACTAATGACAGTAATTTCATATTTTCTGTATGCACAGTACACATGGATATTTTATCTAATGGAAACCCCACGGAGGTGTATTCTGACTGCCTTAATTTCTAGACTCCCAAACATAACTCTCTGTTCCACCATCTGATGGTGAGAAACTATGTGAAATGAATGACTTCCATAATGATAATCTCTAAGTTTTAAGTGGTGTTCTAAGTTTTAAGTGAGAAGAGGAAGGTAATCAATAAAAAGGATTTTGTTTGATAAAAAGGGAGCTTACAAAGTCACTTTCAAAAAACTAATTGCATCCCAGGAGGCTGAAAACCTTAGTCTGAGTATGCCAGGTGAAGAAGGGAGAGTGAGAACAGTAGTAACTTTGGGCTTTTGAAAAGGTAACTAATCTTCTAAAATGTCTCCTGGGATTGCATCACCTTGACCTTCCATTTGTTTTTCATTTCTACTTTCAAACTCCCTTTGCGTAAGGATTAATGGCCCTCTCTCAGCCCATTAGACTGTCATTAATCTCCAGGAAATACCTTGTCGCTTCTGCTTAAAGGATACATGAAAGATGCTGTGTTTTAGGTTAAAACTGGTTAATTTTATAGCCATTTAACTACCCTGTTCAATGATTACCGAGCCTTTCTGGAAGTCCTTTTTGCCACACAATTAGTTAACATTTTAATCACAATCTTATTTGTAAGCTATGAAATTGTTAGATATGAATTATAATCAATCCAAATGAAATGCCTTCCTGGGAGGTAAACAGAATTTTCAAAAGCAAAAAGTGTATTACTAGTCTAAATTACTATAATGCATATGTGTTTCATGTACTTGGAAACTAAATGTTGCCACCCCAAAATCAATATTAATGGTCAGCTTCAATTATAAACTATTTCAATTTTAATCTCTGGTAGGAGGATACATTATCTACTAACTCAGCCTTGTAAATAGGCTAGAAAAATCTATATAGTCATAAATATTTGTATTCTCTTAGAGGAATGTTTATGAGACTTCAGCAACACTGAACACTCTTAAGACAAAGCTAAGAGAACAACAGCTACAGTTAACTACAGTAAAGGAAACAACTTGTAAATGAATATTCCTATAAAAATAAATTGTATCAAAAAGAGCAAGTTAACTACTTTGGTACCACGTTCACCGGCTGCGAAACCTTGCCCACAGCCGGCACTCATAGTCCGCACGATAGTTTGTGCTGTGCATTGATGACGAATCCGTTTTGCTCTTGTGTGATGAGGAAAGATTTAAAGAACTGAAAGCTTGTTTTACTTTACAGGCAGCTTTAGGAAAATAACTATATTAACTCCTACTAAGGACTTGTTAAAAGGTCACAGATTCGTAGTAACTTAGCTGAACGTACACACTGCAACTGCTGAGCTAAAAGTAAAAGCTTTTGGCTGTCGACTAAAGTTGACGCTCAGCTGTGCGCCTTCATATCACGGCTGTCGGCTAGAGTCGACGCTTGGCTGTGCGTGTTCATCTGTGGCTATCGACTATAGTCGACGCTGGTACCGAAGTGGTTAAATAAAGGCAGACATTTTAAAAGAAAGATTACAATGAAAGTGCAGGCAAGATTTTGGCTGTTGCAGGGAGAAGAAACTATTGAGGTAGGAAAATATGGAAATGAAGAAACAAGGATGCAATGATTGGACAGTGAACTAGCTAAGCTGTAAATAGTGACTCTCAGCCAGTCTTGGGGGGAAGGGAAAATAACAGAGGTGTCTGCTTTCATACCTACACTACATGTCCTGAGTTTCTCTTCCACCTGATGAAAGCCAACAAGCCCAGGGCATTGTGCAAATGCCAAAGCACCAGGGTCCAACTCACTGCCACTCCTGCAAAATGGGAAGAGGCCTCAACCCTAACTTGGGGATTCCTGGGCACGCAAAGCAGGCCTTGGTCAGCTGGCTCCATACTGGATTCTACTCTGGCTTGGTCGCTGTCCTCTGGGTCTTGAGAACACAGGCCTGTGCTCTAAGCCATTGTTCTTTAAACAAAAGTTGTGAACTGTTAAGAGTTTCATTTAAAAGTTTATAAAATGGTAACCACATTGCTACATCTCTCTGGAATATCTTAAACAAAATGTGGTTCAAATTTCTGTTAAAAAAAAGTGCAGCTCAGAGTTCTTGAATAAACAAATAAAGACAACTGATATAGTTAATGAGCTTTGTGTGACCACAGCTATGTCATCTTGTCTTGTTTCTTGCTTTGGGCGAAGGTCAGAGTGAACCATCCCAAGAAGCAGCCTCCAGCTAGTCAGTCCATCTAGATGCTTCGCCTGAGCAAGCTTCTTTGCAGCCCCCACCTTGCAACCTGGCATGGCAGTAGGGGTGGGGGGGAGGGAGGGCTGCTCTCATTACAGCCTGCCCTCTCCAACCCAAACACACACAGTCAGCAGTTGTCTTTATTTCAGGAAAATGAGAAGACACCTTTCCTCAGAATGGCTAGAAGCCCCAATTTCATGACGTGACCTCTGAGTCTTTAGGTGAATAATAGGTATAAGTGGGTGCTTCTATTAATACTAATTGAAAAACCTCTGCAGTAATGAGGCTGATCAGGAAACTTCGCAGAGCTGTGCTGATGTTCTTATTAAGGAGGGTTGATCTTTACATAAAGATCAGCTGTTCATTGATTATGCTGCCAACACAAAGGGTGTGAAATCTTTAGGATAACACCGATCCATCTTAATGCAACAATTTGCGATTTGAACAAACATGTTTGTTGCAAGACCAGTCAGGCCAAACCCAAATGTTTTCCTGTTTGCATTTCCCAGGGGGCAGTTTTCAGTAGCCTAAGGCTTCTAATACTGCCCATGCTAGCAACCAATATGCCCTTCCTCATCCCAGCTCTGGCCTTTCCCTGCCCACACCTCCTTTTTGCTCAACATTAAGAATGGTTGCTGTTAACCTGCTCAATCGTGCTTCCAGCTTGTCCAGAAAAAACCTGATTTGAGATTTGAGGAACCCCTGAAGACTCTAGGACAGGTGTCCTCAAACTACGGCCCGCGGGGCCACATGTGGCCCGCCGAGGACATTTATCCGGCCCACTGGGTGTTTTTGCCGCCGCTGACTGTCCTGCTTATTAGCAGCCGACTCATCCTGGGCCCACAGTGCGCATGTGTGGAATGTGTGCCGCACTCTCCAATGGCCCTCCAACGGTCTGAGGGACAGTAAACTGGCCCCCTGTTTAAAAAGTTTGAGGACCCCTGCCTAGGAGATCTTCAGACACAAAAAAGGGCTCACACTTATAGTACATTTTGCAAAAATTAAAATGGCTATCCTGTCACTGGTTTGGTTCCATGCTCCCCAGAGGAACCACAGTAGCCTTCAGAGTGGACAGCTCGGCCCAACCTCCTGCTCTGCTCAGGACTTAGGGATCCACGTGTGTATTTCCGGCTGACTCTTGCCATTCCCACTGCTCTGCTGCCACACTGAGCTGCTGCCTTCTCCATGGTCTGAGTGGGCTCCTCCTTAAAAGGCCATTTATTCTGCTTATGTGGTGAGACTTCAAATCATCAGTTTCCTTTTAAAGACTCTGGGCCTAAGATCACAGGGTGCATAGGAATAAATAAAAGTTGGGTAAGGTATTTCACAATGACTAGATCTGTGCACCCACAATCAGTTGATCTGCTTCATTTTACAGCAATTAGCATCCCAAGCCTCAACCACACACATTTTTCCTTCTCCACTGGCACCTGTAGGGCCGTGAGCAGAGGGCATTACATTGCTTTTTCCTTTGAACTGCTCTTGCCAATCTGCTCCGCCCTGGCAGAACTTGGTGGTAGATGGAAAGGCTATTTTTGATGAGAAGGCTTAGCAACATTCCCTAAACAGAAAATTTCTCTCCTACACACTCAAAGCATTGCAGAACACTTTTAATATAATTTAGTCCTTGATCCCAGAAAAAGGAGAAAGCTGGCTTTAAAAATTATTGTTTTCAGTAGCCAAGTAAAGAGCTAACAAATCCACAGGAATCACAGTGTCCTTCAAATACTGAGTAGCCACTGAATGCAAAGCATTGTGGGGGACACAGAAGGAAATCCAGCATTATCCTTGCCTTCAAAGAATTAGCAGTTTAGTAAAGGAAATAGGGAAAACATAAGGACTATAAAATATAGAATATAAAAAGTGTCATAAGAGAGATACAGATAAAGTACAGGGGTGATTCAAAGAGAAAAGAGATCTCACACCTGTGGAGAAGCAGAAATCACATTTACAACAAGTATCCAATTTCTTCTGCAAGCATCCTATGTAAGTGAAGGCTTTTAAGGCTACTTTCACTTCTCTTTCCTTATTATCCTCTTTCCAAAGATATTTATTTATCCTACCCTACCCCAACCCCGCCTTTGATGGACCGGAGCAGACAGCACATGTGTTACTTTGAAGTCTATATTTATTTCCATGACAATCAAGACTTCCAACCAAAGCACTGCATTGAAAGCAAGGTTGAGAGTCATAACCTGTCTTCAGCTGCTCTCTCTCTGCCTTTTCTTTGCTTCTTCTAACCTGATCCACCTTACCTGAGGCCACTCTTACCTGGCTGCAGAGCTGTACTGCTCCTTCCCCCAAATATCGAAACTTCTTCCCAGTAAAGACTCTGGTCCTGGCCTGTACTCTTAAGTCAATGCGTTCCCTCCCCTCTGGGAAGTGGGGAGCTCCTGTTTCAGCTGTAGTATTAACTGTCCCTCAGTAAAGGAAAGTAGGGCATTGGTTGTGTTTCCTTCCCAGCGTCAGACAATAACCAGTCACTACCACTCAGGAGAGGCTGATACATACGTTTGCTTTTCACCACAGTCTAATGACCATTCCAAGGTATACCACCTGCTCCAGAGGCCCCCGGGTACAAAGTGGCCAAGGCACCCCCAAATCTGATGGGCTCCTACCCTACGTGCAAGTGAGATGCCAGTGTCATTCTACACTTTCTTCTCTGTTCTCCATATACCTGGGCTAAATAACTGACCACTGATATTAATACCTAAGGAAGCTAAGCCTTGGCCAACTACTCTGCCAGGAATAGAAGACTCAGGAAAGGCTGATCCTCCTCACAAACTGTATGGGAGATTTCTCTTCAAAAGGCACCAGGGTACCCTCTCCATAGCATTCCGCCTAAACACACAGCAAGGCAATCACTAACCTCATAAGGCCTTGGACTCCACCAGAGATCTCAGTGATGCTAGTTCTCATAGCTTTGAAATTCTCACCTACCAGCAAGAATGCAAGCATCCAGGGTCAACAGTCCTCTCACTTGCTGTATTTTCAGTCCTGTATAACTTTGCATTCTTCTCTGATTCTTCCCTTCCTCTCTGACTTCCCTTCAAGTCCTTCCAAGGGTGCTCTCTGAATTTCTGTGAAGACATGTGGAACCATGCAAAAGCACAGCTTTGTAGCCAGACAGAACCGGGTTCTGTGATTCTAATGTGGACTGGCTATGTGACTCTAAATAATGTGCATGGCCTCTTTGTGGCTTTTTACTTTATCTGTAAAATCCAGATGACAGTAATTACTTTGTAGGGTCTTGTGAGAATTAAATGTATAAAACAGCCTAGTACAGTACATAGCACATTCTAGGTACCCAATAAATGACAAATATTGCTATTATTGGAACTCCTACAATTTTAGCCTTCTCACAGACTCCTCTTCCCATCTTCTGTTCCATCTCTTGTCCAATCCTTTCTCCAGGATGTACAAACCCTTGAGCCTCTCAAGGAGGTTACTTGTGCTCCCAGAGCCCCAGGTGTCAGCATTTTCCTGGCCTATCACGACGCTTCCAGGCCATTCCTTTCCATTCTCATATCAAAATCTCTCCTCAGGCCATCTACCCATGCCGCACTTGCCCGCTCCTCAGTTCTGCCACCTACTGACCTCTCTTCATCATTGCACCTTATTTAACAAGGACTTTTGGCAACTGGGTCAAAATTTTCCCCCTCCTAATTCCCTCCCTGTAAGTGCAGCGGTCCCCAACCTTTTGGCACCAGAAACCGGTTTCATGGAAGACAATTTTTCCATGGATGCGGTGGGGGGGCAGGGGAGCCGGGCAGGCAGAGCTCAGGAGGTGATGCCGCATCCCGGTTCCTAACAGGCCACAGACAGGTACTAGGCTGCAGCCAGAGGTCGGGGACCGCAGCTGTAGTGGGTAGCCTGAACTTGAACATGGATGATCTTTACAGCATTGTGGCTTCAGAATTTCTCAACTCCAAAACGCCCTGCCCACTCTTTCTCAGCAACCCAGTTCCATAGCGACACCTGGAATGTTCTATCTCTGTACACTTATGATACTTTACTGTACTTAAGTGGTTCACATGTCTCTTTCTCCTCGGTGAACTATTTGGTCCCCCCTACTAGAGACCATATCTTACTTGACTTTTTTATCCTTTACCCTAGGACAGTGTCTTGTACACAATAGGTGTTTAATAAATACTCATGGAATGAATAACATGGTACATTTGTGTAGTTTTCTAGAAATAATCGTATTTGATCATCACCATAGGAAGGTGGAAACATTATTATAATTCTCCTGTGTAAATATGCAAATGAGGCTCAGAAAAGTCAAGTGACTTAATTAAGTTACATAGTTAGGCCATGACAAATAGCTGTGTTTTCTATCACCTAGAGGCCAGCTAGGGCTCTTCCTACTGCCCTAGCTACAAGAGCAGCCGCCTTCTTCCTCTACCTTGATTACCCTTGTATAGTTGTTTCATATGAAAACTTATAAGAAAATTTGAGAAGATGTTAGCTTACTCATTTTATGCACACATGAATAGCTTGGAGAGGATTATGCATCTCTGTTGTCTTATGCATCCAGGGGTCTTCTGCCAGGAGACTCTCATTATCTTCTTAAAGGAACTGTGTAATGTTCTATTTCATTGCCCCTGGTGTGTGCACTAAGATGACAAATGTTCAGTCTATTACCCATATTAAGTAGATTTCAAAACTGGAAAATGCAGAAACCCAAACTTGTGTTCTCTGATTAATTCAATCTTGGATTTAAGCTTCCTGATTAGGCCCACAGAATGACATTCACAATTGCTTTCATGTTGAGTTTCCACCGCCTGTACATGGCAATGATTTTCAACATGCATTAGGAAGGCACTGCTGTGCTAGACACTGAGGGATGCAAAGTTTTCAGGGTTGTAGGTGCTTATACTCTAATAGAGAAGAAAGGTATGCACAAAAATATCTTTACTACAAGATAACTTCCTTGCATGTATTGATATTTATTGGCAGCAACAGCCAAAGTTCAGTTATGATTAACAAAAATAAAATTTTTAGAGTCAATGACAGCTGACATTTACTAAGTGCTTGCTATATGCCAGGTACTATGCTGAATACTTTAACACACTAACTTATTTAATTCCAAGAATCCTATTAAGTAGGCATTATAAGTGATTATAATGTTACAGATGAGGAAGTTTAGCCTGAGAGAGGTTCACTTGCTTAGGGTCAAACAGCTGGTTAAATGGTGGAAATGGATTCAAATACAGGATTTTTGACACTAAAACAGTGTTTGTTCCTTTCTATGTTATTATCTCCTTCTACTGAAGCGTATCGTCACTAACACAAGCATCATGTGCTTTGTTTTTCTTACCTATCATCAGTGTGAATCTGCAAACTGCTGACAGAATCACAGGGAGGCATTCAGCTGGCTGTGCTGCAACCCGTACAGAATCCAATGGGTTGGCAATAACAAATCACAGCACAGCCAAGAGTCAAAGTAGTCACTGACCTATGGTCTGCTGCTATTCTGATTTTACTAGATTTTTAAAATAGCAATGTAGCATGCACCACTACTCTGCCTGGCTAAACATTAAAAATTACTCTTAGCTTGCCAGATATGCCACTGTTGATGAAATAATAATTTAAAAAACCCAACACAGTCAATGTAAAGGTTTCTGCTGAGAAAAAAATATTATAAAAAATTATTCAGAAAAAAATGCAATAAAGCCATTACAACTTAGAAGGTATCAAGCATACTAGCTGAATATTTTGTTATAATGAAGGCCCAATCCTGGGTTAGGAAGAATGTAAAAACTAAGTAAGTCCTTGTGATAGTTGCTGAATAACCAAGAATATTCAACCCCAGAACTATAAGAGTCTATTAAAAATGATGTTAAAAATAACCTAATGATTTAGAAAATGTTCATGATACACATGATCACAGAAAACGGGGTTTGAATGAGTGTGATCTCACTTTTAGAGGTAAATCCAACAAAACATGTACAGGCCTTGTATGCTGAAAACTACAAAATGCTCAGGAAACACATCAAAGATCTAAAAATGGAGAGACATACCATGTTCATGAATTGGAATACTGAGTCATCCCCTCTGCCCCCAGATCTGTGGGGGATTGGTTCCATATCCCTTGGATATGAAAATATGAGAATGCTCAAGTCCCTTATACAAAATGGTGTAGTATTTGCATATAATCTAAGCACATCATTCTGTATACTTTAAATCATCTCTAGATTATTTATAACACCCAATATAAATACTATGTAAATAGTTGTTATACTGTATTTTAAAATTTTATTATTTTTTACTGTTGTATTGTTATTTTTTTTTTTTTTT
>VBSM01000272.1:70328812-70393475 GCA_008086735.1 Cheirogaleus medius
TAATTTTTCTATTTTTAGTAGAGATGGGGTCTCACTTTTGCTCAGGCTGGACTCAAATTCCTTGGCTCAAGCAATCCTCCCACAGTGCTAGGATTACAGGCGTGAGCCACTGTGTCCAGCTTGTTTTTTTCCCCAAATTTTCAATCTGTGGTTGGTTGAACTGTGGACAGAGGACCAACTATGTTTAACATAGAAAATACGTTGATTTACCACAAATTGATATACACCTTTAATTAAATTCTAACCAAAATCTCAGCAGGATTTTTATAGATATAGATAAGATAATTCCAAAATTTATATGGAAAGGCAAAGGAATTAGAATAGCTAAGGCAATGCTGAAAAAGAAGAGACAGTGGGAAGAATCAGTGTACCTGATTTCAAGACTGATAACTACAGTAAGCAAGACTGTGTGTAGCGGTGGGGGGGTAGACACATAGATCCATGAAACAGAACAGAGAGCCTAGAAATAGACCTATGCAAATATGCCTGACTGTTTTTTGATAACAGTACAAAAGCAACTCAATAAAAAAAAGATAGCCTTTTCAACAAATGATGCTGGAACAACTGGACATCAATAAGAAAAAAAATGAACCTCAACCCAAATCTACTACTTTACACAGAATTGAACTCAAAATAGATCATGGACTTAAATGGCAAAGAGTTCCTATACTTAACCCCAGAAGTGTAATCAATAAATAAATTGATAAATTAGAATGCATCAAAACAAAATACTTTTGCTCTGTGAAAGACCCTGCAAAGGGAATAAAAAGAAACTTTTGAGACTGGGAGAAAATATTTCCAAACCACATATCTGACAAAGGACAACTATATAGAATACATAAAGAACTCTCAAAACTTAATAAAAAAAATCAAATTAGAAAAAAATCAATTAGAAAATGGGTGAAAGACATGAACCAGCACTTCATCAAAGTGGATATACAGATGACAAGCACATGAAAAGATGTTCCACATCATTAACCATTAGCGGAATGAAAATGAAAATCAAAATGAGATCACTACATTTGTCAGAATAGCTAACATCAAAAAATAGTGACACCACCAAATGCTGGTGAGGATGGAGAGAAACCAGATCACTTATATGTTGCAGTTTGGCAGTTTCTTAAAAAACTAGACATGCAGCTACCATTTGATCCAACAATTGTGCCTGTGGGCATTTATCCCACAGAAATGAAAACTTACGTTCATACAACCACCCCTGTATGCTAATCTTTATGGCAGTTTTATTTGTAATAGCCCCAAACTGGAAATAATTCAGATGTAGCCTGTAGAATATTATTCAGCAAAGAAAAGGAACTACTGATAAAATAACCTAGATGAATCTTCAGAAAATTATGCTGAGTGAAAAAGGCCAATCCTAAAAAGTGTTACATACTATATGATTCCATTCATATATCATTATTGAAATAATAAAATTATAGAAATAGAGAACAGAATAGTGATTGTCAGGGTTTGAGAAGGGAGTGGCTGTGGGGGGAAAATGGTTGGGGCTATAAAAGGTCAACATGAGGGATCTTTGTGGTGATAGACGTGTTCTCTATCTTAGCTGTATCAATGTCAATATCCTGGTGATAAAATTCTATTATAGTTTTGCAAGATGTTACCATTGGGGGAAACTGGGTAAAGGGTATGTGGGATCTCTCTGTATTATTTCTTACAATTACATGTGAGTCTACAGTTATATCAAAGTGAAAAGTTTAATTTAAAAAGTTAAGCCTATTTTTTTGCATAAGAAAAAGAATAAGAAGATATATATCAGAATCTTTATCCTTAGACAGTAGTAAATCAGTGACTTTAGTTTTCTTCTTTTGCATTATGTCAGTGGTCCCCAACCTATGGTGAGTTGTATAATTATTTCATTATATATTACAATGTAATAATAATAGAAATAAAATATATAATAAATGTAATGTATTTAAATCATCCCGAAAACATCCACACACCCTCCTCCCCGGTCCATGGAAAAATTGTCTTCCATGAAAACGTTCCTTGTGCCAAAAAAATACATTCCCTTGGGTACTGCTGGATTACCTGACTTTTTCTAAAATGAAAATAGATTGTTCTGTTAATTAAAAAGTTAAGGAAGATATCAGGTATAAACACAAAACTAAGCTCTAATGACATAAGCTGCCCAACTCAGAATACTAGGTAATATGTTAAGCCAGGAGTCCCTGTTTTGATTTTGATATTTCTAAGGGTGCAATGGCAAGTGCATAAAGTGTGTTTAAAATGAGCTACCCTTTTCTTTTTAAATTTCACACTTCAATTTTTCCATTTTGTATTCTATATCTTCAGTTATCCAGTAATCTTGAGTCTCTCAAGGTACTTGGGAAACCTCACAGACTCCCAACTTATGGTACCTTTGGCATGAGGCTGGATCCACACATAGAGAAAATTATGTGTATCCAGGAGAGTATCACATTTATGGGTAGCCAAACTGAATGGAATTTGACCACAAGTCCCAGCAGTTACACCTGGAGTGAGTCTGTCTCATGAGAAGAATGGAACTGTGATTCCGCTACAGAGGTAATGGAGTTTTCTGATCCTTTGTCACTTAATTCTAAAGGATGCTGAATGCAGGCAGATAAGTCCTGAGGACAAAGTAGGAACTCACAATATGTATGTATAACTCTTTCTGAAGGGGAACCCTAAAATAATAATGTCATATTAATACTTTTGCTCAGTGCTTACTATACACCAGGCATTGTTCTAGGACCTTAACATGAATTAACTCATTTAATCCTCATAACTAGTAGTCTTCAAACCGTAGTACATGTATTGAGCATGCAAATGTTTTGCAAGATGTGTACATGAAGGGTATTTTAAAGAAATTAGTCTTCAGACCTTAACTTTCATTTGTACTTTATGCTTTAGCTGCCTGAGAATCTTCCTACATTCATATTGGTCTTTCTACTTTACTAAAAGGCAAACTCCTCACCTAACAGAAATCTTAACATGGTTCATTGTCTTGTATACCATTGTCTTTGGGGTATGTAGACCTTCTTGAATCTAAAACATGTTATGATTGGAAATACTAATGGCTGCAGAGACACCTGCTTTAATCAGGACATCTTCAGCCAGCATGTCAACTATTTCAATCATAATCAATTCTCATCTTATTTAATCATGTTATAAAGTATTTACTTTTTTTTACCTCCTATTAACAAAAACCACCTTTGTAAACCATGGTGAAAAGTTTTAGATCCAAATTAAAAGTGTGTGAAGTAGTATGCAGTTTTTCTATGTTCTTTTGATAGTATATTTTTGAAGACTACTGCTCAAAAATTATGAAACAACCCTAGGAGAAAGACATTAATATCTTCATCCCTTTCTCACAAATGTGACACAAATAAGGTCCAGAGAGGTCAAGCAAATTTCCTTAGAACACACAGCTGGTAAAGATCAGGGTTAAGATTCTAATCTGAAGAATGTGGCTCCAGAACCTGAGTTCTTAACCACCATGCTGCTATATTGCCTTTAAAGTTTCCATTAATATTCACTTAGGCCTGACATGGAATCGCAATAATAATGTACCTCTGAGTCATGAGAGGTGATGCTGAGCAAAGAATTCTGTCATAAGGAAAATGTCTAGAAAGAAGAGTTTTACTTGTGTGTAGTGACACTAGTAGAAAATGGTTAGTTTTCCAATATTATCTTTATTCTTTTCCAGAGATAGTAGAAACAGGAATTTGGAACGTTCAAGTGGGTTCAAATACAAGGAGTATCTGGAAAACAGAGGCACTGCTGTGTTTTTTAAACATAAGCGAGGCACATAAATTAGAACAGGGCTACACTCCTAGTGACAGAATAAATTATGATGCTTACTGCTGGTAACATTGTAGAAGCCATGTGCCGCTAAGCATGTAAATGGTATCTTTTAAACTGGATGCTATTCCCTTGTTTACATCATTTTTCACACTGCTTCTTCTCTTACAAAACACGAGGTCTTTCCAGTCAAATTCCACAAAGTTCACTTATTAAAGCATTTTGTTTTGGGGGAAGAGGGTGGACATGGACACACACATAAACACACACACACACACACACTCCTTAAAGGTGGGGTTTTAAGAATGACATTTTCCAAATGACCTTGGGTTAAAATTACTTGTAAGCCCAAGTTGCTTTGCAAATGTTTAACCTCTGTACTAAGTTCAAGTTTTCTTAAAATATACTTCAGACTACATGGGGTGGAATGAAGCAGGCAAGCTCTGGGGAGGATCAGATGTACCACATTCCTGGGGTAAGCCCGCCTGTCAGCACTGGCATACCTGCAAAGAGCTCCTAGGACAGTGGCGGTGAGACATCTTGTACAGTTCCATCGGAGAGGTTTCCCTTAGCATTTGGGTAGGCTAATTATGCACAGGCTGCTCTTCTCTTTGACTTATTTCATGCTCAGAGCAAAGCAAGGTCAAAGGCAATGAGAGATGTTAGCGAGAACATGCCTGCAACCCCCGGCTGGTCTGCCTCGCCTTGGAAAGGCTGAGGCCAGTGGTGCAGAGAAAGAGCTCAGACAGCGGGCCCTGGAGCAGCCTCACAACCTACCATTGGGAGGTCCTGGGCAAGTCATGTACCTCTATGGCCTTGTCTTAATCTCAAAATCTATGATTCAGAAAATCTGAGGTGGAACTGCTTTCTCTAAATGTGTTAGAAAATGTTATAAGGCAGAGGAATAACCCCTTCCTGAAAAACCACGACCATGCTTGCAATCCCAGCTGAATTTTCCAAAAGGTGTTTTCAATTATTTTCAGTGAGCTAATGTTCCCTTGACTATCTTAAAGACTTAGAAGAGCAGTGCAATTAAATTTGAATCTTGAAGAAAACAATAGCCAACAGCTGCAAGATGTCCCCAAGCGGACAAAGACACCCAGGGCTTTACTGGGAGTGGCACTCATAGAGTGCTTCCCAGTCCAGGGAGCAATTGCCCTGGAGTAAGCCCTTTGTGGAAGGAGCTCAAATGGGACAACCACAAAGAACAGTGGAGCAATGAGCTTTGAGAAAATGTCAATGAGGTTTCCTGTGGCTAAACATACCCCTACTTCTATTATATGAAAAGCTGGCAGGCTTTGGGGGTCGGGGAGTGGAGTAGGGAAAACAGTGTATGCCTTCTACCCTCCTCGAATTTTGTTTATAACTGGCAGAGACCTTAGAGATCATTTGATTCAATTCCCGCATTTCACAGCCTAGGAAATGAAAGACGAGATGACTTGCCCCAGGCAGCGAACTAGTAGCTGGCCAAATGGAGACTAGAACCCAGTTGTTCCTACTACAACATGCTACTTAAAAAGCCTGTCCAAGAGGCCGGGCGCGGTGGCTCACGCCTGTAATCCTAGCACTCTGGGAGGCCGAGGCGGGTGGATAGCTCAAGGTCAGGAGTTCGAAACCAGCCTGACCAAGAGCGAGACCCCGTCTCTAAAAAAAAAAAAAAAAAAAAAAAAAAAAAAAAAGCCCTGTCCAAGGCTGGGTGCAGTGGCTCATGTCTGTAATCTCAGCACTTTGGGAGGCTGAGGCGGGAAGACTGCTTGAGGTCAGGAGTTTGAGACTAGCCTGGGCAATATGGCAAGGCCCTGTCTCTACAGAAAATAAAAATAATTAGCCGGGTATGGTGGTGCATGCCTGTAGTCTCAGCTATTCAGGAGGCTGAGGCAGGAGGATCACCGGAGCCTGGAGGTTCAAGGCTGCAGTGAGCTATAATGATGCCATTGTACTCCAGCCTGGGTTACAGAGCGAGACCCTATCTCAAAAAATAAATAAATAAAAATAAAATTAAAATAAAATTAAAAATTGAAAAACAAAAAATAAAACGAGCCTATCCAAATCTTCCTCAGTTACCCACTGGGTGTCTTCTTTTTCAGATTATTAACGAATAATGAATTCTTATTTTATAAATATGCCTAATGAGATTTGTATTTATATTATATTACTTCTATAGAGGTACCTTTTCCCTTAAAGCTAAGACATCAGTAAAATTATTCTGTCATCAAATGTCATATAAAGAACCATAATGAGGAATGCATAATTCCAGTCTGTTAAATGAAAGCATATTTATTTTAGACATGCCTCTGCTTCCTATATTTTTTACTTGACATGAGGCATTCACCTATAGGTGAATACAGAAAAAATCTTCGTATTTTCATCTCTGTCTATTCTGCTGGGCCCTTAATTCAGTTAATCCATTACTTGTATATAGTTAGTAAAACTAAAGAAGAAATTTAATTTTGAATAATATCGGCCAGGAGGAAAGAATGGGAAGGCCACGTAAATCTCCCTGGATGGTTGAGCTTCTGAATATGCATGTAGTAGCATTCGGAAAATGCAACTGAACCCTAATAAAATAAAGCAGACCAATAGATTACCAAATTTCTTTGAGCCATTAAAACAAGGGCTAGACACTGGAATGTATTAGCAAAGTAGCTATGTCTAGACACTTAATGTTAACTATATTAGATAACTTTTTAATCTGAGATACTTTACTGGCAGGGAAATAGATAAAATGATCCTCGATGTTGCTTTCTAATACTGGTGCTTTACAGAGCAGAAGTGGGAAACATCCTTATTTCATCAAAGGATACTCTTTTCTCAGTATAGTATAAACCAAGATTGATTCCTGTATATGTAAACAGAGATAATTGGTGCCTCTAAAAAATTTCTGAGTCAGAAGGCCAAAAAATAAATAAATGTTTGAATCACCAAAGGGGAGAAAAGGCCTCATTTAATAAATACTATTAATATCTAGAGAAAAGAAACCCATTTCATATTGTAGTGACTTAAAGGATACCAAAAAGTGGGGCAGGTAGAGAAGAGAGAGGAAAATAGAAAGTAAGAGAAATTCCAGAGTCAAAGGACATGAAAACTTAAGTCAGGATTAGAAAGAAAAATGGGAAATCAGTGGGAGCAATGAAGAAAAAAAGAAAGGAAAGAAAACTGTAGAGAAGGAGAGACAGGAAAGAGCAAGAACTTGATGTCTATGTAGGACTTTGGGAAAACGGGTGTGTTTGAAAATGTAATCATTTTCTCAGCAATTATGAATTATCAATGTGTAAAATATTTTCTATAAGTATAAATATTTTGGAATAATTTAAGTTTTAGAAATTTATTTTGCAAGCATAAAGTTATCTGCCCATGTATTAGATGTACCTTGATATACTATTCCCTTTGGCAATAAGAACTTACTCCAGGCCGGGCGCGGTGGCTCACGCCTGTAATCCTAGCACTCTGGGAGGCCGAGGCGGGCGGATTGCTCAAGATCAGGAGTTCGAAACCAGCCTAAGCAAGAGCGAGACCCCGTCTCTACTAAAAATAGAAAGAAATTAATTGGCCAACTAAAAATATATAGAAAAATGAGCTAGGCATGGTGGCGCATGCCTGTAGTCCCAGCTACTCCAGAGGCTGAGGCAGAAGGATTGCTTGAGCCTAGGAATTTGAGGTTGCTGTGAGCTAGGTTGATGCCATGGCACTCTAGCCCGGGCAACAGAGTGAGATGCTGACTCAAAAAAAAGAAAGAAAAGAAAAGAAAGAACTTACTCCATTGCATTATTTTTAATTTGGGGGGATGAAAGTGTAACCCTTAGACATTTATTCCATAATGTCTGAGGGTTATACTGGAAACTAAATTAATTTTTGATATGAAACTATTTTTTCCATATCAATTCAAACTTTTGATTTAGGGATGCTCAGGAAATACACATAATGAGAACCTATCCTCTTCTTTGCCTCCTCTATCCCAACAGTTTAAATTTCACTTTAAAAACCTGTAAGAATACTTAAAAAAATTTATAGTTGAGAACACATAAGACAATCTTTGTGATCTTGTGTTAGGCAAAGATTCTCTAGGTATGATACCAAAAACACAATCAATCCATAAAAGAAAACATAGATAAATGGGACTTCATCAAAATTAAAAACTTTTCTGCAAAAGACACTATTAAGAAAATAAAAATTTGTACCCTACAGACTGGGAGAAAAAATCTTGCAAATCATGTATCTGAAAAAGACTTGTATTCAGAATATATAAAGGAATCTCTGGGAAGCCAAGGCAGGCGGATTCTCAAAGTCAGGAGTTCGAAACCAGCCTGAGCTAGAGCGAGACCCGATCTCTACTAAAAATAGAAAGAAATTAATTGGCTAACCAAAAATATATAGAAAAACTTAGCCGGGCATGGTGGTGAATGCCTGTAGTTCCAGCTACCCGGGAGACTGAGGCAGAAGGATTGCCTGAGCCCAGGAGTTTGAGGTTGCTGTGAGCTAGGCTGACATCACGGCACTCTAGCCCAGGCAACATAGTGATACTCTGTCTCAAAAAAAAAAAAAAAATCTATAAACTCAATAATGAGAAAATAATTTAATTTTAAAAATGGGCAAAAGATTTGAATAGGTGTTTCATAAAAGACTATACATTGATGGCCAATAAGTCCATGAAAAGATGCTCAGCACCATTAGTCATTAGGGAAATGCAAATTAAAACTACAAGGAGATACTACTATCAGAATGGTCCAAAACAAAATGAAAACAAACAACCCTCCAACCCAAAAAACAACAAAAACAAAAAAACCCAAACCCATTGACAATACTAAGTGCTGGTGAGATTGATGAGCAATTGGAATTTCTTATACACTATTGCTGGGAATGCAAAATAGTACAGTCACTTTGGAAAACAGCTTGGTAGTTCCTTATAAAATGTTAAACATTCATTTACACTAAAGCTCAGTAATCCAACTCCTTGAGAAATAACCATGAGAAAAAAAGTTATGTTCACTTAAAACTTGTTCATGAACATTAATAGTGGTTTTATTCATAACTGCCCCAAACAGGAACCAATCCAAATATCCTTCAACTGGTGAGTAGACAAGCAAACTATGGTGTGTCTATAAGTTGGAATATTACACAGCAGTAAAAAGGAACAAACTATGGTACACACAACAACTTGGATGTATCTCAAGTACATAATGCTAAGTGAAAGAAACCAGAGGGAAAATGCTATAAGTCTATTTACATGATATTCGGGAAAAGGTGAAATTAGGGGAACAGAAAACAAATCAGTGGTTGCTAGGGGTTGAGAATGGAGATTGATTTAAAAAGACAACAGTGTGAGAGAATTTTCTGGGGTGATGGAAGTATTCTGCATTTTGATTATGGTGGTGGTTACACTACTGTATGAATCAGAGAACTATGCACAAAAAAGTGAATTTTACTGTAGGTAAATTTTTACAAAGTAAAAAAAAAAACCTTTCTAATGATTTAATGATTTTTATTGAAAAATTTAAGAGGCTCTACACTAATGGCTGCAATGATCCATAGGAAGAGACATCATTTTTGGACTTTAGGCTGGTGGGTAATACATATCACTTTAATTAAAAAAAAAAGTATTTGAATGTCAACTAGGAGTCAGGCACTGTTATAAGTGGCTGATAAAGAACAGATAAGAAGAGTAGAACCTGTTTTTTGCCCTATATGGTGTATGAACTAGAAGGGACTGTGCAAATGTGGAGGCTGGATCAAAGGTATTTCTCACCAGAAACACTTGAAATGATATAATCAACGATGATGACCTCTAAACAACTACAACTAACTTTGTGGCTTTTCTGTCTCTTTCATCTGTGGTACTGAATGACTCTGAATTGTTCTGCTAATGAGCTCAGTAGGTTAACTATGTGAGATTGAATAAAATAAAGCAGCCTGTGGCTGGTCAAAGATTACCACTGCCAGAAAGGAAATGCAACTGTGCTGTGTGCTTTCTGCAGGTTTGCTGCAGGAAGGTACACGTTTATTTCATTAAAAGCTATTTTATTACCTGGGGGAAACCAAATGTCAAGTTTAGCTCTCTAACACGAATCATATTTTATTCAAATGCAGATGTACTTTTGAACTACAGCAGCCATTTGATTAACTTGTCCGTTGACTAAACTCATGACCCTCTATATTAAAAGTGGTAACCTTTATGCCAAAGAATCTAACCCAGAGCTAAGTTATGCATTAAAATCCAACTTGGGAGTATATTACTCTTCATGCAAAAGTAACCACCTCCTTTCCTGCTAGTGGAGGCCTCCTGAGAAACACTGAGTGAATAAAAGACAGATGTAACTTCTTTTATTTGGCCACTTAGGAAGGGGTCATCAACACGCATAGCTCTGATTCCCAGGTGACAGAAAAAATGACAGAACACTGAAGCTCTGAAGAATACTTCAGAAACATGTCAGTCGGAGCAAAGGCACTTAGTTCCCCCAGGAGGGTTGGAAAGTCTGTAAGTTTGAGGATGCTATTTGCCCACATCTTAGAGCTGTGCTGTGATGAAAGAGGACCACAGAGGGACCTTGGTGCTAAGGGAGGAAGGCATGGGAACATTTTTTGCTTCTGAGACCAAAGAGGACAGAAACTATGGACTGACATACAGTTTTGAGAAATTACAAATACATGGGCAACATATGTATAAAAAGATCTTACTGTTATAGTAAAACTCCGTCATTTTTCCCTAAATGAGGAAACAGTAAGAAATGAATTCTTAAAGAAAGAGGAAAGATTCAGAATATCAGCTGTCTTGGTGTGAAATACTTTTTACTAATTTATAATTACATATAATAAGCTATTCTAAAACATTAATGTTCTCTTCAGGCTAACTTCAAGTTATCAACACTGGCTGCACAGCAGAATCACCTTAAACACTTTTAAAACAATTCCATCCCCAGTGATTGTAATTCAATTGATTAGGGTTGTTCTTCTTGTGATTCTATTGAGCAGCCAGGGCTCTGAACCACCACTTTAGGGGATATGGCTTAGTTAAGGAGAATCAGCTGAGACCTTCACCATATATACATATTTAAAAGTGTGCCACCGGCCAGGCACAATGCCTCCTGCCTGTAATCCCAGCACTTTGGGAAGCCCAGGTGGGAGGATCGCTTGAGGCCAAGAGTTTGAGACCAGCCTGGGAGACATACTGGAATGCTACCCCCTGCTCCCGTCCCCTCTGGCTCTCTACAAAAATAAAATAATTATTAGCCATAAAATAATTAGCTGGGCATGCTGGCACACACCTGTAGCCCTAGCCACTCAAGAAGCTGAGGCATTGGGGGGGAGGGGGGGAGGGGCAATGTATGTAACCCAAACAATATTTGTACCCCCATTACAAGATGGAATAAAAAAAAAAAAAAAAAAAAAAAGAAGCTGAGGCAGGAGGATCACTTGAGCCCAGGAGTTGAGGCTGCTGTCACTGTACTCCAGCCTGGGCAACAGAGTGAGACCCTGCCTCTAAAAAAAAAACAAAAGTATGCACATAATTTAATAAACTGGATAGAAAAATCTGAAGCTAAAGAAATGGACAGGGAATGTGTTTCTGAATTATGAAATAATTCTTGGACGTATCCTTTAAAAGTGGTCCTTTAAATAGTGGCTACTTTATTTATAATTCCCTAACTTGATGGTTGACTGAGATTGATTGGGGATAGGTATTTGCCAAATTTCACCTTCAGAAACAAAAAGGAAGATACAGCTCTGAGATGATGTGAACCAACTGCAAACTATGATTTGACTTATAAACATAATGTTTTCATTTGACATTTTAGGAACACAAATAAGTGGAAAAAGTAGGGTCTACCTGTAATATTCATATGCTTGTGTTTATACATAAGTGATGATTTCTCTAACTCATGGCTCTATGGTCAAATCCCTTGTGTGTATATAGTAAAACCACATCAGTTCCTGTTTATAAAAGAGACATGGCACCATAAAGTTCTTACTTTCCATAATATCATATTGTCGTGCAGTTTTTAGTGGTTGCTCCTTTTTAAACATATCTTTGAAGCTTTGAAAAGTTTTATTCATTCTGAGTTTTATTACATTATATATCTGACAGTGAGCCTAAAATGTGAATTTGCAAGCAACCTTGATCAGAATTCATATATAGGTCTAAATTAACCAGTTTGGTTGACTTGAGCTTATAAAAATTTGCATACTTTTAAATGTGTAGCATGAAAAAAACCCTCTACCCAGTGGAGACTAACAGGGCCTTTTTAAACAAACCATTCAAGAGGTTGGCGTTAAAACTATTTACGTATGTACACAAAATAAGAATATGGGGCTTCTGGTTAACTGAGGTACAAAAGTAGAATCTAGAAGCCTTAGATATGCAACAAATCAGGTGGGTCTCATGGCCCAAGGTTTTATGTTAAAAATGAGCTCCTTTCTGCCGGCATAGGGTTAACTAGAGTTTTAATATAAGCACTATTATTATTTTTATTATTTTATGAAAGGAAGAAATAACACAAAATAACTATGACTTGGAGAAATGTTCTTTATAATTCAGTCATCAACTTCAGGACACATAATTTTAATTTTTATAATTATGTTCACAACCTTAATACTTTTGGTCAAAAGCTACTATAGAACTTCTATGGCAAGAATCAAAGAAATGGTGGTATTGAAAATTTTTTAAGTTGAAAACACTAATTAAAGAAATGGTGATCAAAAATTTTGTTAATAATTTAATAATCAGTTAAGACTAATTATTCTAGTACTTTTTTAAATGTGAGAGTATGTTGTGTACTTTATTAAAGATTAGTTGGTTGTAGATAGATGGTTTTATATCTGAGTTCTCTATTCTGCTCCATTGGTCTATGTCTCTACTTTTATACCAGTACCATGCTGTTTTGGCTACTACAGCCTTGTATTAATAGTATAGTTTAAAGTCTGGTAATATGATGCCTCCAGATTTGTTCTTTTTGCTTAAGATTGCTTCAGCTATTTGGGCTCCTTTTTGGTTCCAAATGAAGCATAGAATTATTTTTTCCAGATCTGTGAAATATGATGTTGGTATTTTGACAGGGATTGCATTGAATCTGTAAATCACTTTGGACAGTATGGACATTTTAACAATTTTGATTCTACTGATCCATGAGCATGATGTGTTTTTCCATTTGTTTGTGTCATCTGTGATTTCTTTGCTCAATGTTTCATAGTTCTCCTTGTAAAGATCTTTCACCTCCTTGGTTAAGTATATTCCTAAGTATTTCTTTGATTTGACTCTCAGCTTTTCTGTTATTAGTATATAGGAAAGCCACTGATTTGTGTACACTGATTTTATAACATGAGACTTTGCTGAATTTATTTATCAATTCCAGGAGTCTCTTGGTGAAGTGTTTGGGATTTTCTAAGATACAAGATCGTATCATCAGTGAAAAGTGATAGTATGACCTCCTCTTTCCCAATTTGGATACTCTTTATTTCTTTCTCTTGCCTGACTGCTATGGCAAAGACTTCCAGTAGTATGTTGAATAAAAGTGGTGACAGTGGGCACCCTTGTCTTGTGCCAGTTCTTAGGGGAAATGCTTTCAACTTTTCCCTATTCAGTATGATGTTGGCTGTGAGTTTGTCATATATGGCTTTGACAGAGAAGACAACAACATACACTGGGGAAAGGAGGCCCTATTCAATAAATAGTGCTGGGAATACTGAATAGTCACAAGCAGAAGAATGAAACAGGACACTTATCTCTCACCGTATACAAAACTCTTCTAGACATTGGCCTGGGCAAAGAATTTATGACTAAGACCCCAAAGACAAATACATCAATGAAAAAAGCAAAGAAATGGAACTTGATTAAATTAAAAAGCTTCTGCATAGCAAAGGAAATAACCAACAGAACAAATGGACAACCTACAGAATGAGAGAAAACATTTGCAAACTATACATCAGATAAAGGGCTAATATCTAGAATCTACAAAGAACTCAAACAAATCAGCAGGAAACAAACAAACAACCCCATTAAAAAGTGGTCAAAAGACATGAACCGAAGCTTTTCAAAAGAAGACAGACAAATGGCCAACAAACATATGAAGAAATCCTCAACATCACTAATCATTAAAACCACAATGAGATATCACCTTATCCCTGTCAGAATGGTCACTATTAAAAGGTCAAAAAACAATAGATGCTGGCATGGATGCAAAGAGAAAGGAATGTTTATACACTGTTGGTCAAATTAATACAACCTCTACAGGAAACAGTATGGAGAATCCTCAAAAAAAATAAATGTAGGCTTACCATTCAACTCATCAATCCCACTACTGGGTATCTACCCAAAGGAAAAGAAGCCATTTTATCAAAAAGACACCTGCACTCATATATTTACTGCCACACAATTCACAGTAGCAAAGATGTGGAATCCACCTAAGTGCCCATCAATTCATGAGTGGATTAAGAAAATGTGGTGTGTGTGTGTATATATATATATATACACACACACACCATGGAGTACTACCATAAAAAGGAATGAAATAATGCCTTTTGCAGCAACTTGGATGGAACTGGAAACCATTATCCTAAGTGAGGTATCTCAGGAATGGAAAACCAAACACCATATATATTCTCTATAATTGGGAACTAATTGATGGACACATATGGTTACAAAGAGATCTAAAGGTCTTAGGAAATCAAGAGGGGTAGGGGGAGAAGGGGAGGGGTAAAAACCTACCTATCAGGGCAATGAACTCTATTCAGGTGATGGGCACACTAAAAGCCCCAACTTAAGCATTATAAAATGTATGCATGAAACAAAAACATTTGTACCCCCTTAATATTTTGAAATTAAAAAAATGTAAAAAAAGTGACAGTAATTGTAGGCCTTATATTTCAAAGGAGATAAAGAAACATGCTTTTAAGCAAATAATATTTCTTTTTTAGCAAAAATCATTTGCTTTTTATGGTATCAGGGACAACAGGGAAAAAATATCACAATGATTATGATAGTCTAAAACAATGGCTCTCAATTCTTGGAGTGCATCAGAATCACCTGGAGAACTTGTTAAAATATAGGTTGCTGGGCCTTACCCCTAGAGTTTTTGACTCAGTAGGTCTGGGGCTGGGCCCAGGAATTTTCATTTCTAACAAGTTTCCAGATGATGCTGATGCTGTTGCTCTAGGCAACATACTTTGAAAACATGTACTTTGAGAACGGCTCATCTAAAATAATCCTTTGGCAATTAACTAGTTAGTCAAGGTAAAAAAAAAAATGAAGTAGCTATAGGTTCAAGCACACCAGAGACAAAGAAAAACTACTTAGTTAATTCTTATGTCAAATATTCTGGAGAGTCTTAAGTTACGTATCTTGAGGCATTGAGTAAAACCTCTTATTTTGACCCTGTCAGGTACTGACTGCCAACATGTCTGACCCTAAACAATAAAATCCAAACATAATTTTTTAGAGTTTAAAACTGCTGCTAAAGAATTGTAATTTCACAAATCCAGCCAAATGTATACATTCCAAACTACTAGATTAAACTTGAACTTTTCTAAACATTAAATAAAACCACAAAGGCAAAAGTTCTCAATTTTTTCTTCTTTCAAAACCACAGACGAGCTAATTCTACAGATTGTGGAATGTACAATAATAGGTCATTCTCACAAAATAAACCCAAGCGGTGAATTATATCTCTTCAAACTAGGTGGTGTCTTAAGTTAACAAGGGTAACTTTTTGACTATCATGCTGACAAGCAGATTTTGTGACATTTATGGACCTCACAGAAACAGAAACATGTAACAATAAATTTAAGCAAGGGAATAAAAAATGGGTTTGTGTGGCATCTGTAAAAGCTCCCTAAAGAAAATTTGTTGGAGCTTGACTATAGCCAACAAACGGCTACCCTGTTAAGCCCTGTTTCCTAGAGCTGCATTCTTCTGGCCAGAAATATGAATGACATGATGTTGTTTAGGGCCTTAAGAGCTGGCTCATGTCTCACTCAGATATTATGTGCCACCTTCTTTACGATATTCCTGGAAATGAATAACTTCTCACCGATAGAAGAAAATAATAACCATTAACTAGTTATCCATCTTAAGCTATGAGAATTAGAGTGAGTTTTCTCATCTCTAATGATAAAAAATTTTGACCCCGTTCCTACACAGTACAGAGGAGTTCCTTTAAGTTTTTGCCATACAGTGCCTGCAAATCCTTGCCTAGGAGTTATATGAACACTAAGTAGTACTTACTTTTTACATGTGCAACTTAGGTCAGTATGTTAAACAGAATAGATTCTATTTTATGAATTCTATGTAACACTCTTTATGATATATGACTCTTCAGTTTAACAATAATGTTCTTGGCTTGTTATAAACAACATAATGGAAAACCAAGAGGTGTTTGTATTTTGCAATTCCATTCTAAAAATTCAATGGAACTAAAAATGTCCAGAAGCATTCCAATACTTGCAGAACCTTGCAGTACTTTTTGAAAGATGGGGGTGAAAGGAATTTCATAAGATATTGGTATAGTTCCTCCTCAAATAGCCAGGAGTCTCAACATGTCATGCCTCATACTCTAACATAGTGTTTCTCAATTGGAGGTGATTTTTGTCTTGAGAAGACATTTAACAATGTCTGGAGACATTTTTGATTGTCACAGCTGGGAGGGTGCTACTGGCACCTAGTGGGTAGAGGTTATGGATGCTGCTAAACATCCTACAATGCACAGGACAACCCCCTGTAACTAAGACTTATCCAGCATAAAATGTCAATAGTGCCATTGCTGAGAAACTCTGCTCTAAAACAACTAAGACATTAATAATATAATGAGACATGATGTATCATAGTAACATAGCTTGACCATCCCTGTAAAGATTCTATTATTTACCTGTATTAATGTATATAAAAATCTCTTCCTAGAGAGCTTTTTATGGCTGTTATACTCATAAAATCAAACTATACTGGCATGCAGGCTTTAAGGAGGCAACAATTAGGGGGCAGAGGCCAAGCTACAAGAAAATCTCAGCCCCAAACCAAAGAATCTTCATGAGCCATTAATCTCTAAGCTACCCACAGAGAGCTCTTTCTACACAAGTACACATAGAAGATAAGGGGTGTCAAGTACAAGCAGAGGTACTGAGAGGTTGGCATTGAGAGACAAGGTTAAAGTCTGTCCCAGAGATGACAGTGGGTTTTCAAAGAGTACTATGTTTGGATTCCAAGGACATAAATTGACCATTAGTTTATCTGCTGGATAATAATAAACCATGGTATAGAACTTGTTTTAAATGAAAGGTGATCTGTTCTCCATTTTTATTGCTGACAAAAAGATAAAAGAAGATTTATCTCTTGAGAATATAAAGACTAAAGGGATCCTTAGGTGGCTTAGGTGAGGCTCTGTCTTGTGAGAGAATTATGGACCATAGAAGTGGTCTGAAGTCTTGCAATTCTTTTCTACAACTGAGGAATATTGAGGGCTAGAAATATCAGCAAGAATATTGGACATAACAATAGCTGTTGACAGTGCCTAAAACACCACCTTCCTCATACAAGATATTCAACAGACATTTCTTGAATAAATAAATGAAGACTGACAGAAATATGTGACTCCTTTCTCTTCTGCAAAAACAAACCTAAAATCGATTAATATGCCTGACTCATCCTCTTGAGAACAGCAGGTTTGGTTAGGCTGGTTTCAAAGGGACTGCTTTGGTAAGCATGGCAGGAAAGCACACACATCTATCCCAAAATAGCACTAGGCATGAAAAGTCAGTTCATACCTTATTCAGGTAATAACTGACTGGTGAAACATTCCACATCTATTCTCACAAGCCTTCCAGTTCCAATGCAAATAAAGAATTAGCTGATATTGCCCAAGAAATGACATCAATTCCAATCATTCAATGAATACATGTGAACAGAACAAAGCAGCAACCCTTCACACCTGACCACTTTCGGCCTTTCTGGGACTGGTAGGAGGAAATGTAAGTTGGATTTCTCAAAATGTGGTCCACAGATCACCTATATCACCCAGGGTACTAAATTCAGATCCTGGCACTGTACTTCTCATTATAAAATTGGAATTGTCTAGGGGTATTTCTAGGAACCTGCATTTTAACATGTTCCCTGGGTGATTTTCATGCACACTAATGTTTGAGAAACCCTCTGTAAAGGGATAGTTTGCTCAAGGAAAGTCAGAACCCTAAAGCTATTAAAAAAAAAAAAAGTTTCCTCATCTCTTAGCTTGGTTATGAGAACTTTAAGAACAATGGCTAGCTTACTCAGCAGAGGAATTATTTAAAAGGTTAAAAGAGGCTGCAGAAGACCCAACGTCAAGACTATTAATTTTGTGATGCATTTAACTTCTCACATGGTGAATTCTGAGTTGCTTGATCCAACTCTTCCAAGCCACTCTGTGTTTCTCTACATGCCTTGGGAATCTTTGATAGAGATTACATTACCCATGTGTGAATTCATTATACTTTAATAAAGAGAAGAAAACTGACATCCATGTCTATTTTATGTATGTGGGTTCTTCAGTAAGTAATAAAGATATCACACCTTGATTTTTTTTTTAGACTACCATAAGGGCAGCGAGGCATAGAAATTGTAAAATGGCAGTAACTCCTCAAATCTGAGATTTGCTATAAGATTAATTTTTGTTCTAAAGAGTGAAATAGGTATCTAATATTTGGGAAATTCACTTAATCTCATATAAAATAATGAAATGAAGAGAAGAGTAGAAGGATTTGGAAGATAGTTCTGATTCTATACCCTTACAAAGAATTTTAATAACCAAAAGTGATACTGGCTGTATCTATGCAAACATCAAAAATCTACTTCTTTGCTGATCTGATAAAATCTCTCTTTTGATTTTTTATAAACTACAAAGTCAATTCTTCTACAAAATGATAACATAAACATCACATCAATGACAATCAAGGACATAAGGAACTTCAAATGCAATATTCATACAATTAGTTAACAAATTTTACTAAGCAACTATGAATAGTAAATTAAAGATGGCCACAAATTCTTTGCCATTCATCCTGTCAAGAAGTGGAGACCATTTCCCCTACCTGAGTCTAGGCTGCCTTGTGACTACTTTGATGAATAGAAAACATCAAAAATAACCCTTTACCACTTCTGGGTGTCAGTAAGCCTTAAAATAGCCTGGCACTTTCACTTTTGCACTCTTGAGAGCCAATCATCATGCTGTAAAGAAGTCTGCACTAGATTGCTAATGCTGAGTGGACTAAGGAGAGAGAATTTAAATGATGAGGAGTCATTTTGTATGTTTCAGCCTCAGCTGAACTCTCAGCTAAATGCTACTGCAGAGAGATCCTGGCCACCCCATGTGGAGAAGAGCCACCTAGTCGAACCCAGTCAATATAAAATAAATTGTTGTCTTAAACCATTACATTTTGGATTGGTTTGTTATGCAGCAATAGAGAACTAAAACAGCCACTGTGTATTATATTAGTCACTGTTCTAAGTCTTAGAACTAAAACAGAGAAAAATTTAGGCAAAGTTTCTCTATTTGCTATGGATTAGTCAATTATTGGTTAAAATACAAGTAGTCTGATAGTAAAGGTTGTATTTCTGGTGCGCATTTCATTTTAATAAGAACTGTTACTTTCTATCCAATATACTTAGAGACTTTATTTTCTCTTAATTTATTTTCTTTTTCTTTAGTCGTTCCAACTGAGGAGTGGAACTAAATATATTATATTATCACCAATATGGTGTTTGTGTATCCTAAAAGGATGAGATAAAATTTTCATCAAACCAGCATGTATTATTATTTTTTAAAAATAAAAGCAAGCCAACTCTAAATTATAAATAGAATAACTCAATATATTAGTACAGTTAATAATTTAGCTGGCCATTATACTACTGACATTCTATTTCAGAGTTTGAATAAATGAAACTAGGTGTCCACGATTACTATTTTAACAATTCCTTATTGTTTTATTGAACTTACCTCATTCTCTTATTTACTTTCTAAGTTAATTCCTTTGGGGATGGGATGAAGGCTATCTTGTAATTCCTCTACCTGGAATGTTACTCTTCTCCCCTCTTCATTTGCTTAAATCCTCCTTATCTTAAATACACACCTCTTTGCATTAACTTTTTAGGCTATAAATTCCTTAAAGGCTGAATTCAGCCATGGCACTTACTAGTTAAACACTTTTTTGTTTATTCTTATTTTTTAAATCTGGTTGCTGCCCTGAAACACTATAAGTGAAGTGTAAACATTTCTGCTTCTCAGATTGTAAGAGAGAGAAATGACTTTGGTCATTTCCTGAGTCTACTTCTTAAAAACACCATGCATCACTGTTTTGGGAGCTCACATGGATAATGGCAGAGACAAAGTTTTTATATGATAGGGTTGCCATTTGCTTAGAACCTATGAATGAAGTGGTGTGAACATCTGTTGTTCCTAAGGTCTTTGCATGTCAAGTAAGAACTATCCAAGCATCCATTCTTTTCTCAAAGGATGCTAAATGCAAAACACAGCTGTCTGTGACCTTGGGAGACCTAACTATTAATAGTATCTGCAAACAAGCTTATGTAAGTGTACCTTGGACAGCCTTGTTCTGAAAGGCCTCTCTAACTAAATAAGAGTTTTGGTAAAGGGTCTTCTGGAAAGAGGTGTCTCTTGTCTGAACTGTAATTTGAAAAATAAGCTTTCTCTGTATTGTATCCTTAACTACATAGAACACAATACTGGGCAAGAAACAAGAGCAGAGCTGTAAAACACTAAGTCTGGATAATTCCCAGGCTGCAAAAAACTTCTTGTTAAATAGCTTTATTAGTGACTTGGAAATTTGAGCAGATATTACAATAATAAGTTCCTCAGATGGTACTAAAAGTAGAGATGGTAGGAGAGAGAGAGGAGATGCCAAGTAATATTAATGGATCCACAGAGATTAGAAAAATGGAAAGTAAAGTACACCATGAATTCAGTCTGGCAAAATACAATGAAGTACAAGCATCCAGGAAAAAATAACTCAGAAGACTGACATTCAGTGGGTGAATGAAACCTCGAAAGCATGTCAAAAGCAAACGGATGGATATTGCAACCCACAGATTAGATAGGATTTTGCAATGTAACAGAAATAGCAAAGCATAAAGTCTATGAGAAGCTGCCTATCAGAAGGCCTCAGCAAATGCCGATGATGGTAAAAAAAAAAAAAAAAAAAGTGAAAACAGCTCAGTCCTTGGGTCTAAGAGTGAAAGCACCTGGACTTTTGCTTTGCCTTTAAACATTCTTTCAATAAGATGAAAAGTACCTTGAGAGTTCTTTAGAGGGAAAACATATTTATAGAGATAAGTGTATGATGAGAGATTAAAGGAATGAAACAAACCTCTGCTGAGCAAAGACAAAAAGAGGTATTTAACTTTGATCAAAATTATTGTTTATACTTTAAGAGTTTTCCAGCCAAGATAATTAACAAATATATTTCCTAGTTATATATATGGCAGATGAAACAGTGAATTTCCAGGAAGCATCAACTCCCTACAAAGCTCTGTAACTGAGAGAAGACTCAGGATCACAGAATTTTAGAAAGGGAAGGGTCTTAGAGATGATACATTTTGTGTCTTCAAGGTGAGGTCTGAGGATCACCTAACTTGAAATTACCTGGAGAGCTTATTAGAAATGAAGATTTCCAGGCTCCCACTCAGCCCTCCTGAATCCTACTACCCAAAAGGGATTATTAGCCTAAGAAGCTTGTAGAGTTTAAGATAAGTTTATAGATAAGGAAAGCCAGAGGCCCAGAGAGATAATTGCTCAAGATCAGGCACCCATAGCTCCTGATTTCCAGTCCAAGGCAGTTATTTCCACTATGGGATGAAACTCTCCCCAAATCTATAAACTTCCTTTACAGATTAGTTATTACCATATTGTGTGATTTTCCTGAGAATTTAATTCATATTTTAAATGCTGCTTCATTTTAATTCTTGTGTAATAAAAGAAAATACAGAATAAAGACTGGAGTAGGAAGTAGACAGCAAAAAGTCAGGCCAGGAGCAGAAGTAAGAAATGAGTAATGAGCCGCTGGTTAGGATGACATCATATCTACATGCTTGAAGTTAAATCACAGTCTGTGAACAAAAAGGCCCTTCAGTCCATTCCATTCTCCCCTCCAAAGCACACACTTTGGAAGAAAAAGTTTGAGAGAAACTGACCCTGAAAGTAACCTGAGGTTAATAAACAGGTTTGGCTTAACCCCATGGGCCTTGCCCAAGTTCTTGAAAGAGGAGCTGGGGGTTTTAGGAAAGACTGTGCCTCTCTTGGGACTAATTCTGAATCTGCTATCTTGGCAGAGACGGACATGAGACGGGTAAATGGAAATGTCTTCTCTGGGACATCACACAAGGACGGCAGTGTAAGGATACACACCCCAGTTCCTACATCATTTCTAAATACAAAGTGCCGTATGAAGTAGAGAAAGAACCACAAGATGTTCTATATTTAAAGGTCTTTCTTATAGTTCCCTAATTCTCACAGACTTATTGTTTCAACAATCCAAGAATTGCTGGCCAGAATATTAAAGAAATTAAACCAATCCTCTCATTTCCTATTCTCATAATTGGGTGACAGTTTAAGAATCCCATCACCTTTTAGATTCCCTGATTTATAATGGCTCCTAACTTCTGTCTTCTTTAACTTTTAGCTATAAAGGAAAAGAAAAAATTTAAAAAGCTTCCAAGGAAAGAGAACTTATAAAAGCAAGAGAAGTTCAAAGAACAAATTATGGTCCTCCTAATGTCCAAACTTCCTAAAAAAATGTGAAATCTCTGCCTCATTATCATAAAACTTTCTCTTTTGTAGGGCGAAGGACATAGGGACAAGAACCAGATTGTGGCTTGTCTCTGTACCCATTTCTATGGCAGCGATTGTTCTAGATTGTTTTCTTGTCTCATTAGGAGTCTGTTGTTTGAAAATCAACCACATTGCATTGATATGGCCTCTTTTAGCAAAAACTGGCCAGGCAGTGTTTCAGGTTAGATATTTTCAGTTTTGACAGTTCCTATTTAATTAAATCCCTGTTAGAGGAATCTGGGTTTGCTCCAAGACAAACCAAAACAAAGAGAACTAACATGGACCCATAAAATAAATCATGAAAAATGTACCTTTATATAAATACAGCTTTATAAAAAAATCATTATTATAAAAAAATCAAATGTTTGACATGCATAGAAAATAAAGTAAAAAAAAGAAAAAACCAGGGACCGAACTTCAAAAGAAAGATGTATTCTCAAAGCATAGTTTTTGCTAGTTTTCAGAAAAAGTAAAAGCTCATTTTATTACAATTTGTCAAACATACTGACTACAGAATGAATCTGCAAAAGGATTTCTGGAACATGATGAGACATCCATAGAGAAAGTAGTAGCAGGAAGATATGCATTCAAGTTACATTGTAGATTGGAAAAAGCCTCTGGAAAACAGATTTCACAGAACAAGTTAATACAAGGGAAAAAAGCCCCTAATTTTTCATAAAGTCACAACACTGACATCTTGTCTGTTCCCAGAGTGCAGGGATTCAGTAGCAGAAACCTTTGCCTTCAGTTTCAGAGCAGGCTTAGGAAAGCAGCGAACTGTCTGTGCCTGGAGGGCCCAGGGGGGCTTTTAGATTTAGAGCTCTGGTACTCCACTGTAGGATAAACAGCTCCGGATTCTTCTTTAATGACAACAGCATATCAGCTCCTTTTGAGGTTACAGCATACGTAAACAGGATCTGCCTCATATTTTCCAGTTGTGGAGGAGGGATGGGGGAAAAAAGGCCCCCACAAACCTTTCCCTGAAGTTGACTGTGGAAGAGGACTTGCTTTTACTTGCATGCAAGACTGAAAAAAGGGAAGGAGAAACAGTATGCAAAATGTCCCCAGAAAGGAAACAGGAAAACCATTACTTCCTCTGTGAGAACATAAGTGGGCAATCAAAGAGAAAAAAGGTAATGAATGCAGACCTCTAGGGTTTTAAAAGGAAAGGGATACAAGCTTAAAAAGAGCAAGTTGAGCAGAAAGGGTTCTTAATAAAGTCTTTCTGGTGCCAAGACCCACAGAGGTATCAAACAAGAGGTGTTGCCCAGCTCAGGCCCTGCCCTCTACTTGAATGTTGAAGTGAACACAGGTTGTCACTTTAACAGAGACCAGTAGGGTATTTCCTAGGATCCCTTGAAGTATATATAGTACTGGTACTGAAAACTTCTTGGCCTTCTTTGAGAAACTCTTACAAAATGTGCTAAATTAAGATATTTACTCTTAGAATTCTGTCTCTTGTACCCTGAGCCAAAGTTCCTTATTTGGTTTTGGACCAAAGAGCTGAAGAGAAGATCTCAAGATCTCTGTTTTCTTGACCTGAGCCTGTAAGTCCTCCTCCCCTCCCCTCAATCTCCTTTACCCCAATATTTGCCAGGAAGCTGCAGACAAAAGTTATCTCATTTGTATTTAAATGTACACTTCAGTTATGTGAAAGCTTCCTTCATTTTGCTGTCATGAGCCAGCTAACTTTTTCTGTAAAGGGTTTGATAGTAAAGATTTCAGCCTCTGCAGGCCACGCAGTCTCTGGCACAAGAACTCAGCTTTGAGGTTACAGTATGAGAGTAGTCACAGACAATACATAAACAAATTGATGTGTTGGAGTTCCAATAAAACTTTATTTATAAAAACAGGTGGTAGACCAGATTATAAATGGGCCCACGGGTTATAATTTGTGATTTTTGGTGTTAGTTCTCCCCAATTCTATAACAGGATTCTTAAAAAGTCGTGGGCAGATGGTTTCCATTTTTTTTATGAACATACACATAAACTAATTATACTTTGCCTCTGATAGGGATCAAGATATGTGTTAATTAAATGGATGTAAAATACTTCTAAAAGTGCTCTTCAAACATATGCTATCATCATTCTTTTCCCTACCATCAGACAAAAGCAGCCTCAATGTTCATTCATTCTGCTGAGGGTTTTAGAAACAAGTTAGAGGAAGTGGGATTGGTAGTTTATGGAGAAGGAGAGGATTGAAATGGCTCATGGGTCCCTAGAGTTTGATAATCTCTATTCTTTGGCAAGCTGTCAAAAATAAATAACTACACATTATCAAGTGGGGTCAGGTGATAAGTTTTCACCACTCAGTACATATTCTATATTTTAGCTGTGCTCATGGAATCCCATATTTCTAGAAGGCAACAAATACTTCCTAATTGTTGCAAAGAAGACTGTACCAACCGAGGAATGGTGGGTGGTGGTGGTGGAATGGCTGGTTGGTTGACAGTTGAGAGGCTGGAATTAGATGCCAGAGAAGGTGTCACAGTTTTACAAAGCACTGCAAAGAATGTGTGTCATTGTAAACACTGAGTGGATGCAATCAATCACAGGGGAAAAATCAGAAGCCAGTTAGTTAGGATCAGGGGCATGGGGGAAGCCAGGAAGTCAGCCAGAGACAACTCAGTTACTGGAGTCCCAAACTTGAGTCAGTGAGAACTCTCAGAATCATGCTCAAGTTTGAGGCCAGATTTGGAAATGCAGGGAACCAACTGGGGCAGGTGGCTATTGACAAAATAGTCTTCCATAAATTTTAGGAACATTCCGCCTTCAGCTGAATAATCCATGGGCTTGGGGAGATAGAGCTGAAAGGTCTTGGCCCATGAGATTTATAGTGGCCAAGATCAGTGGACCTTTAGTTCAGAGCCTCCTACCTAGTGTTTTGTCCTAAAATATGGTCCATGCAGCACTAGAGAGGATGAGTGATGAGTCCAACATGCTCATCTGGAAGAATGACATTCCTAAGGCCACTGATGATGACAGTTTTATCCTAATGTGCTAATTAGTTTGCCATACAGAAGAATTGTTCTATGAACCTCTGCAGGTAAGAGTTCTCTATATTTCAGCTTGTTTGTGGATCAAGACACTAAATTATAAAAATGTAATTAGGTGGTATGGCAAAGTCCCACTGAGGACGCCTGGTTGATGGGTCACTGGTTCACATCTGGGAAATAATGAAGCTGGGTGCCCAGTAAGTGTAAAGCTTGAGAACTTTAATTATCTCTTCAGATTGAAAGTTGTCACAGAGATTCCCTTCAGGAGGAAACCAAGAGCCAGTGGCAGCTGACAAAAAAGAACCAGGGCAGAGAGAAGAAAATGATAAGAGTTGAAGTCAAGAGGGAAAGCCAGACAAGGACTATTTGGGGAGGAACAGTCTTGGCCAGGAAAGGGCAATTTTGTAGTAGTAAGAGAAAGGTTTTAGTATGGACCAGGAAAGATCTGTCTAGGTCCACAGGCTTCCTCAAACTACGGCCCGCCGGGTGTTTTTGCCGCCGCTGCCTGTCCTGCTTAGCAGCCGACTCGTCCAGGGCCCACAGTGCACACTCTCCAATGGTCTGAGGGACAGTGAACTGGCCCCCTGTTGAAAAAGTTTGAGGACCCCTGGACTCTAAGAGTTGGTTTCCAGAATTGGCCCCAGAATATCAAAGATGGGGCTTGGCTATCACTGGAATCAGTAGTGTGGAAGACCCACAACCTTGGGCTTTTCTGAACTTCCTCTATCCCTTCTTTCATGTAAATTTTAGTGAATGCTTTGAAACCCAGCAGGCTCAGGGAAAGGAGACAATATCCACTCTAACTGCCTTTCTCAGGTGAAGGCCAGGCTATATAGCAAATGGGAGAACAGTCTTAGAAGGGAATTAAGCAGGAACAGGAGGTCACGGTCATGTCCTTTACTCTCTTCTTGACCTACATGTTTCTCTGTGATATAGAGTAGTTGTGTAGTAAATACAGGCTCTTAATATATGGAATGGGTGAGAAAATAATCAGGATAAATTCTAATTCCTTTCTCCACATCCCTAGCATAAATTGATAGTGATATGTTTGAAATAGGAGGTAATTATAAGGACTTGACATAGAAAGGAAGTTTGCAAATGCCAGTTCATCCAATAAAAAGAATAACTTCTCTTTAAAAACAAAACACTTTTCTTTTATGAAAAGAACTTTGCTTCACTTTTTTCCTGTATAACCGAACAGCTTAAAAGCAAAACAAACAGAAAAAGCATTACATAGGAGAGAATTCAGTTAGGAAAATTATACACAAAGAAAACCACAAGTCTTTACTCATAGGCAACTTTTGATGAACTTGGGGTAGCAACTTATTGTAACCCCATACATTCTCTTAAATTGGCAAAGATTAATCCGGTAAGTTTGCAATGTAATCTTGTAGTCTTCCAATGTACTTAGGTTGAAAACGAAACTGATTAGGAGAGTAAAGCAACATTATTTAAAATTCGGGTCCTAAGAAAAAGCAGAATACTCAAAATCAGCACTAGTGTAAAAACCATTTTTAATTCATTGGTTAGAAGAGACCAAACAATCATTTCAGACATTTCTATCACTTATAGTAATCACACTCTTTAGTAATATGGTGATCAACTTTCCCCAAAAACTTGCAAGGGAGAAACAACTGACCTCCCCTTTAAAATCTAATTTCAACCAACATTTCCAAGGGCAGCATTCAATGTTTCTTACAATAATGGGTTTCAGAACCACGCTCTGGCCATAATAGGAGTGTGCAGAGTATTTAGATTTAGCCATTTGGCAATAATTGTCCAAATCCATGGCATCTTTTTTGCATACCTTATGGCAATGCCATGTGTGCATCCATAATCAAATGCTGTTAATTTTTAATGTGTGAGTTTTCTATTTGAGGATCATAAGTATTATGTTTGAAATGAGAGTTGGAAAAAAAAAAAGAGAAAAATCTTCCAATGTACCATAGACTTTAATTGCTCTATCAAACCAGATTTTTTTTTTAAGTTTCCAAAATGAGCTGGATAACTTTAGAGTCCTCTATATGTCATGTCTAGTGCAGGTATCGGCTCCCTCTCTTATGGCAAATCCACTATTTCTGCTTATGCTCTCACAAATGGACTGGCTCTCCGCTCTGCCACCTCCACTCACCCCAGATTCCAAAATTTCTGGCAGAAAAGAGATCTGTCAAAACAGGTTACTTGTATTTTTATTGGTTCCTCCAGACCATGACGACATTTCCTGATAGGCAGTGCCAGGAAACTATTAATGTCTGTGAAAAAGCAGTGAAAGTTCTTATGAGTATAAACTGTCTGGTGCCCCAGGAGACGAAGCCTGAAGGAACCACTGGTCTTTAGACTATGACACTGCTTCAACTGGCTGCTGTTATCAGAACCCCAAAACACCACTATCATAGGAGAAGAGAAAAACGTCTTTCCAAAAAGAAAGATCTGGAACACACAACTGGCTATTTCCTCCCTTTCTCTTAACCACTTGCTTGCCCTGAGCAGAGTAGCCGGGCATTACTTGGGTAGCTGATGGCTGCTGGCTCAGTTAAGGCTGTTGCACGAATTAGGTAATTCATTCAAAAAGTTAATGGATCCTTTCCCAAGCAGGAGGTGTATTAAGGCCTATACCTGGACAAGGAGAGTGTGCCCTTTCCCACAGATGAAATAAACAGTGCACTCTAACATCCAGTGCAGAAACAGAATTGCACCTTTTGAAAGGACCTCAGTGATTCTGCTAATGCTGGAAGAGCAGTCTGCCAATGCTCACTGTGACCTGACCTAAAGGAAGCAGGTGCTTTATGGAAGATGTGAAACTAAATTGAAAAAAATTTGTTTGAGGCACTGGACCTGAAGGAGACCTTTAAGTATGTTAACTGATATATTATTAGGTGCCCAAATCATGTGGGTTCTTGCTTACATTCTAACTGGGTTTGTGGAGCAGAAAGGCAGCTCCCTGGGCTGTGGTATCCCTCTATTTCACAGTGCCACCTGCTGGGGGATGGTGAGAGTGAGCTGAACTTTCCTGGATTGATACCTGTGAATTCATAAAACCACCTATGAAATCATAAAAAGAGGAAATGTCTTGACTATTTCTACTGTACACAGAACACTGGGAAGCAATGTTCTTTATGGTGGCATGCTCACAGAGAAGGGAACAGTGCTGTTTATCTTTGCTGCTGTCCTTGCCACCCACAGTCCAGCGATGAGTGTGTCCTTTGACATGTCCAAACAGGAAATAGGAGCATTAAAACCAAGAACATAATATATGATCCTTGCATGCTAACTAGCTGCATGCCCTTCATCATGGCCTGGTCATCTGAACCATGACCTTTAAGAGCTAGATGGTTTCCGCATTATCTTTAAGAGAGTTGCAAATATCCCTTCTAGATTAAGTTAATTCTATTCTCATAATTAACCCCCTTCAGGAGATCATTTAATATTCAGCCCCAACACAATCAACGCCCAAACTCTTGAGCAGAGAAATTGTGGTAAAAGAAAAATTCGCTATCACATAAAATACTAGTTTCTATTTGGAATGTTAAAAATAAATTAATCCATATCCTAAGCACTGTTCATTTAATCTTTAACAGAAATGGTGATTCTCATTGCTAGAGAAGCTATGGGTCCAAAATGCTTCATCAGAAACTGTTTCAGGATGTTTCATATCTTAGAAAGGCAAACTGGCACATATATTGTGTATTATATAACACTCCCAGAGGACTCTTGGGCAGCACCCACTAATCAAACATTAATATTCGTGCAGTAAGACGTAAGAATATTCACATTAAGTGGTTAAAGACTTTAAATAGACTCATGTCCATTCAGATCCGGTTTTGTTATTAATTGAGTTTGTGTAAAAATTCTTAACAAACTTGTACTGTTAGGAGATTTTTGGAATTCAGCATCAAGGAAAAGGGATTATGGCCTACACAAATTGGTCTTAATTTTAAAGAAAAAGGACAAAGCAGTGATTTGCATAAAATTATTTAAAAGGCTAAAACAATATGCTTATTTGGGTTGTTTGATTTTGTGTAAGTTACTTAACATTTTTAGCCTCAGTTTTCTTAGGTACATTGGGGTGGAGATGATGGTGAGAGTGGGGATCCCAGGGTGAGTGGGAGGAAACCAGTATTCATCTTGTCCCTACAGAGTTCCAGCCTATGTCAAGTGCCTCTAGTTTTTCAATATTATAAAAAATAGTGTGATAAACAGCCTACTAGTGATCTCTGTACATGTCCTTTATGATTTCTTTGGGATAAATACCTTAAAATATAATTGCTGGGTCAAAGGCCACTGTATATGTATATATATACATATACACATACACACACATATATAAATAAAACTCTCTCACACACACACCATCTATCTATCTACCTACCTACCTATTGTCATCGATCTTTACCTTTCTATACATTCATCCATCCAGGTTTATGATAACATTGCAAAATTGCCTTAAAGGCTAAATTCCATGTACCTCTGTCAATACCAAGCATGACCATTAACAAAATCTGCCAATTTGTTATGTATAAAATGGTATTTCATTGATTAAATTGTGCATTTCTCTGATTTCCTCAAATTTTTACATATGCTTTATGTAATCTTTCACAAGTTTATGAAGTATTCCTAAATTTCCACCATTAGTGGTGGATCCAAGTCTGCTTGACTTCAGAGTTTTATGTTGTGGAGGATCTTGAAAGGGTTTTGGAGGTGCCTTGGGTCTTTGGGCTATGGAGTGACATAAGGGCACGAATAACTTGTCAGGGCTGTAGGGTGGGGACAGCTTTGTATCTGTTTACCATATTGTGTTTTTATACTTCTCTATTGTATTACACCTAGACTCCTAGGTAGCCACCAAAGCCTCTCTGAAATGTCAGCCCACATGGCTCAAGGCTTGGGTAGAGACTGCAGTGACTATTTTAAATTATCCATCACCTACACAGTGTGTAGTACACAATTTTTTAACGAGTTAATCATTAATTAGTTTATTACCAAAACCAGTATACTGCTGAAAATTGAGTAGTCTGGATAATCTTGGAAATTCTAATAAGGGCTTATGCTGACATTAAATAAACCAGCATGCAAATATAAAATCTGCAAAACATTTTAGATGAATGTTGGTCAGACTTCATCTGAAAACCACTCACTATTACCAATCATGTATACTAATGGGGGAATGGGACCAAGCAGACCCAGGGCTTCAACACACATTCCAAAAGCCTTCACCTTTCTTACACATAAAATGCTCACCAGGGTGCTTAGTTACTTGCTTTCAAGGTATGAGTATCTATAGTCTTACCTACCTCACAGGCGTGGCCAGAATAACTCGTGAAAATGCTAAGGAAAAGGGCAAGGAGAGAGAGAAAGGGTCAGGATAATTCATTCTAAATAGGGATACCCTAGTTTTGGTCAACTGCGAGCACTGGAAATTTCCCTATTAAAAAAAAAAAGAAAAAAACCCGAGACTTGAAAATGTAGGCAAGGCTTCAGAGTTGCAAAGCTCCTGTATTCTATGTGACTAGTGCCCCAGGACTGTGCATCTCAGTGGCCCTGTGACAGTTAACATAATCACAGTCCATGCTTGCTGTTGGGTATACAAAGCACACTTGAGTAAGAAATCTGTACGGGACACCCATTTTCAGCTGTCTCTCTAAAGAAGACAAATATTCTCTTGAAACAGAATATTTTTGGAGAAAACAAGAAGTGACTGGCTATAAATATAGTCATACAAAAATCTTTAAACTGTGAACCAGGATTTCAGGAGTTGGTCTGGTCCCTGGGTGGTTTTTGAAGCACAGCCTTCTGCATTATCCTTGCTTTAATCACCACTATCCATGACATCACAATCCAAGCCATTTATTTAGTCTGTTTTCAAGCTCACCACATGGCAAATGACTGCCTATATAAACAAAACAATTCAGTTCTGTAAGAATTCTTTGCAACTGAGACCCCTGGAGAGAGAAAAAAGTGTAATTGCCATCTGAAACATACTTTAATTTCTTTAAGTGGTTTTATAAATGAATGACTGACTCTTGTTAAAAGAGGAAGGAAAAAACCCACACAAAGAGCTGTAGGAGGCCTTTCTGAATCTTGCATACATTGTAAAGTGAAGTCATACCCCTGTCAGCTTTTAGCTATCAGAAACCCCAGTTTGAAGTCAAGCCTCTGACAAGTACACAGGTAAAATAGATGATAAACTCTTTAAGGGTAAAGACTGTGCCTCTAACTTCTCATATCCCTTATAGCAGTGGCCCTAAAACTTTAGTGTGCATTAAAATCATCTGGAGGACTTTGAAAAACATAAATTGCTGGGCCCCACTCTTAGAGTTTCTGATTCAAAAGGTCCAGGGTGGAGCCCAATAATTTACATATCTAACAATCCCCTAAATGCTGATCATGAACCACATTTTGAGCACCAATGCCTCACAGCATAGAACACAGAATTAGGCAAAGTAGACCTAGCCAATAAACATTTGTTGATTAAATTGAATGCATATTGAAATGTTTTCTTCCCCGCCCTAAATCTGAATATGAGCTGACATGCTGGTAGACTAATTAGATGAAAGAATATAGTTTGTAATACCAATTATCTGATGATGACACCTCAAGGAAAACAAACCAAAAGTGTTATTTGCACCTCAGCATTATAATGGCAGTTATGGGACACTATGACAGTGGTAAAAATGATTCAAGTGAGTACTTTTTTAGTTAGGCAGAAAGAGAAAGATGAAAAGTGGAAAATTAAGAAAGAAATCTTAAGAAAATGGCTTGCATGGTTGGCAATAATTTCTAGGATGAGACAGCAGGCAGTAGATGGAAGATATAGGTTATATATGGTTCAACAGAACTGGGATTGAATCTAGACTGCAATAATGTTAGCAGTATGACTTTTGGCAAAGTTACTTATTCTCTCTTGCTCTCCATTTCCTCACACGTGACTTGAATAATAATGTCTATCATGAAGATTAGAGTGGCCTGGGGACTGTGGTTTACAGCAATGGTTCTCAAACCATTGTGGGCAGAAGAATCATCTAGATGTTCTTGTTAAAACATAGGAGCTTATTAAAACACAGATTGCTGGATTGCACTCCCAGAGATTCTGTAAGTCTGGGATGGGACCTGCAGATCTGCATTTCTGATGGAGCCAATTCTCAGACTACACTTTGAATAGCACCAGGGCAGCAATCCACATCCAGGTGCCAATAAAACATCGCACCAAGTAGACTGCTCAATGTATATATCAATTACATCACTTTCCATATTCTGTCTTATGTTGTAGTCATCTGGGCTCATGGTTTTCAACCTTACCAACCAACCCTAAAGCAAGAACGGTGTTTTGTTCCTCCTTATATAACACATAATGCCTGGCAAAGTGTTTTGCTATGCATATGTATGTGTGTATTCATAACATATGTTGGTATTAATACATATTAATAGATATAAACTGCACAGACAGCAACACGTTTGTTTATTTATTTAGGTTTCTTTTTTTCTCAAATCTCTGACCTCTACCAATCTATTTAATGTGTGAAAATCCACCTGCTGAATTTCTTCAAAAATTAGCTGTTTGTCAAAATAAGTGTTATGCGATAGCAACACAGAACTTATTAAAAGTGTTCTTACATATGAGTATGATTTGCCAACATGCCCTCAGTGAATCTCAGGCAAAAGAAAATCATCAAGTGGAAATCACAAGTTCCATTAGAACTGTAAACATTTTCCAAGCCCTTTGCCAGAGTCTCTCCCTTCCTTTACTCCAGGGCCTTCTATCCTCTGGAGAGCCAAAATGTCTTTTAAGTTCTCTACATCTAATATTGGGTGGCATTTGTCAAAACATAAAGAATGAAAACCAGCTACACCATAAATTAAGCCAGTAAGTCACAGCACACTTAATCTAGCACGGTGCTCTGAAACACACACATAGTCCCATACTACCGAATGAGTGGCTTTCATGTAACAACAACAACAACAACAACAACAACAAAAAAGTGTGTGTGTGTGTGTGGGGGTGGTGGTGAGATTAGTTGGAAAAAAAGACTGGGGAACTTGTGACAAATTGGTCCTTTAAGATACACAGGAAATACTTAGAGGTTTTGTCTATTTAGTAAGTTAAACTGCAAAGCAGAGGCTCATGAACTGTTTACTTTGATACATCCTCCTCCTTCCCAGTCCACCACATCCCAGATACATTCCCAGAAGACAATTCAGTAACCCTAGAAGGAAACAGAGCCCTTGAAGGCTTACAGCAGACTTCAAGTTCACTTTCGAAGTCTCCATTCTTCTGGCATCTTTGAAATAAGAAGCGATGAAACAAAGACAAAACACGAGTTTTTCCATCTGTTTCTAGAGGCTCTAGAAAGTGGAGGTTTGAGAGGAGGACTTGAAGTAACTTTTCCAACTGTAAGGGTGAACATTCAGTATCGGCAGCAATGGTTTTGGTTGGCAGTATTAGTGACAGTCTTGGGGGTAAACCATGTGAAGAGATTTTAACATTTGATTAGGCTTTTCTTTACACTTCAAATAACAGAACAAATCAGTTTATCTCTGATAGAAATATCTTTACAGAGAGAAAAAATGAGATGCTTTTGAAAACTAGTCTTTCTCTGTGCCCTGAAGTTCAGAGTTTTGTTGAAGTTTTATGCAGGTAGACTTTTTTTCTTATGACCTTGCAAATTGGAAAAGAAAAAAAACAACAACTAGCTAACCAGTTGAAAAAATTTTTTAATAAAATAAAGCCCCCCAAATAAAATAATTCTTAAAATATCTTCTAAAAGACTGTCAAACTCTGCATAAAAAAATGTTCACATCTGTATATTAGTTGCTGCATCTTCAGGGTAGGATGGAGGCTTAGGACTCTTTAAATTTGGTTTATGAAGTTTCTTGTTTTTCTTTTTTAAAAAAAGTAAATTCACTTAGAGAAAATTAAGGCCATCATTCTTTGAATTACAGTAAAAAGCTATTTAGATAATATAATAGTTAATAATGCTAGCAATTACACTAATAATAATATAGCAATTCAGATATATAATAATAAGCCATTAAGATCTTTAATGGTTGGCTGAATATCATTATTATATTGAGGATGGAGCCAAGTTTTAAATTTTTTGTTAAAAAAATTTTTTTTAACTGGGGAGAAAGGGAAAACAGAAAAGAATACCAGGGATTATTTGGGAACAGATGAGACAAGGGTGAAATGTTAGGGTAAGCAGGTTTTAGATGGTCAACAAGTAGTGGGTGAGGGCATTGGTATCCCAGCAGTAAAGAAAGAAAGGTGTCAAGTGGTAAAATAATGACAAAGAAACACTTAATATAGCTTGAAGTTCTTTTGACTTTGGCAGCAATGACCTCCAAATTCCATCATGAGGATGCCTGAGAACTCTTAGAAATTTAGTCTGTATCAAAAGGAAACCTCTATTTCTAAGCTTCTTTCTTGTTAAACAAAAGGTCTTTTGGCTCAGAGAGATTAAACGAGCTGCTCGAGGTTATAGGACTAGAACCAGGCAGCACGATGCCCAGTTTGTACAAGCAATTGAAAATTGGAAGACCAGTTATGACACTACTCCAGGCTGGAGGGGTGGCGGCTTGGACTAGAGTGGTGTAGGGTGAATACTGAGGAACCAGGACAAAGCTTGTTCACAGTGACTTCTCAGCCTGAAAGATGACTTGGTTTCCTTCAGTCTAAGACACATGGGTTTTAAATTTCTTTTACGGTTTTGAGGTTTTTGAAATCAGGGCACAGCTTAGAATCAATGTCAAAAGAGAAGCAGAAGAGGTGATGCAGCTGTCATTGACCATGCATGTGCCAACACATAAATCTCTTGGGAGAGAGAGTAGCATTTTAGAGTCTGGAGTGGCTGGTGTGACCAAGTTCTGTAACAAGGAGCTGGCTGCAAGCCAGGCAGTAAGTATCGCAGGGGACTAATGGAGAGGTAAGAAAACAAAGACTTAAAGGGTACTAAATCACCTGTGCTAAAAGATGACAGGATCACCACAAAGAGTGGCCATTTCCAGATCTGTAAGTATTATTGGGGAAGTAATATAGAGTGCTGGTTAAAAATGAAGGCTATTAATTTGGGCAAATGAAAAACTGTGTGGAGATGGATAGTAGCATTGGTTGCACAACAATATGAATTTTTTTTTTTTTTTTTTTGAGACAGAGTCTCACTCTGTTGCCCGGGCTCGAGTGCCGTGGCATCAGCCTAGCTCACAGCAACCTCAAACTCCTGGGCTCAAGCAATCCTTCTGCCTCAGCCTCCCGAGTAGCTGGGACTACAGGCACGCGCCACCATGCCTGGCTAATTTTTTCTATATATTTTTAGTTGGCTGATTAATTTCTTTCTATTTTTAGTAGAGATGGGGTCTCCCTCTTGCTCAGGCTGGTTTTGAACTTCTGACTCGAGTGATCCACCTGCCTCGGCCTCCCAGAGTGCTAGGATTACAGGCATGAGCCACTGCGCCTGGCCTGTGAATGTTAATGCCACTGAACTGCACTGGTAAAAATGGTTAAAATGATAGATTTTGTATTATATATATTTCCCACAATAAATAAGTAAATAAATAAATGGTAAAGCCTCTGGAGTCAGTCTTGTTGGGTTCAGATCTTGCCTCTGCTACTTTCTAGCTGTGAGCCCTTAGGTATTATTGTATTAACTTCTTTGTGCTTCAGTTTTCTCATCTAAAAATGGGGAGGTTAATGACACAGGCCTCACAGAGCTGGTGAGGATTAAATTAATTTATATGTGTAAAGCATTTAGAATAGTACCTGGCACATAATGAAGGTTTAAGAAATGATAAGTGTTTGTTGTTGGTGGTGTAATTATCACTACCATTCTTATTATGAGGTAAAACCATTTTGTTTTTCCTTTAAAGTTCCAGTTTATTTCCCTTCTTCTTTTCATTCTCTGGTAGAGGTTCTAATAAGAAATAAAATGGTGAAAATGTGGGTAGAAAGAGGAAGAATAAGTAAAACAAGGGCCCAGGAAAATTAGTACCCTGTATAATCAGGTCTGGAATAACCAAGGATTGCCCTACATCAACTGAATATTTAAGTTCCAATTTCTAAGCAAAATTATGTAGGGTCCTCAACCACCTGTGGAGATTTTCAAACGTCCACATGTTTGGCCCCAACTTAGATTGACTGACTCTGACTATCCAGAGATGGCACCCAGGTAACTGTTCTCTGATGTACCACTGGAGCCAGTCATCGCACACACTTACTGCGTACTTAGGGCCAACTAATTTTTGGTCCTTTATTTAGAAGAGTGCTATAGTGATCATAGCTCACTGCAGCCTTGAACTCCTGGGCTCAAGTGATCCTCCTGTCTCAGCCTCCTTAGTAGTTAGGACTACAGGTGTCACCATACCTGGCTAATTAAAAATTTTTTTTTGGAGAGGCAGGGTCTTGCTATATTGCCCAAGTTGGTCTCGAACTCCTGGCCTTAAGTGATCCTCTTACCTCAGCCTCCCAAAGTGCTGAGATTATAGGCATGAGCTACCACACCCAGTCTTGCTATAGTTTCTAATATCTAATATATGTACCCTTTCTTCCTTTTTTTTAAACAGTGCCTTTCTGCTTTGATTGAAAAGAAGGGCCATCTTCTATGTGCACACTTATTGGCCACTTAGAGAAAGTCCTGCTAATAAATCTTAGAACAGGGTGTGGTTTCTGAGTGTGGCTAGCTGAGTTCTTTCTAATTACCTTGTGAGCTTAATGAGAATGTAGTTCTGCAGCTTCCACCCTATTTTAGAGCCTCACAGAGTACTGATAGATCTGTATGGCACAAAGAGATGCCCGATTTATTTTTTAAGCAGTGGTTTTTACTCAGTGAGTGGTCGTGGTGAAGTAGTTTATTTTTCTTTTCTTGGTTGGGGCTGCCATTCTAATTTGTTCTGATTTCATTTTCTTGTTTTGGTTTAGGGCATTGGCATACTTTAAAGCTACCTTGCTAGGCCCGGGAGGCTGCTTCTCTTAGAAGTGCATCAGGAGGAAGGTTTTTGGATGTGATATAAAGAGGTGGAAGAGGAAGTAGAGTGGGAAACAGTTAGGAAAAAACACGATGGTGAGACTCTCTTCATGGTTTTTCCTTGCATGATACTTTACCCTTCACCTCTCAACAGATTTTATTTTCTAAAGTAAACTAAAAAAAAAAATGTTTAGTGGCTCCCCATGACATAGAAGGTAAAGCCCAGCGTCTGCAGTCTGGCACTGGAGCCCACCCACCACATAACATACCCCTTCGGTTTCCTCCTAGTTTCTCACTATACACAGTTGAGGCCACATGCACCTGGAGCCCATCTTCCTCCCATCTCCCTGGTCCTCCTCCTCCTCCTTTCTCTGAACTCCTCCAGCAGGAACTATTTGTGCCATTCATTAGGACTGTTAGTCATGTGGGCACATTTTAAATTAATGATTTCATACATGTGTTACCTCACTAACCGGGCTAGAGTGCCCCAAATTGGAGGCTCATGGGTTGAATTCAGCCCACATGCATGTTTTGTTTGGCCCACAGAATGTTTTTGAAGAATCTGAATTAGTTGCCAGCGTTTCTAAAAAATCAGGAGATGGCACACATACACACAAATCTGGATTTCTGATTTCTCTTGACACACTGGAAGCTCTGACAATGCCAGGCCAGCATTCCAGGATGGTTTCAATTGGCTGGAGCTGTGTTAATCACTGACTCTTTCTGACATGATTCCACTTTAGGACAGTCCCAATCACTCCTCTGCCCCGTGCCTGCCCCTTTCCCTCTTGCTCACACCCTCCTGGTTCTGGAAGCAGTTTAAACCTACGACTTCTGAATTACATACTACACCTTATGTCTTTGGAGGACAGAGCCTTTGTCTTTGCTTCCTCACCTCCCCAGAGCCTAGCACACTGTTATTTACATAACAGATGCTGAAAAATACTTCCTGAATGGAAGAAAGGACAGAAGCCAAGAAACAGATGAAATAAGTAATGATCCGGGAGATGTGGCTACAAGGAAGCCATGGGTAAGAACACACAAATGAAGCCTTTTTTGTTGCCTCAAAAAGCTTGTGATGTGGAAGACCTTGTGCTGTTACAGATTCAAATGTCACTGATTTGTAAAGTCCTTTAAGGCACAAGAGAAAATTAAAAGAGATATTGCATTTTTATTTATTTATTTTATTTACTTATTTTTTTTGAGACAGAGTCTCACTTTGTTGCCCAGGCTAGAGTGAGTGCCCTGGCGTCAGCCTAGCTCACAGCAACCTCAATCTCCTGGGCTCAAGCGATCCTACTGCCTCAGCCTCCTGAGTAGCTGGGACTACAGGCATGCATCACCATGCCCGGCTAATTTTTTCTGTATATATTTTTAGTCGGTCAATTAATTTCTTTCTATTTTTAGTAGAGACAGGGTCTCGCATAGGCTGGTTTCAAACTCCTGACCTTGAGCGATCCGCCCGCCTCTGCCTCCCAGAATGCTAGGATTACAGGTGTGAGCCACCATGCCCAGCCGAGATATTGCATTTTTAAAATGATAGGTTCCCAGAAGCTGGAGAGCAGAAACAACCTAGATTATCTAATGAGGCTCTTCAACTCCAAGCATACTTAACTGTGTCAACAGTGAAGTGAGTCAGTCAGTCTGTCCTTTTTTTAAAAGAAAAACCATAAAGCCTTAAGCCTTGCTTTGTAGTGCTGACTAGGTAAAAGAGGAATTACCCTGAAGGCAGCAGTCTTCATTTCATGTCTACATACAAAATCTCCAAAGAGAAACAATGGAAGAAATGCATGTTACCAAGGACCTTCTCCTGAACTTGAACCAAATGTTCTCCGTGCTGTCCAAGCTGCCCCTTTGCACTCAGACTCAAGTGAAGTTAGAAGGTCAGGAAGAATGGGGTTCCAGAATACTAAACACACTGCTCGACGACTCAACCTGAAGTTAAACTTCACAGATGACACTGTGGCTCCAGAGAAGTTAAGCCTTAACTCAATGTTCTAACAAAGGAGATTATACAGCTTCCTCCTGCTACTGAAAGGCCTCTGCAATGTTACTGCTGAGCATAACAGTCAGGAAAAGTGGGCCTTGCTGATCTGTCACTGCCTCTGGGTTAAAAGGTGTCAGGTGAAGTGAGTTGGTGGTGAAGCTCTTGGGAATTCGGAGGAGAAAAGAAGTGCGAGAAACATTTCAGCATGTGTACTATGGGAATCTGTGTTTGAACTGCAAGTTTGAGGAACCAAAGCTGAGTAAAGCTTTAGATTTGGGACGTGAGTATCTTCAGCTGCTAGGACAGAGATGAGGTCACTCGGCATCCAAGAACAGACATCTGCCTCACTTGACTATGTGTCAAGTTTTCTCTGCCTGCCTGCAGAAGTGACCTCATTTTTCATTTCAGAGAATTACAACTTAAAATGATACCCACTTATAAGCATCTGACTGCAAAGTTTCATTCCATAAGTAGGAGCCTATCACAGTTTTTAGGATTCCTCAACTCTGTTCAGTGTCCTGTGCAGTACCCTGAGAGGCAGTAGGGTATAGTGGGTAACAGCAGGAGATCTATGGTCAGACAAACAGGGACTGTAGTCCTGGTTCTGCCAGTCAGTGGATGTGGGACCCAAGGAAAGTCAGGTAATTTCCCTAGCCAGTTTCCTCACCTGCAAAAATAGAATAAAAATGGTACATATTGCCCGGGACTACCTTGAGGCATGAGTGAGAGAATAAACACAGAACACCTTAGCATAGCACCTCTCAGAGAGTCAGCTTTCAATATCTATTTTCATCAAAGTAGAAAGATTTAGATGGTCAGTTGGGTGACAGGTCATCAGGATCTTTGAGGAATACAAAAAAGTTGGCCTGGCATTGTGCTCAGAGTTCGTAATTCTAAACAAGGATGAGGTCAGTGACCCTGTCAAAAGAATATGGGGCTTGAGTGATTTTTCCAGTAGCAGGGATAAGTTACGCCGAGCCAGTTATGCTCACACCTATGTCCTTTGTGATCAAATGCATGCATTTATCAAACAGCCGGGCAAGCAGAGGCTGCTCTGCATGAAGCCAAGTGTCCCATATGTGACTCGATTCCACAGCCCTGGATTTCAGCCAACTGAGCTAACTAATAACAGATAACCAAAGGCACATTCCCTGCTCACAGGAGGCCAGCAGACTTTTACAGGGTCATATCATGAAAACTTTAACAAGATGCAGAATACAAAATGCATTTTAATATTATCCAAGAACATGTAATGTTTCAGAGTTTGGAGAAACCACAACTACTCTGTCCACTCCAATTTATTAGCAGATTCTACAGCCTGAGAGGACTGGGCTTTTATTGGCCTTTTTCCTTGATGATGTGATGAATAGCTGAAACTGACACGCCTAAGGCTGGGTGAGCTCAGGACTAGAGATCACGTCATCTTTCCTTAAAGTAATATCTCACTGCATTCTTGGTTTCCTGTAGAAAGATTAGATACTTGGAGAACACAGAGTCACAGAATATTACAGCTGGAAAGGTCTTTAGAGTTATCTACTCCACTGGAGGGGCAAAGAAGCCATGTGATATGCAAACATTATACAGCTAAATGTTGTCTCTGCCAGCCCCAGAGCTTCTCTGACTCCATGTCAAGAGCTTTCCATAACAGTCTGCCTCCCTGAGCTACCCAATCATCAGTTCTCTTATAGAGCTACCCCAAAGTTGTGGTACAAACCACTTGCCCTTTTTTTTTTGTAATGGTCTGGAGCTGCCACCTGGTTGCATGACAATCCAAAGCAATAAGACATTTGTTTACAGCTGCCCATAAACTCAAGGTTAGCTGTGTTAATTATATTATGACAAGCTTGTTAATTGTAAGCATATAAAGCCAGTAAGTGCTAGAACTTCTCACCTAGATGCTAAAATGTTACTGATATCTCTTTGTAGCTCAACTAGAATAGATGATGGACTTCTGTTATCTTTGTATCACCAGGTAATAAGTGTTCAGTCACTGTGATTTATGTATTTTGCAGAGGTACTTTTGTTTAAAATAGATATTTCTAGGTTATAAAATAAATTTCTAAAAAGCCTCCCACAAAAATGTAAAAAGTAGATGTGAGGTCTAGAATATTTAACAATACTTATGGGCGGATGCCTTGGAGAACTATCACCTTTTCAGCTGGAAATGTGGGGAAATCCTGGAGCTAAGAGTCAGGCTTGGTTCCTAGCCAGGGTCTTGCCATACTCAGCCAGTAATAATTCTTGATACCCTACTATTTTTCTATTGTAAAATACACCAAAATAGTTTTCTTCTCTACTCCTGTCCTTTAGCCCCTTGAAGCCTCAGTTTAAGATCTTGGTACACCTCAGTTTAAGATCTGGCACTCAAGACCAACAACTCATACTACTTTGGGCAAATATGAATCTTCTTCTGTCTGTGTCTTATATCCTCAACTAGATCAATCAAGATATGCTTCTCTGAATGCCTAAGGCTAAGCTAGGTCTCTGTACACTGGGGTTGTCCATGACATAATCTATCCTATTAGAAAAATTGGGGGACTGTACACATAATCTTTGGACTCCTTGAGGGTAGTTATGAAAAATCTAATATTCCTCATATTATGGAAGGGTATTTTAACATGAACAAAAATAATGTGTACAATATTTAAACACTATGAAGTGTTAAGGCTAGAATTTTCTTGAGTTATGTATCTATCTCTCTTTTCTAAAGTATTGGGATAATCACAAAAATATCCTTTTCTTAGGAGTGTTTGAGGACTAAAGAACTAGGAAAGGAAGAGATTAAAAAATATAAATGTGAAAATAAACATATCAAAATGCTGGCTGTGGTTATATCTAGGTGGTACACATATGAGTAATTTTAATTTTTATCTTTGCATCTTTGTATATTTTTCACATTCTCTGCAATGAAAATAAGTTACTTTTATAATCTAGAAGAAGCTCCAATAAACTTTAAAATAAAGGTAAAGATGAGATCTTTAGTATTTACATATATGAGAGGAGAAACAAATTAGGTTTCTTCTAGTCTCAGATGGTGATTGTCATAACATGGTAATATGTCCCATGAATTTCTGAGAAGAGCATGTGGTCACATGGATTACACAGTGAACATGATTTTCTGTAGGCTGGATGGACTGAGTGTGCCAACGGATTTAGGATAATGTAGAACTAAGAGGGTGTTTAGTGATATGAAGATTTTGAGCAAGGGTAGAGAGGCATTGTTCAGGATCCTGAGGTCAGTGCTTGAGATGACAGTCCTTTACTGAAACCCTATGAGTAAAAGAAGAAATTGACAAGAACAAGACAGAACTGGGAGACCCTGAATTGCGATAGGAGTTGCTCAGAGATGTTCTGAAGGGCAGACCATAAGGATACTGGTAAAATCTGAAGCAGGAGACTTCCAGAAAGGCAGTTCTAACCTGAAGTCAAAATGGTAAAGGGTGGAGCATGGAAGCAAGGTGACTAGCAAGAGGGGCCACAAGGGGCTCCACAGGCTAGGAAAGGGCATTCAAAAGTCTTTGCAAGGGCTTGTGCTATGATTAATGAAACCCGAGCTTAAGAGTGTAACATCAGACTGAATTTGAAATTACCTTACACTTTTGAACATTTCAGTTCTTACATTTAAACTTAACGGTAACACCAGAGATGGTGAGAGAAAGGGAGAAAGACCATGAAATCCAGGGACATTATGATCAAAGGTGTGCATCTCACCTCTGAGCTTGAGGGGACTGGTGGAAATCAACAGAAGACAGTGCAAACCAGAGAGAAGGGAAACCAGTGATCTGCCTTCCATTGCTCCAATATGTTCATTATGGTTTCTCTGAGCCACACCAGCAAGAAAATTCAGGTTGTATTCCTAAGTCCTGGGCCATGAGTGGACAGCTTAAATGCCAACGAGGGCCAGGCAGGTAACATAATGGAGAGATTCAGAGTGGCCCACAGTGCAGGCAAGAGCACATGCTTTGTCTAAAGGAACAGCCACTCTGTAGGTCTGGCCAACTGCAAGAATGTGGGCCCAGGGTTGCCAGATCTTCTGAACTTTCAAGAAAAGCCAGATACCTGGATTTCTTTGTGAAATCTATTGTTAGCAACTAATTCATTTTCTTTAAAAAACCATCATGCAAGTAAAAGAAAATATATCTGGGGAGGAATGTGGTGCCTGAACTAGTTTTTGACCCTTGCTCTGAACCCCCTTCTCAGTACAATGCAAACTGTGGTTAAAGAAGGGATTTAAACATCACATATGCTACAAAGCATACAAATGTCTCACCTTGAGCCAGCCTTTACAACACTGGGGAAGCTCAAGTGGTAAAAGAATCTGGGATAACATAGCTCTTCACAGCTATGCTGTGGGGAGAATATTACACATGTTTAAGTAAGCCTAATGTCTGAATGTACAAAGAACAAAGTATAGAATTTGGGAAGAAGTGTGGGTCACAGTCAATGCTTGAAAACACTTGGATGCAATTTACTTTTACTCTAATAAGAACCTATATATGAATATTGGAGAACAAAATCCTGGCCCTGAGGGGTAATTTTATAAAATGATACAGACTCAGCATGTGCTATGGTAGTGAATAAAGAATCGATTAATCAGAGTTTCTGTGGCTTTGGATAGATTTCCAGGTAAGAAACTTATTACAGTAAAAATAAATATCCACACTCTAACTGGATGGAAATCTCAAGGATGCTTTGTTGAGAACAAATAGAATGCTCAAGTTTAGACTTTTAAATACCCAGGCAAGTGGGAGAATGTGGCAAGATTCTTACTCCTTGTACAAGTCCCCCCCACACACACACACATTTATGCATCTGAAACCTGTGAACGTGATTTATTTGGAAGTAGGGTCTTTGCAGATGTGTTCAAGCTAAGAGGAAGTCATGATGGGTTAATGTGGGCCTCAATACAATTATTGGTGTCTTTTTAAGAAGAGGGAAATTTGGACACAGACAGACACTGAGGGAAGACAACTGTGTCAAGAAAGAGGCAGATTTATGTGTTAGCCTGCCACAAGCCAAGGAAAGTCAAGGGCTGCTGGCAGCCACCAGAAGATACCAAAGACAAGGAAGTAGTCTTCCCTAGAGCCTTTGGAGGAAGCATAGGACTAGTGACACTCTGACTTTGAACTTCCAGCCTCCAGAACTGTAAGAGAATAAATTTCTGTTGTTGTAAGTCACCCGATTTGTAGCAATTTGTTATGGCAGCCCTAGGAAACTATGTCTTTTCAAGCCACTACTGGGGTAGAAGGCTTGCTTTGGTGAATTATGCAATGACTTCTAATAATGCCCCAAATTGGAACAATATGTAGGGTGTAAGACATAAAGGCAGAGGAAGCACACTGTCAGCAGAGCACAAATGCTCTTGTTTCAGGAGAGAATGGAAATAAGGAACAACGACTGGTAACTAAATGGAGAGCAGGAGAACAACTCCAGAGGTGTTATATACCACATTTATCTCAGGGCTGAACTAAATTTCATTTTATTTAGGGGAAATTACATATGGCAGGTTTTAAAGATTGCAGTCATCCTACCCTTGCACAACTTAGTTTCCCTTTTGTGAAAACCCAAAGCCTAGAAAATAATAACAAAGCATTTTAGGATCCTTATATATCTAAAGAACAAGATCAAATATGAACTTGTTTATAACTTTGTCTCATACGATATGCAGAAAATTTTCTTTACATAATACACAGATAGTAGGTTTACATGAGGTTGGAGGAAGTGCCTTCCATTTTGCCTTTGTAAAATTATAGAACATAATTATTTTTAAAATTTGTTTATAGAAAGAAATATTAACTCACCCAGGCATTCTCACTGTTAATACTTTCTCCTTGGCTTTCTATCTTTATTTCTCAGACCCTCCTTCTAATATCAGCCTAGAATTTCTAATCTGTGCCCAAGAAAAGGAAGGAAAGGCTTCATCAGTTTTACATCAGGTTCAGTCAAAATAAAACCATAATAATAACACAAATGGTCCTATAAGACCTATCCTCCAATTGGGTACACTCAGCTCTAGTAGGACACACACACACATGCTACTACCGTCACCACCACCACCACCCAGACCTTGGAACTGTGTACTCAATTTTAGTACACAGAAGTGAATCTCTCATAAATGTGCCATTCACTAGGAAGGGTATGACTCTGCGTCACTCTTTAGTTGATTTCTGGACTATGCCATATTTGCTCATGTAAAACTCCATCCAATAAAGTATATTACTACAGACCACATGTATCATAGTCTATTACATGCCACGAAAAGCTTGAATATATCTGCTCATTGCAAGTGTGTATCATGGGGTCTTGGCCAGTTCTGAGGGAGTTGAACTCTCAGACCACAAATTATGCCCATTGGTAGCTTAAATAACATGTGGCAAATAACATATATGTCATGATAATCTTATAGATCATTTAAGGATAAATTAATAAATTTATGCACTTCCTATTTAATATATTTTATATGCATAATATATTCACATATAAATTCATAAAGTATTTTATAATATGAATATATAACTTAATAAAACATTAATAATGATATGGAAAATATATTATATTAAATCATATATTTGTAATATATAAAATATACATAACAAAATATATGTTCTTAGGCAGTGGTCCTCAACCTTTTGGTACCAGAAACCGATTTCATGGAAGACCATTTTTTCACGGACTGGAGTGGGGGCAGGGGGGTCATTTCGGGATGATTCCAGTGCATTACATTTATTGTGCACTTTATTTCCATTATTATTACACTGTAATATATAATGAAATAATTATACAACTCACCATAATGCAGAATCAGTGGGAGTCCTGAGCTTGTTTTCCTGAAACTAGACCTGAAGTGTGTTGCTTATGTCCAGTCTACTCCATTATCTTGTTTTGGTTGCTGTCACTGCAGAAAACCCTGCTTCACAAAGATAGGATGTTGGAAATGAAAGCATGCTTTCAGGGCTTTTGTGGCAATCTCAGGATATTCTGCCTAGACTTTAATCCAGAACGTATGGAGATTTCAAGTTGTCTCAAACATACTTTTAAGGCCACCGTCATTTGTGATTTCAAGCAGTTGATCCTCTTCTAGCACAGAAAAAGTCAATTCACCTGGCTTATTCACAAATGGGTCGTGGATCCATTCCTTCCCAGTTCAGGGGTCTTCATGATTGGGAAGTAATGCTGAAACTCTATTGAAAGCTGAGATAAGTAATCACGCACCAGCTGGGAGAAAGAAGGCCCTGATCTTTTTTGAGTATGCTCAAACCTCAAAAGAGGTGATACACTAAATGAAACAAGAGAATAGTCTGTTTGCTACCCTGATTTATACTTGTCACTTTTCAATAATGTAGAGAAACCATGTGTTCACTAAGGCATAACTTCAAATACTAAGGCAAAAGGATAAAAGAAACAAAAAGGGAAAGAGAACTAACTGCGAGTATCAGAGGCAAATTTCTACAGTTCTTTCCAGTTGAATTTAGTCATCAACTTTGGTTTTGGCATAAAAAATGTATGCCTTTTTTTGCTATGCTCTTTTATTCCCTGTAAGATGTAATCCATTTAGGTTTGAAAATAGACTATTGTGTATGCAGTAACTTTTATTCCATGATACAAACAAAAGTGCTTTTCTGCAATTGTCTAAGTCCATATTTAAACAATTAGTCTAGACCATCATGTTAAAACTTCTATAACTCAGCACAACAGGTTTTCTTTAAAGAGTAAAATACAATTTAAGAAGCTGAAAGTAAATTTAACTGGAAGAAAAACCTGAGGCTAGACATAAAATTCTGGAATCCCAGTCTTTGTCCATACACAGGAGTTGAGAAACATAAAACCCACTTGGACTTGACTGATTCCTTCAGTTGAGGTGTCAATAGAGTGGAAAGGATTCCTAATTTGGGTTTTGTTTTCCCTCTCTAAATGGCAGTCCAAAAAAGTGGTATAAGAATCATCTGGCACTTCCATTATGATGAGCAGCTTGTCCCCAGATACCCTTTGGTGTCACAATAACTTTGCACCCACAAATATGGCTTCAGAGTGGGCCCTTATTGAAATGGAGTGAGCTGTCACAGCTTGCCATGGTTAGCTACACCTGCAGGGAAGAGCTGGCTCTACTCCTCCTCCTCTTCCCCCACCCACCCCAAACAAATGCTTCAGGCAGCTGCCACACTTGACTGCTGGCAGAGCCCAGACTGGGAGGGTGAGAGAAGGGGAGGAATGAGGGGAGCTCTGGGACTAAAGCATAACCACATTAAGGGATGAATAAGTGAGCTAGCTTTAACTCTACCCCTAGTCTTCCTAGTAAAATAAAGACAATGGGAGGTATGTAGTCTGGACCTGTCTGGTCCCCTCCCATGAGGGCTGCCCATCACAGCTGGGGGATCTTGTCATTTGTGGGGAGGACAGGGCAAGAATGTAGGAAGATGATGCGAGCACAAATAGACTTGGATTTTGGCCACTTGGTCCATTTCCCCCAGTTTGCCTGAGACAGTCCCTTATTACTAATTGTGACCCTTTTGCTCTCAAAAGCTATAGCCCAGTGTTTCTTAGGAGGGTATATTTACATGGTAGGGGGGACAATTCTTCCTTTCATGAGTCTGCTCAGCTCACCATAGAAAATTTAGCAGACCTACCCCTGTCCACTAAATGCCAGAAGCATACCTCCACCCTATCATTTTTTGCCCTCCCTGTCATTTTGACAACCCAAAATGCCTTCTCTTTTTTTAAATGCCTTCTGAGGAGAGCAGTAAGTTCCTGATGCAAAGCCACTGAATGCTTTCTCAGTTAAGAATCAAGCCAGCTGAGGCTAAGAGATGTGAGTTGATTTGATTAAGGTTATAGCTAGAAGGTGGCTGAGGCATTGTTTCTTGACTTCACATACAGCGTTCTTTCCAGAAGGACAGAACTCTACTGTCTCATGACAGACACCTGCAGTTGAATCACTGTTTGTAGAGGCACCAACTGCAGGGAAAAAATTTACATGTGGGTAATACCAGTGTTTTATTTGTGGCCACTTAATCATTTGCAGTCAGTAGCTTTACAACCCTTGCTGGTTTCAGAGATTATTAATAATAATGGTATTTTTTGAGGAACACCTGATATTTTAGGTTTTTTAAACACATAAAATGTGGGATTAAGTCATAAAAGCTTTCCAGAAAGGGAGAGGAGAGCTGTAATTAGTTTTTAAATAAATGAATCTTAAAGAGGGATTAACAACAATTAACAAAGCCAATAAATATGCTTCAGAAGCACCTTTTCTTCAAGAAATTCAAAACCATTTTTTATTTCTAGAAATGTTTAAAGATACAGTATTCTAAAAAGAAGCCAATTATAATACTTTACTTCCTGTAGAGTTCTTATTAATTTCACTTCCTCGAAAAGATTTAATCCTGAAAATCATCCTTGAAAGGTAGGCAGAGAAAGTATTATTATCCCCATTTTACCAACAAGGAAATTGAGGTTAAAAAATTTTAGTGGCTAAAAAATTTAGCAGTAAGAATGAAATCCTGCCATTTGCAACAACATGGATGTAACAAGAGAACATTATGTTAAGTGAAATAACTCAAGCACAGAAAGACAAATCTCGTGTGTTCTCATTCATATGTGGGAGTGAAATACTAAAACAATTGATCTTATGGAGGCAGAGACTAGAATGATGGTTACCAGAGGCTGGAATAGGTAGTGGGGATGGGGGATAGAGTGGGGATGGTTAAAGGGTACAAAAATATAGTTAGAGAGAATGAATAATTGACAGCACAACAAAGTGACTATAATCAACAGTGAGTTAGGGCATACTTTAAAATATTAATAACTAAAAGAGTGGAATTAGAATATTCCTAACATAAAGAAATGATAAATGCCTGAGGTGATGGATACCCTAATACCTGGATTTGATTAGTACACATTGTATGTCTGTATCAAAACATCACATGTACCCTATAAACATATGCAAATATTATGTACCCATAATAATAAAAAATAAAAAATAAATAAATAATTAGCAGTAAGGTTTTGGACCTTTAAAACTCAGGAACAGTACTCTTTACATTATATCTTAAAAACTCATGTCAGGAGCACTGTTGGGAGTCAACTATTACATTTACTAAATAACATCTTCTTTCTCCAACATTTAGGAGTAAATATTTTTTCCACCATCTAATTACTCATGGTCATTTATACTGGCTATCAACAGTAGTCCTGAACCATGGAAAATGGGAAAACTGGATTACTTGCCTTCTCACCACTCACTGGGCACTTAGAATGTGTCAGATCCTGGCTGAGCCATTGAGGATACAAAGGCTCATCAGACCTGGCCTTACACTGGAAAGATTCAAAAATATCTTGAGAAGGCTGGGTGTGGTGGCTCAAGCCTGTAATCCTAGTACTTTGGGAGGCTGAGGGGTTAGGATTGCTTAAGCCAGGAGTTCGAGACCACCCTCAAGAATGAGACCCTGTCTCTACAAAAAATAGAAAAATTAGCCGGGTGTGGTGACACATGCCTGTAGTCCCAGCTACTCGAGAGGCTGAGGCAGGAGAATCGCTTGAGCCCAGGAGTTTGAGGTTGCTGTGAGCTATGATGACACCACTGCACTCTAGCCTGGGCAACAGAGTAAGATCCCATCTCAAAAAAAAAAAAAAAAAAAAAAATTGAGAGCATTGGTATTTTCCCCAATTCTGTTAGTGTTGACTCATTTCTATTAACTAGAGCTGAGATGGCCAAATTGTTGATTATGCCTGTCTAATTGTGCCCAGGCCAGGTGTTTCCCTGTAATGCCAAAGTGACTTCTCTTCCACTAACTCTTCCCCTCACAAAATGCTCAACAACCACCATCTGTAATAACTCAAACCCTGAGGCATACAGAGAATTCTAGACTTGTAGTCTTTTTGTATACACAGGCTCTAGAAATAATACTATGGTGCACCAGTTGGACTACTACTAGTAAACTAAAAAGTTGTTGTGTATTTGTTTTCAGTGACAACTTTGAGAAAAGATGAAGAACAATCCGATACCTTTAACTATATTGCCAACGGAAAAATAATTCTAAATCTCCCTTATAGACAAATCTGAAGCAAAGGAGGAATGGGCTGTCTAGAATTAGGATATTATATAACTCTAAAGTTGTATAATATGGGGTCTAAATAGCTGGAATGTCCTGCTTTGAGCAGTTTCAAATATTGTAGAGATTATATTCACAGGGTTATCAGTGCTCTGAAAGATTTGATTAGCCTGTTACTGTGAATACTGATAGTTGTGCAGCCTTGGGGAAAACCAAGCTGACACCATGTTACAGTTCCTCACTATCCCAGTGTCTGTCCATTCCCTTTCCTTAAAAAATAAATAAACAAAGCAAGCATGTGGCAAACATGTTTCTATTTTTCCACCAAGAAGCAGACATGACAGCTTCTTCCCCTTCTCTTCTCTCATCCTCTTCAGCCCTGCCTCCTCCCCAGCCCCCAGTGACCTCATCCCTGCACAGAAAAGACACCAGCTGCAGGGAGAGTCTGCCTCCACCAAGTGGGATCATTATCATCATTAGTAATGCCAAGAAGCCCAGACCGCCTTGCCGACATGTGCGACGTGTTACAGCTTTCTGTGGTCTCCCACATTCACAGCAAAGCTGCTGTCTGGAAATGTAAAGGCTTTGCCTTCCTAAAAATAATGTTACCAAAAGAACATTTAGATATTTCTTAACAATTTAATCAGTCGTTGCAGCAGCAATGATGAGAACCCACCAAGATGATGAACCTGGTGGCAGCCTCAGAAGTCATTCGGATCCAAATGTCCCATTTAGGAAAAATGAAAAGCCCTGATTTTTCAGTGGGAGAATTATGGGAGATGTTTGCAAGAGAAGGACTGCCTGGAAATTAAAAATTAGAAAAAAATTTTCTAACACACTGGCACAATGAAATCTAATGCTTTTATCTCAATTTTTACAGAAATATTCTTATGGATTCATGTTCATTCCTTCATGCATTCATGGTCTCTTCTCCACTGTCCTCTCTGTCAATTAGTGCCAACTCAGAGAATGAGGCTGTGAGATTTTTATCAGAGACAGTAATAATAGCAATTACCATATACTGAGTGCCTTCTATGAACTGGATACTGGGCTATGTGCTATATTCATGCCTATCAACCTCTTTGCAGAGCTAGATCGTTACTTCCATGATATAGATGTAACAACTGAGGTTCAGGGAGATGTCCTGGGCCCTTTTTTAGAGTCATGCTCTCTTTATAGGCAATCTCATCCATACTCATGGCTTTAAATATCATATATATGCTGTTACTCAGTTTATAATTCTAGCCTAGATATCTCTTCTAAGTTCTAGATCTGTTTTTACAATTACTCACATACCATCTCCAGTTGGATAAATCCCAAGCATCTCAGATCAAACATGTCTGAAACTGAGCTTATGATCTACTCCCCCCCATTCCCAGGCTAGGCTCCCCTTCAAAAGTTCTCACTTCAGGAAAAAGACTTTCATGTCAGAAAACTGGAAGTCATCAGTGGCACCCCTATTTTGCAATCCACCACCCCAGAGAGCCATCAAGTACTGTCAACTCTACCTCCTAAATCCATCCACTTCTCTATCGATTGCCACCATCATTTCTCACCTGGAAAATGGCAATAGCCTTCTCATTGTTTTCCTTCTTGTTCTCCTCTCATCTACTGTGTGATGAGACACAACAGGGTGATTTAAAGACAAATATAATCAAGTTTTTGCTCCATAAAAAATCTTTCAGGCCGGGCACGGTGGCTCAGGCCTGTAATCCTAGCACTTTGGGAGGCCAAGATGGAAAGACTGCTTGAAGTCGGGAGTTCGAGACCAGGCTGAACAAGAGTGAGACGCTGTCTCTACAAAATAATAGAAAAAATAGCCAGTCGTAGTGGTACACGCCTGTAGTTCCAGCTACTCAGGAGGCTGAGGCAGAAGGATCGCTTGAGCCCATAAGTCTGAGGTTACAGTGAGCTACAATGACACCACTGCAGTCTAGCCAGGGTGACAGAGCAAGACTCTGTCTCAAAAAACAAAAACACAAACACAAACCTTTCAAGGAAGGGCTACTCACTGCTATCAGAAAGGAGGAAGAGTCTGCACAGTGCCGATGAGGCCCTGCATAATCTGGCTCCACGACCTTTGCATACTGCCACTTTCCTCTCATTCACTGGGCTCCAGTTTAGCTCGTCTTCTTTCAGTTCCTCTTTTGTCCCAAATTCCTTCCTGACTTTGGATTTTGGAACAGGCTGTCCTTCAGCATGTGATGGTCTTATATTCTCTTTGTTTAGCTAACTCCTACCCACTCTTCAAGCCTTAGATTAACTATTATTTCACAAAACAGTTTTCTCTGCTCTTTTGACTCAGATTTCCTGTGTTTCTTCTTCTTTATACTTACTTGATTGAAATACTTATTTAAATGTTTATTTTTCATTGATTCCCCAACTGGAGTATAAACTGGAAAAGGGCAAAGACCGTATCTGTCTTACAAACAACTGTATCCATTGTGCCTAGCACATATTATACAAGATGCTCAATCAATATTTGTTAAATGAATAATTTAGGCAAGGAATTGGCTCAAGGTCACAGGATTTGAACACAAATCTCAATGAGGCTTGTACTAATGCACATTCTCTTTTAAAATCTTATAAAGCAGAGAAGTCCTTTACAGAAAATATGGTATATATACACAATGAAATACTATCCAGCCTAAGACAGAAGGAAATTCTGTCATTCACAGCAACATGGATGGAACTGGAGGACGTTATGCTAAGTGAAATAAGCTAGGAACAGACAAATACTATATGATCTCACTTATATGTGGTATCTAAAAAAGTAGGTTGTATAGAAACAGAGTAGAAAGTAGAAAGGTGGTAACCAGAAGCTAGAGTAATAGGGAGGGAAGGGAAGAGGGAAGATGTTGATCAAAAGGTACACAATTTCGGTTAGGCTTGAGGAATAAGTTTTCATGATCTATTGCACTATATGGTGACCACAATTAATAATAATGTATTGCATATTTCAAAATTGCTAAAAGAACAGATTTTCAATGTTCTTACTACAAAGAAAATAAGCTGGTGAGGTGACAGATATATTAGTTAGCTTGGTTGAATCTTTCTATAATGTATACATAGGTGAAAGCATCACATTGTATCCCATAAACATACACAATTATTTGTCAATTTAAAAAACAAGAAAAAAGTTCTTTATAATTTCAACATATCATAATCACCTTTCAGGGATGCAAATTTCCCAAGACTCAAAGTCCTTACTGACTTAAATGGCTGGCTGGCTGGCTAGTTAGATGAAAGGAATGGATTCTGAGAATATGGAGGGATGAGGAGGAGCCTGTCACCCATACCATATGTGACATAACAAACAACTACTGGAGCCAGGCACGGTGGCACATGCCTAAAGTCCCAGCTACTCAGGATGCTGAGGTGGGAGGATTGCTTGAGGCCAGGAGTTCAAGGCTGTAGTGAGCTATGTTCACACCTGTAATAAACACTGCACTCTAGCCTGAGCAACACAGTGAGATCCCTGTCTAAAAACAAAATAAAATAAAACAAACATCTAGTGGCCTGAACAAGTAGTCAAAATAAAGAAATGAGAATACGCATCAGAGAAAGGAGAACTCAGAGACTGCTGAGCTGTTATAAGCCTAAACTAAGTGAGATTCAAGAACCAAGAAAACAAATCTTTAACATAGCTGAAAAGAACAAAAGCAGAGGGATTTTGAAAAGGTGAAACATAATCTTCTAAATGGGAACTTACTGGATGTGGTTTACTACATATAACTCCTTTCTTTTCCTTCCACGCATGTGTGTGTGTGTGTGTGTTGTGTGTATGGGGGAGGGGCAGATAGACAGAATAGGGTAAAGAATGAACTATAGGAAATGCTTTAAAAAAAAACTCTCTGAACTTTGAGGATTGGGAAGTAATTCTTTTCAATTTGAAACGTGGATGCTTGCCTCCATAATTACAATTCTAAAAATGTTCTCTGCTGGGTAGTCTGTCATTGACCCTTGGATGGAGGTGAAGAGAGATGGGCACAGAAGGGTGTAACCAGCACAGGTTGTGTCAGTCAGGCCCTTATCGCCCTTGTTCTGTTCAGGCAGTCAAGCTTTCTTCTACAAAGGTACAGGGCTTCACATGATTCCATGATGAATGTAGACTTATTACATGTGCCCTAGTTGTCAAGTTCTAGGAACTTTGGCTGTGTTCCTCTCCTTGGATCCATTTCTTTTCTTGAACTGTCCCAGCTTCTCACAAGAAGCACTCAATTATCAGAAACTTAAAAAAGTTTATTTCTCATGTTGCTGTCCCTTTGTGTGGAAGAAACGGTTACAGCAACTGGTTATCAGCTATTTGGCAAATGAAAGAAAAAAAACCTGTTCTCCATTTCTCCCTCATGTTCTCCATAAAAGGCAATAAAAGTCTCCAGTAAATTTAGCATCACCCAACATAGTTGGAATTGTTCTGATTAATTATGTACTCTCGTTAACAGTGTTAGAACCATATCCACGGATTACCAATTTCCAAAGAATTAAAATAAAATATATTTAGTAGTAAAATGATACAGGATCTTTTTTTTTTTTGATGAGTCAGAAGGTGCACAAGGATCTCACAGTTTTGAGCATTTTACTGTATAATGGTGCCAGCTAATGAAACATTAGATAACAGAGCTCGCCCTGTCTGTTATTGGCTGGTCACAGAGCCAATGCTTTTTTGTTACTGGCTGGTTTTCTTATTAGAATATAAAAAAATGAAACTTTATATTGAGTTTGACATTTATGGTACTAAGTTATGTGATGAGATAATTCTGTTTAAGAGGAATTTTCGGAGCTTGTGGGCTTTGTCAAATTTCAGCGGCTATTGTTTTCCTTTAGTGCCACAGATTTTGCCCTTTTGAGCTCTTCTAATATTTAATAATAACTATATTTAAAGGCAAAATTTCAGCATTTCTATGAATCTGACAATGTTTTAAGGGGGGACCAAGATCCTGAGCTTTATGGCAAAAGAAAAAGAGAGTAGAAGGAGACCTTTGTTAAAGGAAGAAGTGACACAGATCATATAATTGAGGACAGAGAGGAAGGGGCAGCAAGGCTCCTGTTCTCACTGTTCCTGGGCTGCGGGCTATGCCTTTCTAGCCTATGTTTCAGCTGTCATTATTTTTTAGCTCAAATTGTAGTTGGGGTCAGCATGTGATATACTTTCATCTTGAAAGAAGAACTTGAGAGAAATCAAGGTATGAAGTGAGTTATTCTTTCTCCCGAATTTTACAGTTTAAAAGATCCCCAGTAGGTCTAACCCATGTTATATAGGCATAAAATAACCCCATTTCACCCGCAGCCAAGCTGTCTGCACTCATCTCCCTTCCCCAAACCAAATATATATATATATATATATAAAACTAATTCTCGTTTCTTGGTAAGGCAATTGTTGATTATTAATGAATCATCTTTCCTGTAATTTTTATTTTTTGTAGCCTTAGCTTGGCTAAGTTCCCTGGCATTCCTGTTGAGGTATGTAATGGAAAATTTGACCTCACGCTTTTTGCCTTTTTGTAACATCACAAAACACTGATATAACGGGGTTACAAAAAGTAGCTCGGAGATGAAGGGATGCACGTAAAGAAAAAGCTTAGTGTGAAAAGGAACAAAGATACAGTAAATCATCTGGAAAGTAAATATTTAGCTTCACAGACATAAAGTTACATTTATCTTCAAGAGCAGCTCATTTGTTACAGCTTAGCATGTCACAGCATTTCCATCATAATTCTGCTTTTCTAAAGAGACTGTTACCAGCCATAAAAAGCCACTCTCAAAATTCACTTGGAACATTAGGCAGACCATTTTGTAGATCCCATAACTTGTTTGAAAATGATGACTTAGGGTGGGGCAGGCAGAAGAAAGGTGTCAGGAAGTGATTTCCTGCATTTAGCTATATCTGAGCTGAAATAAAACTTTGGCAAGCATGCTTCTGTGATCACATCCAACCGTCTAAGGAAAATGTACAGGTCAACTTTGGTAACTGTGGAGCTTGGGATTTGGCAGCAGAGACATACTTTAGGACAGGTCTTTCAGCAAAATTCATAGTGGAACGAATGAACTGGTTATGAAAACTGTCTTTTTTCTTTTTGAAATAAGACTGCACTCTCTTTTTTTTTAAATGCATAGTCCAAACTCAAGGGGACAGCTACCCAGCTACTGACTCAAAGTTTCTCTCTTTGTAGCCTAATAGTCCTACAACCTGAGAAAATATCATCTTGGATGTGATGGGAAAAGGGTTCCACATGGCTTCCACCACCACCCTCTCAAAATGTCACAGCCCTCTGGTATAGGACATCCTGTTCAGCCAGTAACAGACATCCAAATGAGGTGTTTCATGATAACAACATTGGCGTATGTATGTACTGTCAACCCAGACAGTCCCCGTGGCTGTCAGAATGCATATACAAGGGAGTGTTCAGTCTGTTAATCATCTAGATGTGCTGAAAAAAAGGAAGGGGGAAAGAGCAGATGCAGAGAAGTCTGTACAAATCACTACTAGTTACTCAGGCTGCTGGAAAAACATGCAGATGTTTCTTGATGCTACCTAAACTGTTTCCAAAACCACTGTCGCATCTGTGCAATCCTCCATATTAAAATGGAGTCTTATTAACTGGAACTATACAAATGATTCTCAAGAGAGAGGGCTTTGATATATGGTTTATGGGCTGGATAAGTAGTCTTTATTTGAATATTAATAGTTTTTTTTTTTAAAGAGGGAGTTAAATGGGAGAACCATGAAATACGCTAATAAGTCACAAAAAAAGAACATTTCTTTGTTTAATTTTATAAGTGATAACAGTGATAACAGATGGTTACCTGTTTCAGATTTAGGTTCCTACTTCTTACTGACTTTGGTGGGTACATAAAAAGAAATATTCAGGCAGCTCAGAATTACTCATTTATCCAATTAATAATATAAAATGCTAGTGGACTGACAAAGTTGTTAACTACAAAGAGAAACACTGAGGGGAAATTACCTTGTGTTATTTAATATCCTACAGGGAAGTACTGAGGTCTTGGATGAAAAATGATTTGGTGATATACTAAAATATCCTTTCTAGATTCTACTGGATTCCTAAAAATTTCCTAGGTCTTATTTGGTTTCTGGCTTTCCTGAGATACTCCTGGTAGTCTACATGTTATAAGACTGAATCTTACACTACCTAATTTGAAATCAGATTTACTCTTTTATTTCTCATTGGGTACTAAACCAAATTGATATTTTGGTAGAAATCCATCGAAATCTTTGTACTTTGTAGCTCTTTCAAATCTCTGTAGCAGGTGAGTCTTTTATTGATTCATAGGCTATCCCTCTGTGACCAAGAACACTTAAAAAACAGTTGATCAGTTTTTCAAGGTCAAGTTAATAAGCAAACCAGACTAACTGAATTAGATAGAATGATAATGGTTTTCATCATTACAGTGAAAGTCTGGGAGTGTCTCTCTGTTAGATGAACCCTCATTATAGGACAGTAATTTCTCTAGCAATAAAACACTGGTGAAAAGCACAATTCTACTTCCTACTCCAATTCTCTAGAAGAACTGGTGAACAAAATGGTGAAAAAAGAAGAAAGAGGATTTAGCTAACCAGCTTTGGATAACTGAATATCTTATTCTTCTTTGTCATTAGTAAAGCAATTTTTTTTGATAGGCTCAAAATAATAGACTCATTACTTCGTTACTCTTCTCATCATTTTAATGAGAAAAAAGAGATAAAAGGGAACACCTAAGATGTTCAGAGTCAGTAAGTGGAAGGAGCAGATTTCCTAAAACCTGGCTGCACGTGGCTGTAAAACTACTCAGGTGAGAGAGAATTTCGAGTAGAGCTTCACTTCTTCAAAGGTCTTAATGTGTATTTTGGGGTGAGTCATCATCACCATCATTTTCTTCAAAAACATTTAAGCACATACTTATCCATAGCTCTATGCAATGAGCTTTCCAAAGCATGCCAGATGGATAGAGAAACTGTTAACAGGACAAAGATAGAACAAATGCAGGTGTGCCTTAATTTACAGATGGGGATTTGGGAAACTGTGTTTCTATGTTCATTATATATTTGCAAACTTTATAATTTGAATATGAATATTGCTAAAAGGATTTTTGTAGCAACTTTGCTGGGAGAAAAAAATTTTGCATTCTTTAGTTTATCTTAAGGTATTTAACCAATTGTTAAATTTTGCCACTTTTGCATCTTACTCTCCTACATATATGCACATTATTTGCTTTTCTAAACCATCTGAGTAAGTTGTAGACATCATGCCTCTTTGCCCCTACATATTTCAATGTATTTCTTAAGAACGATCACTTACCTAATGGTGATACAATGATCAGAAGCAGGAAACTTATATAAACGCATTATTATTTAATACATACACCTTATTGAAATTTTACCAATTGTTCCAATAATGTTCTTTTTGCACTTTTTCATCCTGGCCCAGGATCCAATCCAGAATCTTACATTCATTTAGTTTTCACATCTCTTTGGTTTCCTTTAATCTGAAAGGGCTCTTTAGCTGTTCTTTGTATCTCAGGACACTGACATTTTTGAAGAGTATCTTTTAGTTTGGGTTCATCTGATATCTACTTAATATTAAATTAATTATGCAGTTTTGAGGCAGAAATATCACAGAAGTAATGTGTCTTTCTCAGTGCATAACATTAAGAAGCACATGATGTCAGTTCATTCTATTATTGGTGAGGTAACTTTGATCACCTGGTTAAGATGTCACTACCAGGCTTCTCTAAAGCTACTATTTCCATGGCTATTATTAATTTGTGGAGAGATTCTTTGAGATATGTAAATATTCTGTTCCTCATTAAACTTTTCTTATTAGTTTTAGCATCTCTTGATATCTCTTGCCTGACTCATGTAACTATGATGCTTGTATCATAAAATGGTGATTTTTCTAATTTGTCATTCTTTCTACATTTATTAGTAGCCATTCAACTGTAAAGAGCTTTTCCTTCATACACATGTAGTATCTATAATAATTATCATTATGAACTCACTCATAGATTCTTATTTTATTCAATGAATTACAGTCCATTATTATAATTAGTCATTTTGCTGCTCAAGTTGTTCCAGATTCGGTCAGTGGGAGTCCTTTCAAGCTGGTTCCTGAGTCCTTTTGACATATCCCTATCATTTTATGAGACTTCCTAACATCCTGCCATGAAAAGATGTTCTAGACTCATCTTATTTTTTCTCCAGCAACCCTGGAGTCAGCTACTTCTGACCAGCAAGCCCTGGTTCCTTTCAGTGGGAAATGAGATTTAGAAGCCAAGACCTAGGTACTATGTGTGTTCAATGCTACCAGGTGTCACTGCTTCTAGGCTCTTTTACTGGACAGAGCTAGGAAATATTTCATGGTTGAAAACATTCTCATAAAATTGGATTCAGGGATTCATACTATAAAATAATTCCTTTTATATTAGGTTTATGCTATGTGTAGAGATGGTACAGGGGTTTTAGTTTTCGTTCTATGTTATAATGGACTTAAAATTACATTGACTACTAAACATTATTTCCCCAGATAGATCTGATGAAATCCCTAAGAACAAGAACCATGTCCCATTCACCTATTTACCCTCAAAGCCCAAGAAAGTTCAAATCACATAACAGACAATCCATAGAAAGTATATGCATGAGATTTGCTTCCAAAGAATCTAGTGTGGGGGAAAGGAGTATAGATATAACAAAGGTGGACATAAGTTGAAGACTGCTGTAGCACATGGGGGTTCTTTACCTTCCTCTTTTTCTCTAAATTTGAAATTTTCCACAATAATAAAATAAATTTGCAGGTAATCAAGAAATACTTCCTCACCTAAATGACTAAAGCTTCTGCTTATTCTATGGTTCAATTTCTTTATCAGTTTTGTGGGTGAAAAACTGTCAAGGCATTTGGATTATCAGGAACCAAAGGGCAGTATAAGGTTCATGTAAATGTCTCTTTATTTAAAATAATTTAAGAAAAATATTGCTGACAATATGGTCGTTTATTTATGAATTTAATTTTTTCAATACATTTGGCCTAAGGAACTTGAAAATGTCCATTGGTTTCATCATCAAATGACTAGTCTTATCATCCCAGAAAGCACAAACTTGAAACACAAACAGCCTGGATAAGAATTTTGAATACATATTTATGATATCAGATCAACTTCTAAAAATTAAGATAAACAAGACTTTAAGCTATCTGGAGGCCCCTCTCCCCATTTTGCTAAATATATGAAGGTGGCTTTTTCTTGATATTCCAAATTGTTTTCAGGTACCTAAATAAGTGAAAGTCAAAATATGGAAACAGAAAAAGTAGAAAATTGCAGTGACTGAGATACCCTACTCCAAAAAAAACCCCACCTCAAATATATTATTTATATGCATATACCATGCACGACAAGAGTGGATATTCTCCTGAGACTGCATATTTAACAGAAAGTCTTGGCTTAAAGAATGTCCCTCCTTCTTATTAGGAAAACTGACACTGGTATTCTTTATCAACATTATCTCAAGAAAGTCTATTTTGAATTATCAGAGTTTCCCAACCATAAATCTGAGTTTACTGTTTTACCTAAATAGTAGACATTTTATGTCAAATTTAAAAAAATATGTGTCTGCTCAGTTTTACTGATAAGAAAACATGCTTAAGTGACCAAAAGCAGACAATTCGGATGGGATTTGAGGCCCCAAATAATTTCCTCTATTATTTAGGCAACAGAAAAGAACCTTTTGGGGTTATTGGAACTAAATGGCTACCTTTTAACTAATGTTCATTCTAAAAGTACATTCCTTACTAAAGCCACTGTGAAAATGGTAGTGAATTCCTTCCATTACATCTGGGCATAATCAGAATACTAACATTCTACAGCTTGCACATTATAAATAAATATAAACCAAATAACTTCTTATTGCTGCCATGAGTGTACATTTTCTCCAGACAATAAGTGGTACATTAACACATATTTGTTTCCTGGCTGCAGCTTTTTTTTCCCTTCCCCCTTCTGAGTTCCTGGATATACTTTTGGGATAGTCTAAAACAGCAATGTTGTGATACATACAGATCAGGAAATTCTCTCTTGATGGAATCTTACATTTATAATCACCAGCATCCAGTCTTGCCAGTTTCAATGGATGATGATGAGAATTTACTTTTTTTCTTAAGTGTATTAATGGGTCACTAAACGTAAGCAAAATAAAGCATGGCGGGATGAATAATAGCAACCATGTTTATTCAATCAAATATCCATACTGTGTGTCTGGTTGTGGTTTCAAAGAAATCTGGATTAAATAACATGATTCATATACAAAGGCTGGCTAAAAACTGGATTTTGGTACCATTTAGTCATACATAAAATAGCCACTTTTGCACTACATTTCCAAATTTAGGAAAAATGCAATTGTTTCCTCTGAGACAGGTATACTGGATACTCAATGTCAGAATCCTAAAAACATTTATGGAAAGAATAAAATTTAGAGGAACAAGAACAGAGCTGAGTCACCTCATATTCTCAGTGTACCAGTTTTTTTTTTTTAAATTTTTAAATTCAACTCTGATCTGTCAAAGAGGCACTTTCTGAAATTCATTAAGTTTTCCAATTTCCTACTGACTATTTAAAAAGCTCTCATCCTAATATCTGCTTTCCAGGCCACTGGGTAAGAATTTAGGATAGTGCAGTTGAGGAGTGATAAGTGTCTTGGTGTAGGCAAGTTAACACAGAGCCTCAGTTAGGAATCTTGGTCTTGCAGACAGTGTTTGCTGTGGAAATTTTACAATGTTACAAACATTAGTCATGACCTTCAAGAAGATAACAGCAGACTCTAGGAACTGTGATTTTCAAAAGGGATCTGGGAATGAGGGTTTTGATGGAAGCTTTCCAGAGCTGCAGCTGCCGAGTCTGTGGGTTTTTCATTGGCTGCTACTTGATAGAGGTAAGGCAGGAGGAAGAATTCTTTGAGGGCAAGTTCAGACAGTGAATAGTTCAAGGCTGCAGCCTGCCTAGAAACTATTATACAAGCAGTGAATGGACAAACAAACCCCAATTGTTACAAGGCACAACTGTTTTGATTTTTTTTCAAGGTTTTAAGTGGCTAAAACCATTCTATTACTGTACAATAAACACACAGATTGAAATTAATATCTATAAAGTAATGCCATCCAGCAATATAGTTGAAGACAGTTTTTCCAAATTCTGGTTTTTTGGGGTCACTGTTTCTCATCATTGGTAAAGGTAAAGTGAAAAGAGCATAAACTTTCATGTCAGGGGCACAAGGATTTAAATTTGGCCCTGCTACTTTGTGTTTGTATGATTCAACTTCAGTTTTAGCTTCAACAGGAGAGTAATACCTACCTTGCAGGGTTGTTGTAGGGAATAAATGCAGTAATATATGTTATGTGGCAGCAGATAGTAGCTGATCAAAAATGATTTACTATATTATCATTGTCATTAGTGTCATAATTAATGCTCCATTGTTATAAATAATTGTACTACCATTTATGTAATTGTTATAGGTGAGTTATCTGTAGAGCAACAAAAGCTGTATTCAACTGCTCATAAATCATTCACACTATTTTAAAAAATGTTTCTTTATGGTTTTGAGTTTACATGTTCCTTTAATTTAAATTTTGTCAATATAGGTCTTATGTCATAAAAACAGATTTTTATGGGTTCTTTCGATATGACAGAAGACATTTTCTGTGAGAGCTTTACATCATCATGAAGTAGTTTTTGCTAAAGAGGAATATGGCTAGCTGCCTCCTCCCTGCCTCACAGACAGACTTCAAAATGATTCACTGATAACGAATTCCATCAGCTGCAATTCTTAATAAAATGTTCTGTTGGCTCTGCATACCTTATGGCAAGCTCTAAGTCACAAGTCCTCTTCTTATTTCTGCTTTTCTTCTCTAAGACCAGCTAAAACTTGTCTTTCATAAATCTTAAGAGAATAAATCAATATAATTAATCTAGAATTTGACTGAGTACCAACCAGGATTACCTAAAATAGAATCAAGGGTCAGAGCATCCATTCACTTTCCATGTATAGGCACACACAGCACTAATTTCCCCTACCACAGTTAAATCATCTGTCCTTCTGGTATCGTATTTTGTCCCTCCATGTTATTCCTCATATTTTGTTATTTATTCCCCTAGGGTAGGGGTTAGAAAACTATGGCCAGTGAGTCAAATCAGGTTTGTAGCCTGTTAGTGTATAGCTTGCAAGAATAATTTTTACATTTTTAAATAGTTGGAAAAAATTAGAATAATTTTTCATAACTTAAGAAAAATACATAAAATTCAAATTTCAGTGGCCATAAATAAAGTTTTATTGGAAGGCAGCCATGCTCATTTGTTTATATACTGATGATGGCTGCTTTTGTGCTACAATGCTAGAGTTGAGAAGTTGCTAAAGAAACCATATAGCCAGCAAGGCCTAAAATATTTACTATTTGACCCTTTATAGAAAAAAGTTTGTTGACAATGCCCAAGGATGGTATTTCTCTTGGAAGAAAGTGAGGCAAATACAAGTAAGATACACTTCTGCCCTCCCTGTCTTTGCCCTCCTGTCCTAGAAACTCAGTCTTGACAAGGAAATATGGACTAGCTTAACTTTTCCTTGGAGCCAGAATGGGATAGTAAAAGAACTAACATAGAAGCCAAGACATGTGGATCTCAGGTCTTGTTTTAATGTTGAATTTTTATGTTGGCTCTGGACAAATTACTTTTCTAGTCCTGTAACTTGGCTTCTCCCTTATTGGGCTCTCAATTTCCTTTATGTTTGAAAAAAGGAGTCCTTCACTCACTTATGGGATTACCATGATATTTGAAACCCTACCACCATCTCCTCCCTCACCCTGCCTACCTCCCAAATCAATCCAGGATCAGTGGAAGCAAGGGAAATAGGGATTTTGGAAACCTTTCCATTGGACTGCTGGATGAAAGTTTAAAGCCCACTGTTTTAAACCTGTGGAGATGGGACCCCCAATGTGACCGCATAACTATGACAATGGAAAAACTCATTCTGGTCTCCACTGGAGAATGGGGTACGTTAGGCATGAGACTGAATTACTTGTTTTCTGGAAATTCCCTACTATAAATATGATATATATATATATGTTTTTTT
>VBSM01000272.1:70393575-70430902 GCA_008086735.1 Cheirogaleus medius
TCTCGAACTCCTGAGCTCAAGCAATCCTCCCGCCTCGGCCTCCCAAAGTGCTAATATTATAGGTGTGAGCCACCACGCCCGGCCTAAATATGATATTTAAGTACATAGTCTAAATATATATTTGTCTGTGAAAATACCATCTAAATTATAGCAGAAAAAAATAAGATCTAAGAGCTAGACAAAGGGGTAGAGGCAGGATGGGCAGAGATTATTTTATGTTAGGAAGAGAGTAACAGAGATGTTTATATTTACACAGACATTATCAATTGACAAACATTTCTAATCAACTTTATATCTCATGGACTTTATATTGTAATCCAAATCTACACATTTTTATTCCTTAAACAAGAACAGCTATGTAGTTGCACAGTAATGAAATTTTTACCACAATCCACTTTAAAAATCATTTATACCTTATTGGGTTCAATTGACCAAAGATTTTACCATACCAAGTCCTTGCTACAGGGAAGGAAAGATTATTGATTTCATTGTCATGAATCTCCCTTTTACTAACTATTAATATATACTTGATTTGTATTTGTATGGTAGATGAAAAGTAGCAGTTATTGGATACTGATCTAATGTAGAAGGTTAAATAATTATGGGTACAATGATTACTCATTATTCCAAATGGCAAACAGAGCTTAGAGCTGCCTGCCTTTTGGCTACACTGCATTACTAAGCAACTTTGGAACAGGTGCTCTCAACAGGAAAACAGGTTCTGAGAAAAAACTAGAGTGGAATGAGACATGCATGAATGAGAATGAGCAATAATTTTTTAAGTAGGGAGGACAAATAATTACCCTATTACAAATATCATAAAAATTATCAACATTCATTAAAATTAGAGTTGGAAAAGCTCTTAGAGGACATTGAGTTCAACTTTCCTTCATGGAAAATCAACATGCATGTCAGGTTGCCATTGTCCAGCTTTGGCCCAATCACTCACTTCTGGTGGCAGAAAGATCCCTTTCTCATACCAGCTCTTTTCATTTCGGTACAATCTCCAATAACTATACAGTCAAAATGCTCAAGAAGAGTAGAGAAAAGAATATTGAGCTAGAAAATAGGAGTTCCAAATTCCAATTTCAGTCTACCATCAACTGTACCTCTGTGACTTTGAGTAAGTCTTCGGCCCTCTGTGGGCCTCAGTTTCCTTATCTCTATAACAGGGTCTCTATAGGTCCTTGCCAGTTCTGAATTTCTCTATTTCTATACTTTCCATTCCATGCTACAGAAATGAAAAGCAGTTGTGAGAAAGCTACAATGAGTGGTTAAGTTTTCATTCCTACAGCTCTCACTCATGTCACACCTGGGCTACCTCTAAATGTTCCAAGATTTTCTAAGCTTGGTCTTTATCTCAGCTTTCCAGATGACCTATGGCTTGACTTTGTTTTGACTGTTAATATCTCACATGTTATCATGACTCAGAATCTTCCCTTTTGGTTGTTACATAGCTTAGTGACAGGCTAAGTTATAAAAGCCCTCTCTAAGTGGTAATTTGTCTAGCAGAATTTTGCAGTTAAAAAAACAACAACAACAGTGTACTGTTCTCATACACTGAGCTAAGTTTGTTCTATCTTCTATGGAATGTCAATAAACTGTTCAATATTTGATTCCATTTTATGATTGGAATACATAGGCTGGAATAAACCTGGAGCTCAAGGAAAAGCTATTTCTTTTATAAACTCCAATTAATGCACATTGGTATAGTCTAAGTATACATAGACTATATTTTTAGAAGCAAAACTATTATTTTATGTGACAATAACTTGGCAAAGGCTGCAAATGCAATAGTAGAATGAAAGACCATTTAGCACTTTATTTATGTAACTAAAGTGGATATAATTAAAAAGACTGAATGTGCCTAGGGGACCTTACTTTACTGAACAATCATCATAACCCAAATCAATAGTGTTATGTGTCTAAAACAAAAGCTTATTATAAGTGAATATACTTATTTTTATAAGATATTTTAAAATTGATTTAAATATTTTACTTATAAATGTGAAAATATAAAATATTTTTTTTAACCAAATAAGTCTAAAATTTTTTTTTTAATAAAAGGGAGTAAGTCTAGGTGCTGAAATAACTGCTACTAAGTGACTGACTTATTTGTAAAACATCAGGATATATGTTATGTGTGTGTGTGTATGTGTGTGCTCATGTGTGTATGTGTATGTTATACTTGAGTAAAGAGATGTATTTTAAAAACATCGTCACTGTGAGTAATTCACAGTAATGAATCCATGCCTATTACAGTTGGTGTGATACCTTACCAGAGTGAACTCTTCTTAAGGAAATCAGAAGTGACTCTCAGAGATGTGCTATCATCATTGACAAGGATAATCTGGACATTATTTTCCAACTGGATAAATATCATAAATACTTTATCATTGGAAATAAACCCTATTCCATCACTGTACCTTTTAGCTTTATATTTTATAAATAAAAACTATTTATTGTCTCCTAGGTAAATGCACAGTATTTTAAAAAATATTTAACATTCAATGAAAAATTTTATAATTAATACTAAAATATATTTATCTTACTAAAACAGATTGCTAAAACCTACATGAATTAAATCTTACTCTATTTTACTAAAATGAATATTATTGTAAGGAACAATACAAAAAACGTCTTAATAGACAACCCAAGCAACCTTGCCTGGAATATACCAATAACCTCCTAAATGCTCATCTGGAATCCAGAATTAGAGGAGAAGTGGAAGAAGAAAACCTTAATGGCTAAGAGCAAAGGCTGAAAAGTGATGGCCTGGGTTCTACAAGTTACCTGTGTGACTTTAGGCAAATTAGTTAATTTTAGTGTGTCTCAGTTTCCTCATCTGCAAAATGGGGATAATGATATATAACTCAAAGTGATGTGGGAATTAAGTAAAATAATCTGTATAAAGCACTTAGCAGACTCCCTGGCACTAGTGCTCAATAAGTATTAGCTGCATTTGTTTTGTTGTTGTTTTGTTGTTATTATTATTAGCCTCCTAAATTCTCAGAAAACCCAGAGTGAGATTTAATCAATATAAATCTAACCCCATCATTCCAGTACTTAAAAACTTTTTAATGGCTTCCTATTGGTCTTAACAGTGACATCCAAACTCTTTAAGATTTGCCTGAAAGATTTGTCCCAGACTACTCTCCAACATCTTTTCTAACCACTTTCCCCCTCACTCTCCACTCCAGTTTCACTTGTTCTCTTCCAAAGTGTTAAGGTTTTTCCACATGATTGTCTTTACACGTTTTTCCCTCTATAACGCTCTTCCTCTCACTCATTGATTGCCCAGCTCTAAACTCTGTGTTGTAGAAAGCGAATCAAATTGTTCAGATGTTTTGTACCTTCAGAGATTTGAAGTTCACTTAGGAGGCTAAAATAATTCACACGACACTCTCTATATTCTAGATAGCAATGCACTGGGAGACACAATATTGAGGCATAAAACAATAGGCATGCACTAAAGTTGAGCAGGGTGGAAGTTGGGGGAGACAATGTGCAGGAGTGGAAGAACTCTTCTATGGCTTCCTGAGCAGGGAAGACACCATGATGCATTTATAAAGTCTGACCTCAAGCTACGCAGTGCCACTGGGGAAGCACACACTCTTCTTTTTGACTAGGTCAAAGGGAGTATAGGCTGGGTTTGGCCTATTGAAGAGTTTCGTTTGGCCCACAGTTAAAAAATTGTTTTTAAGATTCATTCATTCATCAAGCATTTTTTGAACACCTACTATGCATGAGGCACATTTCTAGACGCAAAGTATGCAGCAGTGAACAAATATGTAAAATCATACAAAGTTCCTATCCTTGTGGAAGCTATTTTCTAATACAGAAGACAGGTCATAGAGAATAAAATTATGTAGTATACTAGATCATGATATGCATTAAAAGGAAAAACTAAGCAGAGAAGAGGAGAAGGATGATGTGTGTATTTGTGTGTGTGGTCCTAAGTTTAGATGGTGTGTCCAAGCAGGCCTCACTGAGGAGATGACATTTATACAAAGGGATGAAGGGGATGAATGGGCCGTGGAGATACCTGGGGAAAAGGGAACAGCAAGGGCAAACATCATGAGGGGAAAATGAGCTGCTACATTTGAGGAACAGACAGGAGGCTACTGTGGCTGCAGGGGTGAGGTCAGAGAGTCTCAAGGGTCATCGGGAAGACTTTGGCTTACATGCTGATGAGATGGGAAGACTTTGGAGGGTTGTGAGTAGAGGGGAAATATGATCTGACTTATGTTTCAGTAAGATCCCTTTGACTGTAGGAGAGAAAGAATGGAAGCAGGGAGACCAGTTAAGAGGCCACTGCAATAATTGGGTAGTCTGGACAACAGTAGTACAACAGAGATCTGTAAGAAGTGATCAGATTCTGAATATATTTTGAGGGTAGAGCCAACAGGATTTCCTGATGGATTAGATGTGGGTTTTGAAAAGAAGACTGGAGTCAAGGACAACTCCAAGGTTTCTGGCTTGAGCAAATGAAAGAAAGGAGTTGCCAAGATTTAAAATCAGGAGATTTAACTTAATAATCCAGACTTCCAGCTTCTCTGAAAGTACTGGAAGATCTGGTCAACCGCATAACTACATTTTTCACATGACAAAATGCACTGGAGCTGAGAAGCCGTTGCCCCATTGAGATAGGACACTGGCCTTGTGGTTCACTACAGACCCTGCTCCTCATTGTCTTAGGTCAGGCCTTCTGAACAATAAACAGCTGTTTGTACCTGCCTGGCAGCTTGAGTTTAGGACCCCTGCCTAAAGTCTCTCACACTCAAATTGTAGCAAAAATGTAACATAAATTTGTCCACAATTTTGACTAAAAAAAGGGCAATTTTTAACAAAATATTTAAAAACAAGGCATAGAAGGTGTACCTACTATGCATTATTATTCTAGTTTTCTCCTCTACAGCAATTTGACAGCACTCTGGTATAGAGGTCCAGCCTCATGGTGAAAAGAGAAGCTCCTTGAAGAAACTCCTCTTCCACGTATTCTGACTTCATCAAGTCTAAATCCCAAGACTCATTTCATAGACTGTGTCCCAAGTGCCCAGGAGTCGGGGAAGGTGCTGGACACTGGGGAACACAGACTATGTCCACCATGATATTTCACTATACCTGTGGTATAGGAGCTTTGAGGCCCAGGTTGACACCAAGGGACACTGGCTCTAGGCCAACAAACCTGGTGACTGGCAAGTTATTTATCTTCTCTGTGCTTCTGTTCTTTATCTACAAAATGTGGAGATGGACTATAGCAGGACTTCTCAAACTGTAATGTATATATGAGTCCCCTGCTCTATGGTTATTTAGCTTCACTTACATGAAAATTATTGGTTTAGAATAAAGTACCTGTTACCAATGTCTCTGTGGGAGAATTAATGTTTTATTTCAGCAAATAAAAATAATGTGAACCCAAATGTCTTGTTTCGCTTTCTCTACCAGGAAGCTCAGAGCTAAATGCACTGTTTAGTAACAGCAAAGCTGTATTACCTCAGGGATTTGAGTACAATATCTTTCTCCTTCCTTCATATTCATCCTAATGGTTTTGATTTTATTTTAAACTTCCCAGCTGTAGGTATATTTTGACTCTAGGCAAAATCAAATCCTTTCTGAAAGTGGGTGGGAAGAGGGGAAGCACTAGAAGGAAGGGAAGGGAAGAAAGGGATTTTTTAAAAAAAACCTTCCCAACTTAGTATTAAGAAAGTTAACAAATATGCTTTGTGAAAGTGATCAAATAAATATGAACCTTATTGTCCTGGCTCAACTGCAAAGCAGCTTTGTCTCAGAGGCCTGTGCTCTTTAAAAATTGCCTCTAGACTGACATAAGAAGCCACAAACAGTATGGGTCTGTGGACGGGAAGAAGGACAAGCCCTACCAGAGCACAGGAAAATTTTTCCATGCAGCCTCTCTCTCTCTTATCTGAGTATGGTCATTTACAGACAGAATTGATAAATCTCATAGTCTTGATTACCTCCTTATAATAAAGAAGGATCAGTTTTAATACCAGAAAGAATTTGAAGAAAAATATGTGTTCATTAGTAACACAAAATCTGTGGGTAGAGTAAGCATCAAGATAGATATGTTGCAGTAATAAATCAAAGTATACTCTATAAACCTGCATTTTTCACATTTGGCCAGTAGTCAGACAAGCAAGATAAAAGGCCAGGATATCGGTCCTCCTGTGGTGCCCTGGGAGAACCGTGGCTTGGGAGTCAGGATACCCAGCTTCACCATACACTAGTTTCTGAACTTGGACAAGCCATGCAACCACCCTGGGTCCCATCTGTAAAATGAAGAGTGTGGAGGGCACAGAGGCAGAAGCTTTCATAACTGAGCTCTGCCTACCCATTCTATCCCTGTCTTTTAGCCATCACTGAGCCCACACAGATTAAATACTGGAGGCTAGAAGGCCGCCCTCTACTACACCCATGCACTTCTTCCAACTGTTTAGAGTTGTGTTTGTGCCCAAATGTGCTTATGCCCATTGGGTTTGTTACTGTTATCACATAATTTAATGAAATATTATGTAATCTGATGAAATATAACAGTGAAGGAATAGAATTGCTTTCTATGAAAAAGTACATTGACTAGTTTGAGAAGCCCTAATAAAGGCAAATGACTTAAAATGGCTATCACGGTAGAAGATGTAAGTTACGTAATTATAAAAGACAGGAAAAAAACTTGTAAAAATCTAGAAGGGACTAGCAGGACTACAGTCTTGCTCTACAAGAGCAAAAATTCAACAAAATTGAAATGGGAAATCATAGAAAATGCAATCATTAAGGTATAATTAATGTAAGAAAAATGTCAGGAAATGGTAATCAGCAGACCTATAATCAAAGAAAAGGCCTTGGCCCTACATCAAAGCTTCTGCTACAATGGGAGTGGGAATAAGGACCATGGTGAAATGTTAAAGAGGCCTCATACTCTCATTTTAAACCAGAATAGGTGCTGGTGACACTAAAGCAGCTTTATAGGAAGTGGCTGGGGAGGGAGTGTGGAGGATGAGGGTTGTGGGAGGGAGGGACTGACAGACAGATACTACCTTTGACAGTCTGGCATATCCTTCCCAGTCTACCAGCTGAAGATAAAATGAATGTACCAAAATCATAGCAAATCATAGCAAATCTGTAGCAAATCATAGGTTAGTCTCTACTAGCTTCCCAGGAAGTAAAGATTTCTTTAACTTCTAGAGTTTTTCCTCTCTCTCTCCTCTCCCCAGTTTTTTTTTTTACATGTTTGATAAAATTACTTGATGAGTAATAATATACATTGAATTTACCTGAGGAAGGCATATTGCAAACAAGAACACAGAATGCTTTAGTTTCCTAAGAGTAAGACATACAGAATGTGAGTAGTTCTAGGTAGAAATAATAGTTTTCAATGGCAAGACCAGGCCTGTAATTTTCTGCAGCACACCATGACATCATGGTTTATATGAGACCAACTCCATAAATCAAGCCTTACCTAATTAGAGATTCTTCTGCAGATCTACATTATTAGAGCAAATAATTAAAACAGCCTAGGCAATAATACAAGCCAGATCTGTTTACAAAAATGTTCTTTTTTCCCCCTAAACTCTTAGTCTCACTACCACATACAGATCTTTCACATTTAGTAAATTATAGACTCAGAGCATTTCTTTTAGTCTGACTTCACTTTCAAGGAATTCTTCAATTAACTTTACGTTGCTTTAAGCTGTTCATCCAACGAGAAAACAATCTGTGGTTTCTGACTCTTCTGCGTGCCAATGGCTGCCATCCATGTTTGACTTTCAGACACACTGTCTCTTGAGAGCCAGACTCTGTTTGCATAAAACCAACCAGTTGTCATAGCATTTTGACAAGCGCTATAGAAAAACAAAGAACAATACTTCGTGGTGGCTAAACTGGGAGAATTACCACTGCAAGAGCGACTGTACCGGGGACACGCATGATATCCACACTCAATCACCTCACCTGGGCCAGAAGGTAGCACATACTCTACTTTCATCTGTGACCTTTCCGTTCTCAGGCACCATTTATTTACCACCGATTCCTTTCTTTCTCCCTCCCCTCTTTTTCCTAAATGGTTAAAACACCTGAAACTCATGGGAAGGTGTGGCTACTCTAACAAAACGCAAAAATGTCAGTGGAAATCTAAAAAGCAAGAGATTGCACAGCCTTTGCAATGGTTATGGTGCATCTAGTGTCAGATCTTCAGCCAAATATAGAGTAATAGAAAAGCATGAGCTCAGAGGTGGGACCTCAGTCCAAAACTTTGAATAATCTCAGACTTTATAGCACCTCAATTCTCTTTGCCTCTTGAGGCTCATTCACTGATGTATTTTTAAAGAAGTGCAAATAACAACTGGGCAGCGGAAAATAACCATGGGAACAAATGATGGAAACAAATGATGACTACTAAAGAAAAAGATCCTTAGGTTTTCTACCTATCTCAGCTGAGTCAGGCAAAATGGAATCTTCACTCACTTTCTTTTCCCCTGTGGTTGGCCAGTTTCTGGGTGTCCCTCATTTAAGTCCATCCCATGAAAGCACTTGTGAAGCCAAGAGAATAAACTGAGAGTTTATTATTATGTTTGAAGCCCTCTTAAATACTTAGGCTCAACATAAGATGCATGTGCAATTTTTCCAAAATCACACTCAATGCTGTTTCTGTAATGGATGTGCAACTGTTGAGACTGCAGGTCTTTTTAAAGCAGTGGAATGAATACTTGGGCAGAGTTGTGCCATACCGAGCATGTAGGCCGTGCCAGAGGAACTAGAATGAATGCACAGGCCAGGTGAAGCCAAAGGGCTGATAGTAGACTTGGCATTGGCTCAACTTGGGTGGCAATGGAGAAGAGGACCAAAGGAAAATCAGCTCCTCTTCAGGACAGAACTGTGTCTTGATTCCTCTCTTAATGCTACTGCTATTGCAGCTCAAGCAAAAGACCTGTAGGATTCCTGAGAGACTCAAGGTTATTCTAATACTATTGTTTTTCCATGGTCTTCTCTATTTTTATTCAAAGTTTGAAAATCCCTATGTCAATTTTATTTTGTGTTTTGTTTATAAGCTACTGCAAATGCTTTGTGGAAAAAGGAAATGAGTATAGCTATATATGTCGATCTCTGTGCCTTCTCTCTCTCTCTCTCTCTCTCTCTCTCTCTCTCTCTCTCTCTCTCTCACACACACACACACACACACACAGACATAGACACATATACAAAACAGGACCTAGAATCCAAGCTATTCTTCCTTTTCTATTAAAAAGAACAGTTTCATAAAGTGTCAGATGTTTTTCCTTTAACCTGTAAATCACTATTTCTATTGAATTATAATCTCCTCATTAAACATCTAGGGAATCCCTAAAACTCCCAGATGCTCCTAGAATGCATGGAAAGGACAGGCAGAGGAAGGGAAGGTTCCCTTAACAAAGCTTTCCCTGGCATTTTGAATTTAGATCTTTCTGTCTATTCTGAGATTTTAAAAATAGAAGCAACCAATATAGTTGATTTAAAATTCACTGATCTGTTTAAAGCACTGCCTTACGGAGGGCCAGTACTCTTCTAAAATGGGGTCACAATGCAGATCTTACTTCAAATCCAAGAGCTCACGCTTCTTTGTTCTGACGCTCACATTCTCCATGTAAAACAAAACATTATAGGGATTTTTCTCTCCAATGAGACAATTCTGAAATTCTGGGAAGGGCTCCTCTCTCCAGAAGCCTATTGCCTAATGCTGTGCATCGTGAGCTTATTTTTCGGAGTAAAGGTGCTAAAGATGCTTAACTTGGAAGGTAGCAACGAACCAAGGGGATATAGTTGAGGGCAAAATCTTGAGCCTCACTTTTTATCAACTCCAAAGAAGAATGAGCTTATTATGTATAAGGAGAGCTTTACAGTGTGTAACCAGAAATTCAAGTACTTTCAACAGTTTTGTTTGTTGCCTGGAAAAGCAGTGGCATCAGGACAAGGGTGTCTGTCCTGTGTTATATGTGAGAGCAATAAGCTGCGGAATTTTGCATGGGGATTTGAGGCCAAGGCAACAGGCAGGCCTGGAAAAGTAGAGCTCACTGGCACACAAAATTATTCACTACTTTCTAATACAACAGCTCTTAGTAAGTAAATAGTAACATGGAGACTAGCTTGGCAATTTTTAAATTAAATCACTAAAAATCAATACTTTTAAAGAATTTTAAGACTTCTTAAAAAATGTCATCAATTATTATTACTTTTCAAACTGCTGCTTTTCCTTTAGGTAAGAGTAAGGTGAGAGAGGTTACACTCTTGTCAATTCATATTTTTATGTCTTTTAGGCTTTGGCAAAAGATGCTACCCCAACGGTAGTCATCAAAAGAGAATGGCCAAAGTAATGCTGAGTCTCACATGCCCTATTTATCTCAGGCCTTCAAAATGCCCAGAGACTAATGAATGGATTCTGTTTTTAGGCTGATGGCATCTATTTTCTTTTAAAAGTTCAGTGATTACTGAGGGAATATTTTGGCTTTCTGGTGTAAACTTGTACAGATTTAGGGAACTTACGGCTTCCAGTTATAAACTTGTCTTTTGCTAAGAAACCACAATATTAGGTCCTAAGTGAGAGAATCCAGCTTTTAAAAATCTGCAAATGATTTATTTGCAGAACAGTGAAGTGAATAGCAAAGAATTATGTGAAAGAGAAAGAGGGTGTGGGGGCAATAAAATAAATGAAGATACAAGGCTTTTAAAAGGTTACATGAGGAAATGAAGACATTAAATGCCACTTAACTTTAGAAAATAAAATTACAAGGTACATGATATGCTAGCAAAGTTCTCGATTATGGTCAGGCTTTCCAGGGAATAAGAAAACTTGTATGGCTACTACCCAGGGTGATTACTGAATCAGGGATATTACTTAGAAAATTAAATTGCATATAATATGTAGAACTTTCAAGCCAGTTTCCTTGTGCCATACTCCCCCACTGCCCTCAGTCTCACTCTAGCCATTTCCACTAACTGAGAAAAAGAGCCACTGTAGCTTTCTGGAATTCTCTTCCATAAATCCTAAGTAACTTAAAAAAATAATAATAATAAAAATAAGCCATGAAGTGGGATGACAATATGATGAAAAATTCTCTTACTCCTTAATTTTGCTATAACAACTTGAAAGGCAAATGATAGTCCTGTAGAATGTGAATCACACTGTTACACAAAGATACATTAGCTTACATTTATAATGCTCAAAAGGGGAAGACTTTTAAATGGAAAAGAAATGGAAAGACAGTCAACAGAAATACTCAAGAAGTCTAGGAATAATTTTGGAGAAAAAAAGTATCTGCTAAATTTAACTTTAAATGTCAGATAATCCAAGGATTCTCAACTTTCACTAACTGACTCTTCAAAAAAATTTCAGGATACATGTTGCTGACAGTACAAAATACAAACAGAGGAATTTCATTCTTTGGTTACTATGCTACTTCTTTCTTGCTCTCATTTGGTAAGGATGGTGCCAGGTATATTTGAGTGCATAAATAGGACAGAGGGTTAAAGAGGATAAAACAGGGTCAAATGAAATGTGATGCACTAACTGTTACTAATAACAGGAGAGGTAACCGCAGTAGAGGTGTGATTAACATGGTCATTGGGAGGTGCTAAAACTCTCATTTAGCTTCACTGCTCCAATCTTCATGGGAGCCCTCAGAAACCTTTGCTGATGTAACACTTTAGTTTTTTTTACTCTGTATAATGGACTGACTGGGTCGGACTTATCTCCAGCACTCAATTCTTATTTAGCTTAATTGATAATCGGATAGAACCATATAATTTGCTAAATATTTTGTAAATACCCATTTTTTTATAGTAGACATTTTCAGGAGACATCATTTTGACAAGGATGGATATCAAAATAAGCCTGTTATAAAAGTCTTTATTGAGAATTATATATATGTATGTCACAAACTGGTGAACCTGAAAAACTTATAAAAACCCATTTAAAGGTCTCCATTACCATTCAATAAAATTAAACCAAATCTCAGGAAAATACAACATAATTCATAAGGAAGGTGTGAACTATACTTAGATGGAAATATTCTTATTAGTATTTTAGACACAACTAATTCTCACTTAGTCATTAGATAACATAGACTGAGACACATAAAATCTACATCTGTCCCTAGAAACACTACTAAGAAAAGGGATAAAGGAAATACCTGCTCTATAAAATTTATAGCAACATTACAGTATCTGAAATGTTAGAGCAAATCAGAGATCTACATAAGTGAAAAATTAAGAAGGACTCATGGCAGCCAAAATTTATGAATTTCATAGACTTTACATGTCAAAGAGCTTCCTAGTGTGCTCTTATTCTATATGCATATTCATATGGCCAGTTATTTTAGCTTTAAGCTCACAGAAGATTAGAAGCATTCACATCATGGAGGGAGGTTCTACAAGGTACCCTCACAGAAGTCTACCAGTCTTCATAGCCAGGAAAATCAGCAAAACTATAAAAACTTGACCCAATACCCCCAACACTCAGCATTTATAAACTATCTAGTACAGTGATAAACAGACATATATCCCAAAGGGCCTGAAAGGATTATTACGCTTATTGAAATGAAATCAACAGAATGATAATCTTGGGCTATCAAAAAAAGTTTAAATTATGGCCAGTATATGTTCTTTTAAGGCAGGAAATACAAATATTTGAGAAATTTTTTCATCTAAATCAGTTAAAATATGTATGTTTTTAAAGTTTTGGCTGGGCACTGTGGTTCACGCCTGTAATCCTAGCACTTTGGGAGGCTGAGGCAGGAAGATTGCTTGAGGCTAGAAGTTTGAGACTAGACTGAGCAACACAGCAAGATCCTGTTGCTACACAAAACAGACAAATTAGCCGAACATGGTCTGTAGTTCCAGCTACTCAGGAGGCTGAGGCAGGAAAATTGCTTGAGCCCGGGAATTTGAGGTTGCAGTGAGCTATGATGATGCCACTGCACTCTAGCCTGGGCAACAGAGTGAGGCTCTGTCTCAAAAAAAAATTTTTTTTGAAGCTCATGGTGGTGTTGGCGGGTGGGGGGGGTCCAAGTATTAAGAAAACTTTACTATCATATCTAAAAATCACCATTCAAAGATTCTTCAGTGTGGAGGCTTTCCTATAGTAAAATATCTTCATGATTTATTTTTCAGACTGCAATCTTTAAACTTAACTTATGGTGAAGACACGACACAAACAATAGCAATTTGTATATATAATTTAAAGTACAAAAAAATAAGTTCTTCCAATACAGATTTTAACTCTAGCCACTATAGGATACACTTATGATCTAAGGAACCATTTTTCACTTGTTACAGAACCAAAATTAAAATATTATATATTTATAACTATATAATATAATTTAATAAATTTGCTTTAAATATTAATACATCTTATCATATTAGTATAAGTTAAAGTTTAAAGTACACAGGACTATATAAAGGCTTGGTATAGATAACAATCAAGACAGTTAATAAAATATACACACAGACACACATCTTTCCTTCCTTCACACTTTTCCTCTTTCCTTCTATCCATGTCTCATATCATCAGAGGTTGGAGATAAGTGTGGAGGGAGAACAGAACAGACAAATTAAGAATTCTTAATTATTCACAGAATCTATAAAGAGGAAATAGAAATACAATTTAAAATAATAGAATAACTGAACCATAAGCTTCTAAAGGTGTTATTACTGTTCTTTTTCTCCAAAGTATAGTCTCAATTAAATTAGTCTAGCAAAGCTAACTTGCTTCTTTGTGTAAAACATTTTAGAGCTTGTACCAGACTTATCTTATTTGTACTGTGAAATTTCAAGAGTAATGATTACTATTTTTCCTACTTGACTTCTGGCAATATATCCCACATGATTGGTGTTCTATACAACACACTTTGGGAAACAGTGATGGACATCATGTCAGGTTTTCAAAGGCTGTATCTCTCACTCTCATTCTTGTTTTGGGAACTGAGTTCTAGAACATAGGGAAAACCTGATTTCTGTTTTACAACTCATAAAGTTACAAGTCATGTTATTCATTGTTGAATCACAACTCAGGATGTACACACTCTAGGCATTTAATATAAATTTATTTATATGGACATTATTTGAAAAAGTGTCACATTAGCCTGCATATTGGTGATTCCTGATCACCCATGTACTGGATTCCATAAAACAAGACACACTGGTAGAAACTGCAAAGTGGATACCAAGATCAAAACAGGGAACAAGACCAGGAAAAGGCTACATCAAACCTGAAGGTGGTTGCAAGGTTGTTGATATATTAAAAAGACGAGTATAGGCTGTACTTCCAAATCTAATTAAAGTAATAAGTGTGGTATATTTGGAGAAAAATATGTTCAAAAATCAGATAATGACTGGCATGAGGCATTAGGGCTTTCATAGATTAACAGAAAGCAAACTATGTCATAAAATCTGTCAATTTATCAAGCACTATCCAAGGGTGGTATGGTCTACATTTTAGATAGAAACCTAAAAATGAAGAAGGGGAGGCCAGGCACGGTGGCTCACGCCTGTAATCCTAGCACTCTGGGAGGCCGAGGCGGGCAGATTGCTCGAGGTCAGGAGTTCGAAATCAGCCTGAGCAAGAGTGAGATCCCGTCTCTACTAAAAATAGAAAGAAATTAATCAGCCAACTAAAAATATATAGAAAAAATTGGCCGGGCATGGTGGCGCATGCCTGTAGTCCCAGCTACTCGGGAGGCTGAGGCAGAAGGATTGCTTGAGCTCAGGAGTTTGAGGTTGCTGTGAGCTAGGCTGACGCCACCGCACCCTAACCGGGGCAACAGAGTGAGACTCTGTTTAAAAAAAAGGGGAATTCATTAACCTGTTTTTAAAATTCCCTTTATTTCTCATCATATATCATCAAACAATTTCTTAGCTGTAATTGGTTATACTGCCTAGAGCTAATTAATAGCAGGGAAGGACTAAGGGATACAAGCAACTCAGGCTCTCAAACCCGGTATAAGATGTCATCCGTCTACTGTACATTAATAAGGGCATCCTGGTTTAAAAGGCAGTCTGCTTTTTGTGAATTTGGTTAGCATGAATCAGATTTTTAAAGAAAACTATTTTTGAGCACTTATTTTTGTGTCCCCCAAACATATACATCACCTCAGTATTCTTCGCAATTGTCACATGTAGTCAAGATCATTTACATACAACAGTCCCTCCCCTCATTTATCAGATATTCAATGAGGGCCTTCTGTATACCAGGCATTGTGACAACTGCTACGGGTATAAAAATGAGCAAAAGCAGACACAGTCCCTAACTTCAGGGGACTTTCACTCAATAAAGCAAAAAAGAAGAAGATACTGAGGCACACAGAATTTAAGGTCAAGTTTTTCTTCCGTAATCTCAGTCATAGCTATAGCAACTTTTACTTTAATAATCTTAGCATTCAGTTTTAAGGACCATCAGAATTCTAGAAGCAATGAACTTGAGAATGAGAATGTTTTAGAAAGATATCTCATGTTCATGGATTGTAAGAATTAATATTTTTAAAATGTCCATACTGCCTAAAACAGTTTACAGACCGAATGAAATACCTATCAAAATTTCAATGGCATTTTTCAGAGAAATAGAAAAAAATAATCCCAAAATTCATATGCACAAAAGACCTCAAATAGCCCAAACAATCTTGAGCAAAAAGAACAAAGTTGGAAGTATCACACCAGGTGATTTTTAAATATACTATAAAGCTATGGTAATCATAACAGCATAGTGTTGGCATAAAAATAGACATATAGACCAATGGAACAGAATAGAAAGCCCAGAAATTAATCCACACTTTTATGGTCCATTGATCTTCAACATACAACAAGGAAAGGACAATGTCTTTTGTAAGTGGTGTTGGGGAAACCGTATAACCATGTGCAAAAGAATGAAATTGGACCCTTCTCTCACACCATATATAAAAATATACTCAAAATGGAATAAAGACATAAATTTGTAGACCTGAAACTATAAAACTACTAGATGAACAATTAGGGAAAAATTTTCTTGGCAATGGCAATGATATTTTGTGGATATGATCCCCCAAACACAGTCAACAAATGGAAAAAAATAGATAAATGGAATTGCATCAAACTAAAAAGATACTACATGGAAAAGGAATCAATCAAAGAATGAAAGGACAACCTATGAATGAGAGAAAATATTTGCAAATCAAATATCTGAAAAAGGGTTAATATCCAAAATATACAGGGAACTCAAACAACTCAATAGCAAGAAAAGCAATAACCCAGTTAAAAACAGACAAAGGAGCTAAAAAGACATTTCTCAAAAGAAGACATCCAAATGGCCAACAGGTATATAAAAAAATGTTCAACATCACTAAACATCTGGGGAATGGAATTTAAAATCACAATGAGATATCACCTGATACCTGTTAGGATGGTTATTATCAAATAGATAAAAGATAAATTTTGGTGAGGATGTGGACTAAAAAGAACCTTTGTATATTGTTGGGGGGAATGTAAATTAGTAAAGCCCTTATGGAAAACAGTATGGAACTACTACAAAGATAAAACAGAACTACCATGTCACAGCAATCCTATTTCTAGGTATACATCCAAAAGAAATGAAATCAATACCTTGAAAAGGTATCTGCATTCCCAAGTTCATTGCAGTGTTATTCATAATAGCAAAGATATGGAATCAATCTAAGTGTCCACTGACAGATGAATAAAGAAAACACACACACACACACACACACACACACACACACACTATTGGAATACTATTTAGCCTTAAAAAGAAAAAAAAGGGAATCCTGTCATTTGCAACAACATGGATAAACCTGGAGAACGTTATGCTAAGTGAAATAAGCCAGGTACAGAAAGAAAAATACTGCATGATCTCATATGTGGAGCCTAGAGAAGTTGAACTCACAGTAGCAGAAAGTAGAATGGTCATTGCCAGGGGCTGGCATGCTGTGGGGGGAATATGAAGAGAGATTGTACAAAGAGTAGACAAAATCCTGGAGATCTGTTATGTGATTATAAGTTAATAAAAATATATTATGTACTTGAAAATTACTAAAAGCCTAGATCTTACATGTTCTCACTGCAAAAAACAATAAACATGTGAAGTGACAGATATGTTAATTAGCTTAACTTAATCATTTCACAAAGTATGCATATATTGGACATCATATTGTACACAGTTAATACATACAATTTTTATTTGTTAATTATACCCTAATAAAGCTAGGAAAAAAATTGTTCAACTGCTTAGAAGGAGCTTACTTTAGACAGAAAACAAAATGAATATGGTCATTCCATTTTCTGTTAAATATAATTGCAAGCATTCTCTGCATATTTTATCTAACATAACTCATTGGTCTTGAAATAGGCTGCTGTCACAATATGCTTAGTGGATCCAGAAACTAATCCATCACTAGTGATTTCATTTGGAAAACTTGATATGAACTCATTTTATAAGTGGGGCCACCACTTGTGTCTCCTTTTCTGATGGCAGTTTAGCTGAACTGAAATTGAGCTAAGCACATGAAATAATTAGCCCTTCAAAAGTAAAGAAATTAAAAAAATTTAAAAAAAGAAAACTAAAAAAAAAAAATACTTAGGCTGGGAATGGGGGAAATCCAAATTCCTCCTAAAGCATTGGAACTTCTCCCAGTCTTTCTAATATTAGGGAATATTCTTATTCCCAGAAGTTTCTATCCTTTACTAAGTAATATGTACTCCTTAAAAGGCTCGTGATTTTCTCAAAAGTTAGAAAATACTTGGCCAGGCAGGGTGGCTCATGCCTGCCTAGCACTCTGGGAGGCTGAGGCGGGAGGATTGTTTGAGCTTAGAAGTTTGAGATCAGCCTGAGCAAGAGTGAGACCCCGTCTCTACTAAAAATAGAAAGAAATTAATTGGCCAACTAAAAATATATACAAAAAATTAGCCAGGCATGGTGGCACATGCCTGTAGTCCCAGCTACTTGGGAGGCTGAGGCAGGAGGGTCCCTTGAGACCAGGAGTTTAAGGTTTCTGTGAACTATGATGATGCCACTGTAGCCAGGGTGACAGAGTGAGACTCCATCTCAAAACAAAACAAAAAAAAGAATAAAACAAAGTGAGAAAATACTATACTACAAAGCTGGAGTTTTCTCTGGGTGAGCAATTTCATAGAAAATACAAAGAATGTTTTGTTTGCTTTTGGTCTGGGACTTTTAATGACAGTGGGACAACTAGAGAGATTAGAGAAGAATATGGGAAAACAGCATTGAAATTATTTTTATACAACTCTATTTGGCAGGCCCTCCGGTTGACAAGATATTAATTATACCAATCTCCTTTCTAGTGTAAAAATATAAAAGAATCAGAAAAAATTTTTAGGTATTTTATTCTTTTGGGATATAAAAGACAGATGAAGATATTAAAAATCCTACTTACTTGTAGTATCAATCAATATCTCGTTTGTATTTTTGGGGTTGCTTTTTGAATACTTTGAGTTAAAGTATATTATTCATTCCTTGCTTCCCCCATACCATGCTCCTTACTAAGGTTTTAAAAATAAATCTAATTTAGGTACATGATAATTGATATGGGAATTATCAGAATCTCAATTTGAGAAAGCAGCCACACAATATTATGTTGCCAAACACAAGGTAACTATGACTAAAATTGGAAGTTCTCCATTTTTAAGTCTCTAATATTACAATATTAAACCTCTAATTTTAAAAGTCTAATGTGAATATATATGCACTCATCCATTCATCCACTCATTATTCTATTCATTTATTTAACCAAAAGCACAGTGCTTTGCAGAGCAGAGATGGTCCCTATCCTACGTGCTCTTGGATCTGTGGAGCACAGCCTATCTCTGGATAGAGATGGGACAGCCCTCTGTCCAAGAGGGAACTTTGCTTCAACCACTAGAATATCAATGTCACTCTATCACTGCTTCATTCAATATCCAAGAATTGTGACTCTTCTCTCAATCAGCAACAATAAATGCCAACATTCCATGGTACCAACAGGCTTTAAAACAACAAATTGCCAGGTATTTAGCTTAAAAAATTAAAACAGAGGAGAGGGAAGAAATAATGGAGTAGTAGAGTCAAAGGAATATGGCACACAACTGGTCCTCTGGGTATTTAAGTTATATTTTTTTTTTTTTTTGAGGCAGAGTCTTCCTCTGTTGCCCTGGCTAGAGTGCAGTGGCATCATCATAGCTCACTGCAACCTTAAACTCCTGGGCTCAAGTGATCCTCCTGTCTCAGCCTTCCTAGCAGCTGGGACTACAGGCATGTGCCACTGCCACTGGCCAAGTTATATTAATATCTTTTTATCAAGTTAATCTTTAGAAGAAATATACAATGTATTTCCTGGTTAAGAAACACTTCAGGAAAGGTATGATGCTGGGAGGAGGGATTTTAGGTTTTGGTTGCTTGTTACTCAATAGATCAGTATGTGTCTAGTTCTATAGAAAGAGAAACAAAAGAATTGCTAGGTTTCATAACCTACCTACTTTTGCAGAAAGTATACCCAAAACAGACATCCTTCTTATTAGTGAAAAGATCCAGAACCATCAGGGAAAAGTCATTTGCTGTCACGAGTATCTCCTTTGTCCCTACCATTATGTCAGAGCCTTCAAGTTTCTATTATTAGGGACCACAAGCCCTGGTGCCATCCTGTGTCACAGAATCCTGAGTTTGTATTTCTGAAATTGTGTGTTTTACTATTTCCTCTATTCAATAACTGTATTTTAAAAATAAACAAATATTTGTAGAATTAAACTATAATTCAAAAGAAAACCTCTCAGATTGCTTCACCCAACATATATAGCAACATGTTGAGGAATGCCAGATTTTCACCAAATACAATCAGAAGTCACTGCTCTAAACTTGGTTAGATTCTCTGAAGTAAGCCTAGTACTTTCTAAATACAATTAGATACAATGACTCTTCTACTTTCTGAAATTCTAAAAGGCAAAATTGGTGACAACAGCTATAAAGAGGTAGGTTTCTTTTAATAGCATTTTTTACATGTAAATATACTCAGTTATATGCTTTTTCTCTTGTTTCCGAATCACTCCCCCTATTTTTTAGGCTTTCCAGATATAGTACATTAGTACACTACTAAGTTCAGTGTTGTGGGAAAATACAGACTGAAAAATCACAAAAATGACAGTTTACATCATTTGATAAAAATAGTAATACTTTACCAAATGGAAAATTCCATCAAATAAAATGTCACTCCAATCAGTTGACTTAACTAAAAATAAGAGAGACAGAAAAAAGAAAGTGAGAACTTGGTATGGTACTCAACCCTCGATATACTAGGCTTCTAAAACATATGGTAGATATCTTAACAACTGATGGACAATCCAAAACAAACAGAAACTATACCAGATCAGGAAACACCGATTCCTTTAGAAACAGCAACTAATGTTAGAAAGGAAATGGTAAACAGGGAGCGAAAGCAATGGTGAAAGAAAGTGGTATTTACTTTCAAATCACTTGGCGCTCATATATATTTTAAGAGGCCAGTTTTGAAAAGGTGGACACATATGCATATAAAGGCCGCAGCTAAACTGCGGCAGCTTATACATGGCGCCTTCTCTCTCAAGACCTCTGGTTACTGTCTTAAAGAGAGACTTTCAAAACTGCGAACTTTCAAATATCTTTGCCTCCTATGACTCAAGAAAAAGGTGCCAGTGTATCAAGTGCTACTGTAATTTCCTCCGTTGATTTTCTTTCCCCTTAACACTTAGATGTTTTGGCTGTTTCCTTTTTTATTTTCCAAAGTGAATGCTGATGTTCATGAAAGGTGCCAGATTAACAGCGTGGGGAAAGTAAGAGCTCTTGCTCTATCGAGAGAAAAGTCTCAGTGTAGTGAAGGTGATGAAAGTTTCCCCTATACTGTGCTTGCCCATGTACGTTAGCTCTGATCCACAATCACCCCAGCCCTCCAGTCTTCATGGTCCATTAATGTCTTTCACTCCCCAGGTTGCTAACAGGGGCAATCTTGTTCCTGCTTCTAATCCTATCATTATTATTACTACTTCAGTGAGCTCTAACTCCCTCAGTAAAACTATGTGAAAATTTATATTAGCTGCCATTTTGTTTCAGGACACCAGAAAAATAAATTAAACTGAAGATAGATCTTAGACTCTTGGTAATACTGTAGATTAAAATCCATGAATTTCTTCAAACAGGAGGCAAAGCTTTGAATGGTCAAGTTGAAACAGGCCTTACTAAATTCTGTCACCCACACTTAATTAAAATTCTCATTCAAGGACATTCTAATACTTAACACCATAGATCTTTTGTTTTTCCTTTTGTTTCTTTAGCAAACCAGTCAATTTTATTATATTATTCATTAGCAACTATGGTAAAAGTTTGATGGATGTTGAGGTAAAAACTATCATCACATAGGAAATCTGAAAATCACTGTCAAGTAGAGAAAAACATCTCTTTCCTGTATTTATAGGTGTTCCAAGTTTCTGAACTGTCTGGGCACTTTTTAATGATAAATTAATCCCTCCTATGCCCAGTGATCTATGAAATCACTTTGCTGCAACTAGTCAGATACCCAGTAACTATTTATTATTGACACTATGCTAGTTTTTCATGCAAAATACGAGGACCACTAGACAATAACCCTTCTAGTTGAGAGTTTATAACAGTAAGGGAAGTAAGGCTAGTGACCATACACAAAACATTAATGGAATAATGAAAATTAATAGTGAATGCACTGAGTAAAACTAATAATTACTAAATAATTATTTGGTAAGATCACAGTTTAAATCCCACAGTTGTTCCCTATCTGCCATTGTTCTCCTTTTTGTCAAAGACCAAATTCTCTGCAGCTAGAGTAGATTTTCATCTTGACATGACTAGCATTTCCTGTAATTTCTAATTTCTAGAAGGGCTGGAGAATGAGAATTGCAGGATACAAATGACTACAGCAAACACATGGTAACACTTAGATGAAGGGTGCCCTGGCTACATCTCGTATGGAAATCTTGGAAAATTTTAATTTGGGAACCTTTGGCTGTTTTTTTTCTTTGCCATGTGTAGCCTTTATCAAGCAAGTCCTTATGGTATTAAAACATCTGGCACTGGCTCAAGTCTATGCTATTGCTGGCAGGGGATCTAATTGGGAAGGAGGGGTGGAGTAGTTACCTTTATCAGGAATGACCTTAATGTTATGGAAAAGCTCCTTCCTACCCACTGCTTAAACAGCCTTATTGAAAGCTTTAAACCCAGATATGAGAAAGGAGATTATCTCCAAGAGCAGCAGCAATTTATTGTAATTATGTTAGTACAAACATCAGGAAAGTGGAAAATGTTATGTCAACTTAATAGAGGAGGGCAACACCCTGTGTATAGGTCCTAGGCAAGCTCTGCTGGGGAAACCAACCCTAACCCATAATTCCAAGGGAGGCCTTGGTTTCCCAAACTGCAAGAAAATTAGGACCTAACTACTTAGAAAACTAGTCACTACATGCAGTGTGATACCCAATGTGTGGGAAGCTACAGGAATCTGCTCACCAATAGACACCAACAGATACCTGTTTCTACTCCCTCAGTGAATATTCCCTATTGCCACAAGACAACAAATATCTCTCTCCCAAAGATACCTGTCAGTACTATATCACATTCCTAACAGTGGAAGTCAAAACAACAAGGCCCATTTTACCTATACAACACTCTAGCTTCCAACAGTGAAGCACCTGTCTATCACTTTGGAGGTTGGCCTTCAATTGCAATTAGAGCAAAATCAGGTCAAACCTGGGCCTCTCTGTGCCTTAGCCACCCAAGTGAGAGTGGATTTTGTCCCTAACTCTCTTCTTCATTACATAATAAATCTATTATTGGTTTCTCCTGACTGGACTTTTGCATCTTTCATGATTTGGCTTCTCTTATCACATCTTCTTATTTTTTGTGGTGGGAGATATACAAGCATGGATTTCCAGAAGTTGATATATCACACAAAAGGCATCAGTGAACAATGGCAAAAATCAGTTTTGTGGACATGTCACTAAGGCTTTCCACTACATGGAATGGTCTTCTAGTCAAATAAAAACTGCATGTAATTTTCATCTCAAGGAATAAAAGTCAGAAGGGTAAATCTGAGAGACTCAAATTATTGACTCTCCTGGTCACAAAGAGAAAATAGGAAAAGTAATAAAAGCCTTAAGAGCAGAAAATGACAGGTGAGGCTAATGAATGACAAAGATACAAGAAACCTAGTGAGTCAGAAAAAATGACAGGCCACAAGATGGTGTAGACTTTATGTGGAAATCACCAGTTAAGACACCAAGAAAGCTGATAAATACTGAAAGAGTTATGAAGATAAATACACTCAGGTTTTGGACAAAGAGTGCATAAAATAAGACCAAGCAACAAATACTTTAAAACAAGTTATTTTTTCCCATCACAATGCACGTTAGTGAAGTTCAATTTAAAAAGGTTGCAGTGGTTTAGTAATCAAACAGCTCAAAACAATGCATGGTTCTACTCATCAAGAATGCTTGTTTACTTTGGCTGATACGCTGCAATTATTAATTTGATTATCTGATTTAAAACAGAGTCAGGAACATTTGCTCTTAGCTTTAATTTCTTAAGTAGCAAATTCTAGGAGTCACTATGCTAAGGGCCAACTGCAACCCAAGTTGGAATCTTCTTACGGGAAGAAAAGATATAAGATAAACAAGCTGGATTCTCATCATTCCAAAGCTGAGTTTAATAACACAAAATAAAAAAGGGTAAAACTAAAACTTCTGGGATTTGAATAATGGGCTTTATGACTACATAGAAGAAATACTTTTTTTAAAAAGGAGACTTTGGGGAAGAAAATTATAGATGATCACCTCATAAAAAGGGGTGAAAGACAGGACTCAAATTTATCCATCTGTGGGTAGTAGTTATGATAATTATGGGGAAGGAGGAAAAAAGGGTGTTGGCAAAAGTATTCAAAAGAAGTACCTAACTATTGCAGTCATGAAGAAATTTAGAGATTATGTAGGGAAATGATTCACACAAAGGAAACAATTAAAAGACAACAAAAACAAAATTTAAACTAGAGCCAAAGATCAGATGAGGACTAGGGGAAAACATCAGTTTGGGTTAGTTTCTGAGGTTATCTTAATAGGGGCAGTAGAACCGGAGCTGGCCTCTCTTACTCTCCTGACCCCCAGTACACCTACATCCTAGTACACCTACACAGTTTTATAACTACAACAAATTTTATCCAGAGATCTATGGCTAAGGGCTTTCCAATCTAATTTTTTATGGTTTTTCAAGACCTTGCATTTCTCTTTTTTATAAAACTTCAATTGTACTTCCTATTTGCTTTTCTCTTTTCTACCATTCTTCATTCTGATTCTGGTACACATGGGTTGGAAAAGCAGTAGTGGAGGTGTAGACACAGCTGGCTTGGGGCAAAGGGATGGTGGGTAGGAAGTAACTGCATTTTGCAGCAAGTAGAACAAAGGATTAAGATCTTCAAAACCAAAGAAAGTTGCTCCTGCATTCTTCCCTCCTTTCAGTCCTTCAACTTCTTGGGAAATGTTAGAAATCTTGCAAAACTCAAAAACTTTCTGAGTTCATAACAATCTTCTTCATACCTAAGTGTGTTTACTACTACTGCTAACATTTTACATGTAAATTGTATTTATTCTTGCTCATATTTTGTAAACAAAATTTAACTTTAGAATTATGAGAATTAGGTTATAAGATTACTTTTTTTTTTTTTTGAGACAGAGTCTCACTCTGTTGCCCAGGCTAGAGTGAGTGCCATGGCGTCAGCCTAGCTCACAGCAACCTCAAACTCCTGGGCTCAGGCAATCCTTCTGCCTCAGCCTCCCAAGTAGCTGGGACTACAGGCATGTGCCACTATGCCCGGCTAATTTTTTTTTTTATATATATATTTTTAGTTGGCCAATGAATTTCTTTCTATTTTTAGTAGAGATGGGGTCTCGCTCTTGCTCAGGCTGGTTTTGAACTTCTGACCTTGAGCGATCCACCCGCCTTGGCCTCCCAGAGTGCCAGGATTACAGGCGTGAGCCACCGCGCCCGGCCATAAGATTACTTTTCTAAAATTTGGTTTATCATACTACACTCACATTTCCTAAACCAGTGGTTCTTAACATTTGGGTTTCATAAGAATTGTCAGGGATGCTATTAATATGGATTCATATTTAGTAGGTTTAGAGTGGGGCCCTGGAATCTATATTTTTAACAAGCATCCAAGGGGACTCTTATACACATACAGTGGGGCTGGGACCCCACTCAGAGACTCTATCCTAATCCGAGTCCCCTAGCCTCCCAGCTTCACCTTCTCCAAGACAATGTGTTTCCTAGTGACAGTAGTCTAACAGTTTCCGGTAGTTCATGCTGAATACTGAAACAAAAATACAAAGTGAGCAATCTGAAAAAGAAAATTATCACCAACAAGATTGCACTTTCAACAATGCAAGGTGCTATACAAATACAGGAAAGAAAGGGAGGTGCCCTGGTTGTAACTCCATTTCCTTGAATAAGACAAGGTCTGGTATTATGAATGAGCTATTATAGTTGGCTTTTCTGTTCATGAGAGTTGAACCTTTATAGGCTTTCTGGTTCTGTCCTGTATGCTGCAATCTGGCACCCCCTTCCCCAGCCTGATGACAGCCTTGTAGAGCCAGCCTTGATTTCTCAAATTATAAGAAAATTAAAACCTAACTACTTAGAAAAGCTATAAAAGTGAAATCCAGTATCCAATGGGTGTGAGGCTATGAGAATCTGCTTGCCAACAGACACCAATAATTCTCCTGCCTCTACTCTCTCAGCAGCCAGATCTTCCCCACCTGTACCATAAGGGGAAACTCAAAACACCAAGAATCTCAGACAAACTCAGCAGCCAGAATTCCTTGTGACGACACTGTGTACTTCTGTCTTTAAACCCCTAACTCTTACTCTTTTAGGTACTGTCACCACCTAGTCTGGGTCCTGGGTCCTCAACCCCCACCTTTTATGCCCTCTCTTCCTGCAATCCCTTTTTTGGTTTCAAAATATCCTGCTGACTACTCTGTTCTGATATTACATGATGTCTCTTAATTCCTTATGTCTTGCTTTGACCTTACAACTATTCTTTCAAATGTCACTAGTAGCCAGATTTAATGGGATTTTCTTAATCTTCTTTCCCTACTTAATCATTCTGATGGGTGACCCCACTGCACTTTTCCTTCTGTTGGTTCTTCCCTTGGTTTCAGTGGTAACATAATTCTCTTATAGACACAATGAATATTTGATCTGCTGAGTATTAATCTTTACAACCTGGCACAACACAAAAAATGGAAGATATGTTCAGCAACCAATATACACAACGTTCTTGAGCCCAAGACAGTTTCAGTTCACCCTGCCTGATTATGCAACCCAATAGGATCCTACAGGAGCTATGTTTTACTTGGAGTTTAGGATTTTTAGAGAATATGTAAGGGGGAAAAACCCCTCAGTTTGTGAATTTGTGTCAAAATTACCTTACAAATCCCCTAGGAAGGCCTCTAGGGAGCCAATATACTGTTTCTCATTAGGCCCAACCCAAGTGGATTTTGCCTCCAGCTTTGGTACAGATTGCTATATCTTTGGTTGAATACAGATGGAATAGCTGGCTTGTATTTAGGATGCATGTTGTACAAAACAATACCACACTGAGCAAGGTGAGATGCTGATTTTGAGAAAGGCATGTGGGAACATATGCGGACCGAGGAAAATCAATACACATCTTCCATTTCAGGTTCACTTCCAGGAATAGGCTCATTCAGTATAAACTGAGAAAACTTGTCTCCACTACATAAATTTTTATTCTCTTTCTTTTAATATTAATTTGCTGAGTATGTGCAGTTGAATTCATGCAAATTTAGTGTTTGTATGACATAACTTCACTGTAGAACCTGAGTGGTTATCATTCAATAAATAAACATATGCACATGCTCTTGACTTTTAGCACCCTAAAGATAAACAAGTAACAGAGGCAGACACTAGATCAAGTATGAAGATCACAGCCTAAGCATGAAGATCACCTTAAGAGGACTGGACGTTTTCCTTGCAAAAACTCCTTGAGTACATATATCAAAGACATTTGTAATACAGTAGAAAAAATACTAGGTGTCAAGGGATTCAAAGGATTCTAATCGTAATTCTGACACTAAGTGACCAGGGTTAGTGTCCTCACCTATAAAATGCTTACAGAGAGCAACTGCTTCACAGAGTTGTTTCAAGGTTTAGAAGGAAAAATGCATGTCAAAGCATCTATCATAACCACTGGCACATGGTAGGTACTTGCTACAGGTTTGTTCAATATGAATCTGTCAAACTGAAGCTGAGAGACAAAGCAGCCATGTAAGGGAAGAAAACATTGACAGTGCAGGGCACATAGCAGGTGCTACGTAAGTATTTACTGAACTAAATTGAGACAGACATCAAGCTGACTTGACCGAGTAAATATGTAATTTGCCTGTTCTAACATTCTTTTATTTTTGCCACATGGTCATTGGTACAGAGTCCACTTATGGCTTCATAAACACGAGCTTAAAACAAAAGTGCTTCTAATCAGATTTGGCAAGAAAAGGAGAGAAACATAGGGTGAGGTAAGTGTGAGGCTACAGTGCTGAATAGCAGGGATGGCAGTACCTCATCCATGAGTCACACAAACACCGAGCAGTACACAGATAGAGATAATTCACAGGTAAACGCTGCACGAGTCATTACATCACCCCTCCTCTGCCCTTTCTTCATCACTCATGTCGCCGGGCCTCTGATGCAACCCAGCAAGAATGTCCGATTTGCAGACAACAGGGAACTTTAGAACACACACATACATACTCATCAGAGAAAGCAACATGAACCCAAACTGAAGTTTCTGGTATTTCCTTTTGTTTAAATTATGCTTTAGACAGGAAGTCTTATGGTGGGATGTGTAACTAGAGATGAAGCCATCTGGTCTAAAGGCCTACAGGACTAGGCTTCATCATTTTGGACAAGTCACTCCAGGCCTATGGGCCCCATTTCCACGTCTGTACAATTAGATGATCTTCAAGATCCCTCTCAGCCGTGCAATTTCATCATTAAAAATTCAGGTCAAGTCACACTCATATGATGGGCAGATAAATGTTCAGTTGTACAAGTCAGGTACAAAATCAGCTTTATTTCTTCTCAGTTATCAAGGTCGCTCACATTTTAGACTGCCTCCATCCCACCCTGAATTACTAGGAGAGTGTGAAGCTGTATATAAATCTCGTGAAAGCAAGTAAAAAATGGCAGGTAGAACTGGTGGTTCTAAAAAATGTGAATGTTCACACCTGACATTATAGGGATATGCTAGTCTAAACCACAGACGCTTAAAAGCAAATGCTCATCAGGGGATATAATGTAGTAATGCTTACCCTCTGTAGTGGCAAGAAGTTGTGAGGAATGAAGAAAATAATTCATTATAACTTATAACTTAAAAGGGATGCTCTAACCCTAACTGTAAACTGAAATCAGGATGAGTCTGTGCATGATTTACCCAAAAGATAGCAGGTTTTGAATACAACACAATAAGCCCCATACAATGAACAACTCATTAGAGACACAGACCTGTACAGAGCAAGGAGGAGGTAGTCAGCCCCTGTGAGCTTCTGTCATAATGTTTTCCACCTGCAGCAGCACCACACCTTTTCAGAGCTGGCCAATGCAAACATTCAGACATGTATCACTGGAAGATTTGCAATGGCATCTCCAGACAGGGATGTTTCCAACAAAATTTAGGATGGGGGGAAAACAGACAAACCCACTGGAGATGAAAACCAAGTGCCTCATGGTGTACTGCTCACAGCCCACACTGTGTGGGGTCCCTACCTTGCATGCTGAATGGCTCGGGGGAGGGGAGGTCACCCCACTGCACCTGGAGCAGCAATCAACAAGGCACCCAGCCCTTTAATTGTTCAGCCAAATGATTTATGAAGCTTGGCAGCAAAGACAGGGCAGACTGGTTTAAATTCAAAGGATCCAACCTACAGGTATTTTGAAAACGTTGGCCACATCTGAACTAGCATTGCTCCTTTTGGGAGGGGATAGAACAGAAAGGGAGAAGACGTGACCTGCCTGCCAGGAAGACAGGACCCAACTAGATGGAACATGCCTCCCCACTCCTTCCCCACCCCATCACTTACCAATGTTTTGGCCAACTTTGTTCCTACAAAAAGCAATAAGACATGTACAGTCCTAGAGATGTAAAATTCCAGAACCACCAACACATTCTCATACACTAGGCTCAGTTGGTTTGTTCTGATTGATTATTGATGGTATAATCATTTTGATCAACTAAAGCAGGGATCAATTTTTTCCCTAAAGAGCCAGATTGTAAGTATTTTAGATTTTGTGGGCTACATGGTCTGTTGCAACTACTTACCTCTGCCATTGCAGCACAGAAGCAATAGACAATATCCAAATGAATAAGCATAGCTGTGTTCCAATAAAATTTTATTTATAAAAAGAGATGAAGGATGTGATTTGGTCTGCTGGCCATAGTATGTTCCCAAGTAGCTGAACTATGATAAAGAGAAAGGGTATGGCTAGTAGTACCAAATTTATCACTACTTAACACAATTTAAATCTAAGCTCCACTTTTGGGAGGAGAACTAACCTCTAAAATAATTAACCTTCATTAATAGTAGGTACAATAAGTCCCCCTTTTCAGGAAGAATACATGAGTGTGTGTATGTGCGTCAGAGAGAAATATAGGGTAATGCAAAGGGAACTGAACAACAACAACAAAAATCTATCACTCAATGATTTAACTAGGTTATCTTATGAAAATGTAGTTTGCACTAATCACTGAGCTACCCTTACAAGTGTGTTGCCAAAGGGCAACTACAGGCTTTAAATACACATTTATATATAACACAGTCACCCAGTAAATTCTTTTTTCATCAACTTGTATGTTATTTGTGTACACATTATAAAATGATTCAAATGATAAACACCAAAGTTAATGGTGACTTCTGGGGAATAAGGGTTAGAACTATCACTTTTAGCAATATTATTTCAATTTTCATAAGGATATATTATTTTGTGAATTTTATTTTTCTTTTGTAAAGAACTGGTAGGGGTAGGCAATCTTTGGCGCTGCAATTTATAACTATTTCTTGACTTGAATCATCCACTGAAGGCATTCTGTGATTCTTTTCTAAGCATGGCTTCTCTTTTCTTCAAACTTTCACTTGCTTTTACTCTTTCTTCAGCTCCTTCTCCCACCCTTGATTCAGCCTAGCAGCAGTCACACATATTCCTAGATCTACAACTTATATTCATTCAACCGTAGTGCTATTAAATATTAATATATGACTCTCCTAACTTAATAGGAGGGACAGATAAAACAAGAAAACAAATAAATACACAATTTATTTTCAGATTGTGGTAAATGCTCTGGGCAACAGGGTGATGGGGAGGTCCTGCTGGCCTCCTAAACGTTTTTCCCCAGTGAAAAGCAAAGTCACCTGAGAATATCACCTGAGAAGGTGATAATTAGGCAAATACCTGAGGGATAAGGAGGCAGGAAGGAATTTGAATGAAGCAAATTCCAAGCTAAGTGTAAAGTTTTTTGGTCTTGACTCTAGGCCAGTGTTTTCAATTCTGATTACACATTTGAATCAAGTGAAGCACTTTCAAAAAGCCCTGTTGCAGGCCATTAACTCTCTGGAGGTGGAGTCTGGTATTTCTTTTCTTTTCGTTTTTTAAGCCAGGACTGAGAACCACTGTTCTAGAGTCTAGAGACATCTTTATACCAACATGAACAGAGGTCCTCAGAGAGCAGAATGGAATTGAACTATGTGTGAAACTGTACTATAAAGTTTTATCATGGTATGTGTTTTTTTTCATCTAGCAGATTAACTTGATGCATTGTTTGGTGATGTGCTGAAGCCTTGAGGATTCTCCCCTTACCACTGAGCAAGAGACCATGAGAAACAACACAGATCTTTTAATTGAGACCTTTTGCCTGAGCCCCTGGCAAGTTGTAAAGCAAATGAACCATCAAGTGACAGACTTCTTTGATGTGTTTAGCAAAGGGCTGATTGAAAAGGCTAGGCACTGAGCTCCTCCCAGAAGGCTAACAGATTCAAGACTCACTGAAGACAAGAAGTTCCCAAGGCAAGGATTTAGCCAATATGGTGTAAAGATACACATGTTCACATATTCATATGCGCCCCTCTCGCCCAACTCTTAAACAAATAACAAAGATCACTGGAATTTGCTGGTAATTTTCTAAATAATTTTAGGCAGTTGTCGCAATTTCCTTTTGTTCACCCATCCACCCATCCACCCAACATACAGATACTACTGAACACTGACTATATATATACTCACTACTATGCTGCAGGGGATATGCAAGTCTCCCATTCCAGTGGGAGACAAATACAGGAATAATCACAGTAGAATGTGATATGTGCTATGAGACACTGGCCCTCTTCTTTAGCCCTGCTATTTCTATACCTTGCACTTTCTTCTATAGTGCTTATCATACTTTCTATAATTTGCTTAAATATGTTCTTTCAACTAGAGATCCTTAAAAAACAAGGAGTGTTTTTCTCTGTATCCTCAATACCAAATATAATTCATGGCATAAAACTGGCATTCAACAACTATAAATTGAATCAGTAACAGACATAATATGAGGAATATAGGTAGATAGCAGAAGTAGTGCCTATGGGAGCTACAGAAGGCTTCACAGAGTGGCAATATCAAAGCTGAGCCTTAAGGGATGAATGAAAAATCTCGTGGTGGAGGTTTACTCTGGGTGTGTGCTTGGACTTTGTCCCAAAGACAGTGGAAAGCTACTGAAAGTTTCTAAGCTGCGGGGAAAAATCAGGCTTCAGTTTAAGAATCATCTCTCTGGAAGCACTGTGGAAAATGAATGTGAGTGTGGGGAAAGAGTCAGTCAGTCTGGGGGCAGGGAGGCTGTGATATTGCAGTTGCCAGCAAAGATGGATTCAGAGCAATTCAGGATGTTGAATTAACTGGCAGCATGTGGCTGGCTGGGCTTCATAGCAAGTGTTTTGTGAACACTTCTGAGTTCATCTATTCTTCTTGAGCTTGTTTCTCCTTTGCTCAGATCCTCTCCTTTACTATAGCTGTGAGAGAAATTATTCTGTCTTGTCCCATTATATGTATTGTTGTGCTAACTTAAATCTTTTGTGAAACAAGGTGGAGACATATACATACCAGTCAATTAGATACAGTGGGAAAGGGAGACACAAGTTTTGGCTTTCTGCAAGGATGACAGGAGAATGGTGGGGCCATTAGCCAAACCATGGACAAGTACAGAGGAGGCTGCTTTGGGAGAAGATAATGAGTTCCATTTGGGCATTCAAGAGGAGCCTGCTAGAAATCAGCTGGAAATAATGGCTGGAGCTCAGAAAGCATGAAACACAGCTTCAGGAATTGGTGACATATATGTTACTGCTGAAGCCAGTGGTGTGCTGTTGAACTAGCTCTCAGAAAAAATGAATAAATATATAAAGCAAGCCCTGATCTGTAGCTTTTACTGATTTCCATGGTGTAAAAACCCCCACCTTGGCCAATTTCAAGCTACCCACTGAACAAAGAGTGGAGAAGAGATGTACACCGGTTCTTAGGAGCTGGCTCCATCACACTGCTGGCTGAAGCCAAGGGACAAAATGAAGAGCAAGAGAACTGGGAATAAAACCCTGGGAAGTATGGACATTTAAGAGATGGGGAGAGAATATGAGCCAGGAAAGGGAGCTTGAGGAAAAACGGTCATAGGAATAGGGAGCAAAAGGAGTCACAGAAGCCCAGGAAAGAAAAAATTTCAAGATGGATAAAGTGGCCTATGGTGTTGTATGTTGTTAAAAGGTGAAGTGAGATAAATGAGGATAGAGAAGTATCCACAGGTGTGACTAGGAGTATGCTGCAATGACCTTTGTGGTGTCCGTGGAGTGCTGGGAGCCCAAGTGTTGGCGAGGAATGAATGGGAGGTGGACAAGGAGCAGAGCCTACTGGAAGAATGGAAAGGCAGGTTCAGGGAAGGGCTAGAGGAGAAATTGGATGGAGGATCACCTCTCATCCCCACCCCTTTTTAAGAAGAAAGTCTGAGGATTTTTTAGGTTAAGGGGAAGGAGATGGTGGAGAGAAATGGAGAGGCTGAAGATACACAGGTGCGAGCGCCCACTTGTAGGTATCTGTCCTAGAAGAAAGCAGCAGTCATGGCATTAAGAATGTGCATTACAGATGAAGTGAATTCAAAGAGTGAGAGAAGGAACACTTCTTTCTCTCAAAATGGGATACCAAGTAGTTATTAGGAAGACTAATAGTTTGGAGGTTAATCTTTCTTTAATTAGCTCAAAAAAATATCAAAAAGTTTTATGATCAAAAGGTAGCCAGGAGATAAGAAGACAAATATGAGGATGACTAAAGGTCTACAAAAGCTACAGAACTAAGTGCCACTTCTAGAAAAGTGGTACAACACACAAGTCCTACTTCCCTTGGTAACTGATAGTGTTTTGTAAATGTCTAATTTCAAAAATGAACATTCTTTGAGTGCATATATAAATATAGCTCTCCCTATTCAGAGAATGTTTTGGCACACAAACATTTAAACACATGGAAAATGGATTAAAACTGACCCTATTGTTTTATTTTTTTTTTAAGAGACAGTGTCTCCCTCTGTTGCCCAGGCTGGAGTGCAGTGGTGTAATTATAGCTCACTGTAACCTTGAACTCCTGGACTCAAATGATCCTCCCGCTTCAGCCTCCCAAGTGGCTACAACTATAGGCACGTATCACCATACCTGGCTAATTTTTTAATTTTTTTGTAGAGACAAATTTGCCCAGTCTCTATATTGCCCAGGCTGGTCTCAAACTCTGGGCCTTAAGTGATCCTCCTGCCTCTGCCTTCCATAGTGCTGGGATTACAAGTGTGAGCCACCACGCGTGGTGCTCATCTTATTTAAAGATGTTTTCAATGGGCTACCCTGTAGTTAGAAAATGTTACGAGAAAACACTTTCAGATCTAAAATAGAGATATTTTAGGATAGATTTGTCCTTTACAAATATGTATTATTTTATGGAACTAAGTAATTTTTCAGATGGTAATAGATCTTTCTGAGATTTAGTACTCTTTCAATAGTGTGCTAAATTTCCACAGACAACTAACTGGTTTTAACTCTATGGTCTAGCAAATGCCTGGGATGATTCTTCTGAAAAATTTTATTCAACTTGGATCTTGACTCTTGATGTGGAAATCCTGAGCCCACATTTTTAAAGTGGATTATCTTCAGACACATCATATTTTGATTTACATTTTAATAAGGTTTGTGTTATAAGAGAGTGACTTATAAGTTAGATTGCCAGATACTTGGTATTTAGGCAAAATCAAAACTCTGTTACCTCATGCTATTCTTATTTTATCATTTCATAAATATTCTCTAGTTTCATAGCTCTGTGTACAAAGTTTTAAATTATTAACAAATCTATTATTTACTTCAGAGGAGGTGACAGTAAAGATCACTGAAACATTCTTTGTATTTTTTTCTGGAAGCACTTATGCTGTTTCCCTGCTGCCCTCCCTGCCCACCCTCCATCTATTGTGAGTTAGGTCCTGGCAATTTTGAAAGAAATCGCTAGTATTCCTATGTGTAGCTACGATTTCTAATACCACTGGGGTATTAGAAAGAACAATGGACTTGGAGGACTTAGGCTGAAAACCTATATTTGTCATTTAATAGTGACATGCAACTCATTTTCTCAATAATATGCTCAATATTTTTCAGTAACAGGGTTAAAAAGATAACAGGTAAAATCACTTCATTATTTTCAACAGGACCATTTCTTAGAATAATTACTATTATTATTTCTAAATAACATCACGGGGGACATTCACTGACTATTCTAAAACCTTTGGAAAGGTGTGTACCCTTGTGAGTGGGTCTTACAATTTACAAATAGGTAGATCAGCCATTTGAAATGGTCACATTTATTACTAATGAGAACATATTTTCCTTAAATAAGACACAGACTGCTTATTTGTAAATGAGTGAGAATTTTCTGCTGTAAAACTAATAAGCATTAACTTTTTAATTCAGTTATGGGGGATAGGTGGGAGGAATTTACTTAGCCATATATTAGGAAAAGCTCCTGACTCTCAGTGACGTTTGTCTCACAGACCAGATTATGTGTGTCTTGTCATTTGGGGATGTTTCTTGAGCACTCATATTTTTATTTAATTCCCAAGACTGTCTTTTATTTCCAATCAAAGTTTAAGCTCCAAGAGAAAAAGAACATACTTTTTCTTTTTTTGTGGGGGGAGGTGGATAATGTCTCCCTCTGTTACCCAGGCTGGAGTGCAGTGGTGCAATCATAGCTCATTGTAACCTTGAACTCCTGGGCTCAGCTGATCCTCCTGTCTCAGCCTCCCAAGTACCTAGGATTATAGGTGCATGCCACCATGCCTGGCTAATATTTAAATTTTTTTGTAGAGATGGGGGTCTTGATATGTTGCCCAGGCTAGTCTTGAACTCCTGGCCTCAAGTGATCCTCCCACCTCAGCCTCCCAAAGTGCTGGGATTACAAGTGTGAGCTGCCACGCCTGGCCTGGGGCACTTGCTCTCTTTGTTGGATAAAAATATGAAGGGAAATTCTTCTCTTTAGAAAGGTATTATCTTTTACAAATATATGTGGGGGTTTTTTTCCCTTACCTTTTCTCCCCAGCCCCCCTTGGGCACCTGAGGGGAAATGGGTTTTCAACTCTGGCTGCATATCAGAATCATACCAGGGAGATTTGGAACAATACTGATGCCAGGATATCCCCAAGATTCTGATTTAATTGGTTTTAAGTGGAGCACAAGCACTGGTACTTTTTAAAGGCTCTCCAGTAATTGCAGCCAGAATTGACAACCTGCATATAATTGCAGCATATAATGTACATTCATTTAATAAATCTTTGTTAATTTGATTGTAAGTTGAGAGGAGGTGTAATCAGGCTTAGAGGGGGTTGAACATTCTGTGTTCACTTTGTTATGTCTCAGCACTTAGCAAGTGCCTGATAGTATGAGGCTCTCGGTGCAAGCCTAGTGGGACTGTGATTGGGGTAACTGGATCAATGGTAAGTTCTCTGATGACTAGGTGCTATGGTTCAGTTGGCTATCTGTGGTTTCTGGTTCAAGTCCTGATATGGAAACAGGATCTCTCTCTATCTCTTTTCTCTCCTTTCTTGACTGCCCTCTCTACCACCCAGTAGAAATTCTGTTAGAACTGACACTTTCTGTTTTGTTCATCACTGTATTTCTAGGGCTTAGGCAATATCTAGCATACAACAGCTGCTCAGCAAATATGAGCTCAATATATTTCTCTTTCTCAAACAAACACATACATGCAAATAGAGAGTTGAAAAAATAGTCATTTATGGGATTTTAAGACTCAGCCTTCTCAGTATTACTTTTATTAAAAAATAAAATACTAGCATTATTATTCTTGGTAGGTATAATCCTTCTTCCCTATGAAGCAAGTACCAAGTGCTTTGGAATAAGGGAAGAACTACTCCAGTTTTTTTATCCACCTTAAGATTGACTACGTACAGTAATGAGCTTTTATGAAACTGGTCAGAATAAATAGAAGTTTGTTACTTCCACTTTTCTTTCTATCACATCAATGTCTAACTTTTAATATTAACATACCAATAACATATTAGCATATTAAAATATGATTACCTTACTCTTTGTCCCTTAGATATTTTTCTGCAAAAAAAGTTATTAGAGAAGAGAATAAATTGATGAATATTATTTTACAAACTACTTCGAATGTAACACTTCCACCATTTGAAAATCTTTTATAATAAAGGCAGAGTAGATTGTGGGAGCAGTGAAATGCAGGAGAGGAAGGACTAAGATAACAAAGTCAGAGCTCCAATGGAGGAATGGAGATGAGGGCTGGAATCAACTGGGAAAACCACCCATACAGAAGTGCTGCAGCTTTAGGGCTCCAGAAAAAGTTGAGGACATGCTAGCTGGGTAAGTAGATATCAGATGGGAAGTGGTCCTATCTGGGGAATTTTCCCCTATTTGCCCTCTCTGCCTTCACCCCCATCACCATGTTATTACTTAGATAGAGTCCTAGACATGTGGCCCGGTCCCTGAGAAGGTAGAACAGAACTCAGAACTGAGCATATAAAACAGGAATCACAACAGAGGTGCACTTTGTGAGCTTCAGAGTCAAAAGCCTCACTTAAATTTACACTTAATTTATTTCCAATAAGAATATAATAATAGGCCGGGCGCGGTGGCTCATGCCTGTAATCCTAGCACTCTGGGAGGC
>VBSM01000272.1:70431002-70446309 GCA_008086735.1 Cheirogaleus medius
AAAAAAAAAAAAAAAAAAAAGTATGGTTTGGATTAAAATAAAAGATCCCACAACGATTCTTTTAGTTTTTTATAGAATTAAAAAATCATTGAAAAAGAACAGTAAAAATAAAATTCTTATGAAGCATGTATTGACAAGCAATGAAATTATGGCTCATCCTTACATTCTGGTGTACAGCTCTTTTTTTTCTTAACTTTTATTTGATTAGGAAAATATAGCTATTCCTCAGAAATGGAATAATAGCCTGGAAAAACACTATCCTCAACATCTTTTGAGGATCCAATAGGATTAGAGACTGGCAGTTCAGTTTTAGAACTATGTGCACTATTGTTTGCCAGATCAAGTTAATGAAATGTTTACTGCTAGAGTGTTATTTTTAAGTTAACAAAAGCATTTTTGCTGACTTGCTCACTGGACATACGCATGCAATTTGAAATGGAATTTCAAAATACTTTTATTATATGCACCTGTGAAGAAAATAACTGAGGTCTCAGGACTGTGCTAAACTAATTCTGACTTTTGGGTCATGTTAATAGCAGAATTGTTAGTCTTGTCAGACATGTGGCTTTCTATTTTAATAAGGTTAAGGCCACAGGATTTAAGCTCCTTAGCTTAAATCTCTTGCACCTAAATATTTCTTTGTATAGTTTCCCAATATTCTCTTGTCCTCCTAACTAGATCAGGCTTTCTCTACCTTATTTATTGGAAATAAATTAAGTGTAAATTTAAGTGACGCTTATGACTCTGAAGGTAGACTGGATAATTCTTTGTTGTGGAAGGTTGCCCTGTACATTGTAGGATGTTAAGCAGCATTCCTGGCTTCTACTCACCAGATGCCATAATATTTCCCACCCCTAGTTGTGGGACATTGCCAAAAAATATCCCCAGACATTGTCAAATGTCTTCCAGGGTTAAGGGGGAAGTATCTTCTACTGAGAACCACTAGACTAGAGGAAGATCTGTTCTCCCCCCACTACTGGAGTTCTTGGACCCATACTCATCACCACATCATTTAATTTTAGTAAGTCTCTCTCTCTCTCTCTTTTCAAACTGCAAGCTACAATTTAATCGACAAACTAACGTCTTAATTCTCTCCATTAAAAAATATAACTATAATAACTGACCACCCCCTCATGTAAGCTGTGCAGCTCATGCAGCTACTGTCTTCTCTGTTTTCCTTTACTATGAACTTTCATAGAGACTAACCTTCATTAGCACTTCTCAAACTGTGTTGTTAAAAATAACTCTGCCAGTGATATACCTTTTCTTTATTTTTTTAAAAATAAATTCATGAGTGGATTAACAAAATGTGGTATACATACACCATGGAGTACTACTCAGCCATAAAAAAGGATGAATTAATGACTTTTAAACAATTTGGATGGAACTGAAGACCATTATCCTAAATGAAGCATCTCAAGAATGGGAAAAAAAACACCACATGTACTCTCTATTAAATTGGAACTAACCGATGGGCACACATGTGCATAGAGGGAAGTAAAACTCACTGGAAATCAAATATGGGGAAGGAGAGAGGGAAAAACCTACCTCACTGGTTGGTATAATGAACACTATTCAGGTGATGGGCACACTTATAGCTGTGACTCAAGCATTACAAGAGCAATTCATGTTAACAAAAACATTTGTACCCCTTAATATTATGAAATAAAAAAACGAAAGCAAAATACAAACAAACAGAAAAAAAAAGTGTACAAAACCCACCAAGCATACATTAATTATTCTCCTTATTTTACAATGATATGTCTTTATGGCCATGGAATGGAGGGCAATGTATTTAAGGCAGCAAGCTTCACGAAACAGAACCTGTTCATGGAACACATCCCGTATTGATGTATGGGCAACATCTACCAACTGCTCTGCTGATGCAAGGTATCTGTACATCTTTTTTTTTTTTGAGACAGAGTCTTACTTTGTTGCCCAGGCTAGGGTGAGTGCCGTGGCGTCAGCCTAGCTCACAGCAACCTCAAGCTCCTGGGCTCAAGCAATCCTTCTGCCTCAGCCTCCCGAGTAGCTGGGACTACAGGCATGCGCCACCATGCCCGGCTAATTTTTTCTATATATTATTAGTTGGCCAATTAATGTATTTCTATTTTTAGTAGAGACGGGGTCTCGCTCTTGGTCAGGCTGGTTTCGAACTCCTGACCTTGAGCTATCCACCCGCCTCGGCCTCCCAGAGTGCTAGGATTACAGGCGTGAGCCACCGCGCCCGGCCTTGTACATCTTATCATTTGAACCCATTTGGGATATCTGGTTCTTATTAAAATAAAAATGATTTAAATTTTCTATCTTCTGTCTGCTTTTAAAACTTAAAAACACAGGTGAAATGAATTTTAATATGTTATAGCCATTAATTCATCTGTGAATATACTTCTTGCTGTTGACTTCAATCCATATGCAAACGGCATCTCGCAAGGTCTTATCAGTATCAAAGCACTGTGATACACATGTGTCCTATGGTCATACTGGCTTTAACCTCCAATGTGCTTTGTGGATATGTTTAATAGGACTTTAGAAATAGCCCTTAAAATAAAGCTAAGAAACTCAGGTTGATGAGAAATGTCAGACTTTATTTTAAAAAGTATGGTTCGGCTGGCTTACTTTCTCATGACTTATTATCTTACTAGACAACCAACTCCATTTTTCTCAAACTTTTTTTTTTTTTTAATAAACTATGAACTCCTGGGATGATTTTTCACTCAATCTTCTCTCTACTCCAATTAACCTGTGAACTTTACTTTTAGTAGTCTGTGTTTTATAAAGTAAAAGACATACTGAATATGCAATTTCTAACTACATATGCACTGTATCCCACACCTTTTACTAATACCTTCCTCATGGCAACACTTTAAATATTTATATTTAATAAAAGTTATCTTATTTCCATGAAATATTTTCTTCTAAGAGCAATATCTTCAGTTTACTTAATGTTGGAATTCTAGTTGTTCAAATTCTTTACCACTGTGATCACTTGTTTGTTAATATTCCTCTTAAAATATAAGTCAGATAAAAATGCATTATTCTATTTGTGCACAGAATTATGGAACTATTTCAACTTTTGTTCTATATAGTGGTGTTTGGCAACATAGAATGTACTCGATAAATATTAGCTGAATATGATCCTACTTATCTTACCTTCCCTCTCAGGCAGAATTCTGAGTAAAAAATAGATTTTTCTATTCCCACTGCACAACTCTTTCCTTTTTAGATGCTGGATCCCCTCCCCCATAGTTGCTAAAGTAGCTGGCCAGGGAGGACACTTAGTGTATTTGGCAAAGGTGCTCATTCTTTCTAAAAAGCACTTGAAGGGGGGAATTCTTGGCAAAGATTATCTAAGGAGAGAAGCTGGTTCGCAATGTACAGAATGACATGCAGTGACCAGGAATAGAGGAAAATTGACCACATCAGAAATTTATCAGAAAGTTAATGCAAATGATAGAATTTCACAAATCTTTAGAGTTCACAAAAAAGTTATCCAGGGCTCATGAGCTAATGCAGACTAACTGGTGCCTCCTGTTTCTGCTCTGTCATTATCTATCAGTAATAAACGGTTTAATCCTAAAAATATATTATGTGGTTTTCTTTCTTGGCTCTAGATTACATGTGGAGAAGACAAAACATAACCTTTAATTTGGTTTGACAGGACACCCTACATGATAAATAAATGAATTGCTACTAGTAAAATTATACTCCAAGAATGCATTTTTGGCTCCCAAACAATCACATTCCAATTTCACTTAAAAAGTCTGCTTAAGCCAATTTGTGATGTACTTCCAGAACTATAGGTCCATTATTTCATATCTGAACACTTGGTATTCTTCTACCCTGCACTTTATACCTGCATACACACACAAATATACATACACATCCTTTTGTCATGCTGATTAACTTATCACAGAAGTTGAGATTAGCCAACAAAAGAAAACAATAAAAATCTATTATTGAGACAGGAGTCAGACACCCTGCAGGCAGTTAGAGCAGGGGTCAGAAGGAGAAGGACAACAAGATAAGAAAGTCACAAGAATGCGAATATGCTTAGCTAAGATAAATGTAACCAATAGGGACCCTTCAGTTATTTTACTTTAGCCATAACATCTTTATCTAAGGTAAAGGGGGAATTCCTTTAATTGTGGCATGTGCACAGTAGAGGTGACAGTGTCCCTAAATGAACTCTCCTCATTAACATAGTAAAAATCACACCCACCAGCACCATGACAATTTACAAATGCCATGGCAACTTCCAGAAGTTATACTATAAGGTCAAGAAAGGAGAGAGTTCCTGGTTCTAGGAACTCTCCACCCCGTTCCCAGAAAATCCGTGAATATTCCGCCATCAGCTTAGCATATTATTAGAGATTAGCATAAAGGACAGCCCCTCACCCTGGGGTGGCACTGTTCCTTATTGGAGCAGTCCCCTCTCTACCGTCTTCCAGAGTGTACAAAATTTCCATATTGTGTCTTTAACAAATTTTTGTGTTTCCCATTTTACCTTACATTCAAATTCTTTCTTGCATGGAGGTCAAGAACCCTCTCTGCTGGCGCGGGCAGTGGTCTACACCGGTATCATTATTAGATAACTGACATATCTTTTAGTATAAGATATTTTTCCTCTCTTGGTCTTCCTCTAGCCTATTTTCGGACTAAATCTGTGCTCTCACTTTTCTTGGCAAGTCATTCTACGTGCTGATATTATTCCATCAGATGGTCCATTCTGCTTGTTTTCATCCTCTCATTTTTACCTTTCTTGGTAACTACAGTAAAGCCATATGGAATATTGGTTTGAATAATTGGGAATGGAGATTCTAGATGAATAATGTGGTGCTTCAATTCCTCTACGTCAATGCTAGAGATATCTTTCTTGGCTACTTCAATAATTCAGAGAAGTCAGAGAAAAACATCCCTGAGAAATTTTTTTCAAATTGTGCTGAAGGCAAGTGAGATAAAGGCTGTAAAAAGGCTTTGTGCCAACTGAAAAAAAGGCACTTTTTGATAAGTCCATTATTGTATTTATTATTCCTGATGGACACTGAACAATGACTTCCCTCATATTTATACAGTGGGATGAAAAGCACAGCTAATACGTGGGTACTTCAAAGATGCCCATCCTACACATTCTCATACAGCACTGTATGTATTACTTTGATGTAACAGACTAAAAAACATGTTTAACACAGCTGTCTTCAGCTGCAAGTCCACATTATATGGATTTATTTATTTTTTATTGCTGCATAAATTACCATTTATAGGGTTGGGCTGTTCAATTGTCATCACAATTTTTATAAGCACATTTTTGAAAAATGAGGAAGGATCATCCTATGAAATACTAACAGTCATGCAAATGAATGGTGGTCTGGTTACTTCCACGATTAAACACTTCAGTGTTTCAAAAATAGTTTTAAAAGCAGCTGAATGAAACTGTGCACTTCATTTATAAATACACAGCCCAAGATTAATTGATGGATGCAAAATGTACAAGCACGACAGGCATAAAAAAAGATATCATGGTACAAAAAAATGGAAAAATGTATACTTATGTGTAATACTATTAAAGAGCATTTAGAAAAGAATACTTACTAAGGTAAATATATCAAAATATACTCCATTTCTATACTGTTTTAGGTTTTAAACTAATGATCACATTATATTTACAGAAACAACATGAACTATCACAAAAGTGTAAAATTCTATTTATGCATATTTATAAATAACTGTAAGAGCATACTGTATTTGTTAGAAAAATAAAATACAAAAATCATTATGCTAGGCTTTGTAATGTTCTCTCATGTACCTTCAGTAATATTTACACCTGTGCATGTGTGAATAAACACCTATACACATTTCTTCTTTTGGGTGAAGACAAAAAAATAAAATGCAATATAGAATCAGGCAGATCTTAAACCCCAATTCCAACTAAACTGCACAATGATGCCGGACAAGTTATTGAAACTCTCAATTTTCCCTGGTAAAATGGGGATTTATACATCCATTAAATCTGTATTAAATGTTGATTAAATATCATTGTGGGAACTGGAAACACTAATAAGAATGGCCGGGAGACAGGACCTGCAGATGAGGAACTACAGCAATGTCCTGAATCCTATGACAGATATGGGTGCCACAGCAGCCTCTTCCTAAATCATTCTAGGAAGGCTTCACTAAACATGTGACATTCAAACTTAGTCCTGAGGATTAAGTAGGAGTTTGCCAGGAGGCCAGGGACAAGGTTAGGCCTGGGCAGCAGAAGCAGCATGGTTAAATGCATGAAGGTGTAAAAGAACCAGAGTCAGGTGTCAAAGAACTACATGCATCACACTGCAGCATAGGATGCTCATGAGGCTCAGTGACACAATGCATGGGACAATGCTCTGACAGCGTGGAGATAATGCAACTCCATACAAAGGTGAGAGGTCCTTTGTTCCCAAAACCTTGGGATCATCTTCCCCTTCTCCCTCACTCCTATGTTGCATTAGCAAGCCCAATATCTCTTCATTTTCACTGTTCCACCAAAGTTCACATCTTCATCATATCTCATTTGGTTGAATGGGTCCCAACTGTCCAGCAAACGTGACTCCAAGCTAGCATAATGTCAGGGAAGAAGCACTGGTATAGGAGGCTCCTGGGCCGTTCTGCTGGGGAATAGCTAGAGACCTGGGACACGTCATTCACTCTCCCTGGCTTTCTAGACAAGTCACACTTGTAACTAAAAACAATGCAGAAAGAGTAATAATGAGCACTTACCAAGTGCCAGGCAGAGTGCAAGCCCTGCAGATACATTGTCCCATTTGATTCTTTACAATAATCTTATAGGAATGGTTCTATTATAGGTCCTCAATCCCTTATCCACAATCTGAATCTGAAATCTAAAAAGTACTGAAAGCCAGTATTTTTTTTAAGTTTGTAGCAAACTCATTTGAATAAAACCTGAACTGAATGCATATAAGGATATGTATCATTTTTATTCCACTTTTTGTAAATTCCCATATGGCTTGCCATGGTGGGGTGGTTATTCAGCATATATAATGTACTATACTATATCATCTTTCCAAAAACTGAAAAATTCTGAATGTAAGACTTCAGAGATAGATCATGGATGAGCAAACTGAGACAGAGAGAGGTTAAGTAACTTGTTCAAAGTCACACAACTAAGATTTAGTAGGCACAAGTCTCAAACCCAGGCAATTTGGCACTAGCTCCTTTAGTTAAACTAGCTCTGTGTATCCAATAAACTCCAAAGACAGCTCTAAGGTACTGTGAATCTCACTTTATTCTGCTTGCTGCACTTGCCCAAATTAGGCTTCTCATCACTTCTAAGATACACCCTCTGCTTACCAATTTCTAAGTAATGTTTGCTCAGAATTCTTTCCCTCAGTGCTGTTTTAATAATGTCTACCCATCCTTGGAGGCTCAACTTAAATACCACTTCCTTCAAAATAATGTTCCTGATTTCCTCAACCACAAGTCAGTTCTTCTGTCTCATCCTTCATAGCACTTTGTATCTCTTTATTTTGGGGCACTAGACAAAATTCAACCTCATATTATAGTTATTTGTGAACTCATCTTGTCTCCCAGCTATTATAAATTTGTGCCTTCTTTCAGAGCCAGGAGGGACCACGTCCTATTCCTCTTTATATCTTCATAACATGAGAGCGGTGCTGTGAATGTTATCATTGTTCCATAAAAGTTGGTTGCAAAAATAAAAAGCTAACAATATTTTAATTAACAATTTTTGTACTGATATATAGAGGTGATGTTTAACACTCATGCAATAACAGGTTTAATTTCTTTTTATCCTCAAAAAGAACCAGTTTCAAGTGGGATTTTCATAAAGAAGGGATTTTATTCTGTTTCTCATGAGACTGTCTTTAAAAAAAATGGGGAAAGAAAAACAAACCATTTCCACTGATGAATAACCACACTCCAATGCTAGCTCGTTACCCTAGAAATTTAATTCTCATACAGAAATTACTCCATTAGAAAAGTGAACATGATATAACATCCTTAGAATCATTCCACTATGATAAATTTGATTAGCATTTCCTAACTTTGAGCCATCTATCCAAATAAGCTTCTTATCTTTTTAGTGTTGCCCGAAAGATGGCCATAAAGAGAGAACATAATGAAATTTTAGGTACAGTCTCATTTTTTAAAATCTCTGTCTTTCGTAAAAAAATTATTATTTTAATTGACATACAATAATTGTACATATTTATGGGGTATAGTGTGATATTTTGATACATGTATACCACATGTAATGATCAAATCAGGGTAATGAGCATGTCTATCACTTCAAATCTTATCATTTCTTTGTGTTGGGAACATTCTCTTTTCTAGCTCTTTGAAAATATACAATAAATTATTAACTATAGTCACCCTACAGTGCTGTAGAAAATTATTATAGAACTTATTCTAACTAGCTCTAATTTTCTATCTATAACCCTATCTTCCCTCCCCTTCCCAAACTCTAGTAACCATGACTCTATGCTCTGCTTCTATGAGATCAACTTTTTTAGCCCCGACACATGAGTGAAAATATGTGGTATTTATCTTTCTGTATCTGGCTTATTTCACTTAACAATATATCCTCTAGGCTCATCCAAATTGCCATGAATGGCGGAATTTCATTCTTTTATGTGTCTATATATTATTCCATTGTGTTTATATACCACATTTTCTTTATCCATTCATCTGTCTATGGACACTTAGGTTAATTCCATATCTGGGTTTTGTGAATAGTGCTGCAATAAACATGGGAATGCAGATATCTCTTTGGCATACTGATTTTCTTTCCTTTGGATATACACCCAGTAGTGAGATTGCTGGATTCATTTTTTTAAAACCTAAAATGGGGCCAGGCACGCTGGCTTATGTCTGTAATCCCAGCACTTTTGGAGGCTAGGTGGTAGGATCGCTTGAGGCTAGGGGTTCAAGACCAGCCTGGGCAACATAGCGAGGCCCGGTCTCTACAATCAATCGATCAATCAATCAATCAATCAAATCTTAAATGGTTTCTTGGAAATGATTGGATTTGAGATTTTTTAAAATTTTGTTTCCATGAGGGAATTATTTAAGATGACATTTTATTTTTATATATTATTCTGAGTCTATAAATTCTAAATATTTTACTATTAAAAATTTATTTATAATATTTTCCAGAGGCATGGCTTAAGAAATGTTTTCTTTTGAAATGTCCATTTCATGTTTTACGTAAAGAATGACTTTAGGTAGAATTATGAGGAACTTCAAAACAGAATATTAATCTTAAAGAGGACCATCTGGCATAATAATTTGCACATGGAAATTTTGGCCTGTTTCTATTTTTCTTGCAGTTTTTTTCTTTTAGGTTAATGATGTATATATGTATATTACGTGCTTTCAACTGGCTTTCTAGTAATTCCTCTTATTCCATCCATATTTGTAAATGACTGGCTAGGTGTAGGCCATTAAACAAAGTTAACTAGTCCATAAAGGAACCCATCTAACAGTCCTGATCTCAGCAGAGTCATGCTCCATCTAAAAGATAGCATTCTGTTATTTTTCAGATAAAAATTAGAAATTAAATAAGCTTGGTTAAGACATTATGCTATTTTTTCCATTACATGTTAGAGTCTCTATGCTAAAATCAACTTTTTTTGTTAAATTTATGTTGTGGAGACATCGAAAGAAGAATTTTATTTCTATTAGAGGCAAAAATCCCATGTAAAGAATAATTTAGGTATATTTACCCTCTTCCTTAACATCTCTTATATCCAATCTATCCAACTCTCTGACTCCACTTCTATTGCCCACAGGCCCTCATCATACCTATCTTGCTGAACCCTCAATCTGAATGCTGCTTCAGATCATTATATCCTCCTCATTTGTCCTCCACTCAGCTGCTAGATTGACCTTTTAAAAATGTAAAGCCTTTATAATGTTAATTTCTAGTCTAAATCTCTATACTGGCTTCCATTGTCCCTGCGATGAAACCTGGGCTCCAGTATGTTACAGGTTTTCTTTCCATGCTCTGCTACCTGCCTGTTCCTCCAGCCCTACACCCCTTACAAATGGAACTGTGTTCAGTGCATGCCAGAGTCCATGGTGTTCTACTCAGAAGAAACAGCAGCAAATTCCAACATAAAGATACAGGTGCTACCATCAGTTAAGGATTTTGCTATATAATTAAGGACTTGCTATAGCATGATCACAGGCTAGAATGAGAGTACAGGAATCCTGTGAGCTGCAATCACAAGGGGAGTTCAAACGCACTCACAGACTCTTCTCCTTGGACCCAGATCAGGTGCTCATGAAAAAGACTGGAGGCAGGGTGGGAAACCAGAGAAAACAGTTGAGCAGGAGGAGAGAACAGGACAGAAGAAACATTTGAAGGGATAATGGTTCAAACATTTTCTAAAAAATAATCAAAGACACCAGACCACAGGTCCAAGAAATCCAGAGAACCCTGAGTAGAATAAATAACAACAACAATATCATACCATATTCTAACTACAAAACTAAAAATAAAGAGGAAATCTTGAAGGTAGACTGAAAAAAAAAAAGACTCATTATATACAAAGGAACAAGGGTAAGATATGGCAAACTTCTTGCTGCAAATTATGCAAGCCAGACAATAATAAAGTGACATCTTTAAAGTGCTGAAAAAAACCCCATTGGACTAAACAGCTAGTTATTGGAGTAAAGACCAAGTCCAGCATGGGTCCTACTGTAGTTTGCACTTCCCTTGTGGGTACTATTCCTAAGTTCATGGTATCTATCTATCTATCCATCCATCCATCCATCCATCCATCCATATGTTTTAGACACAGTTTAATAACTTACTTATAACATCCAATAAAAATAGATATTGCCATCCAATTCTATTCTTTACACATGGTTTCTGTATCATAGTTGTTTAGTTATAAGCAAGAATGAGTAGTACATGTAGTCCATAATATCTTTTTACTCTCCTCAGGTAGACTAATAATAGCACACTTACACAGCCTTACTATGTTTCACTTTCTAAGTGCTTTATACCTATTAAAAGAGACACTGTATTACTGTTTGCTTGCTAACCTAAAGAAAATATGCAATAATGGATGCTGTTAATTTTTCTAAGCTTTCTTTCTATAACTCATTGTATATTTTACTTCTACATTTGAGTAAGAATGTTACTTTTGTTTTGTTTTTTGAGACAGTGCCTTGCTCTGTCACCCAGGCTAGAGTGCAGTGGTGTCATCATAGCTCACTGCAACCTCCAACTCCTGGGCTCAATCAATCTTCCCTCCTCAGCCTTCCAAGTACCTGGACTACAGGCATGCACCACCATGCCCAGATAATTAAAAAAAAATTTTTTTTTGTAGAGATGAGGTCTTGTTATGCTGCCCAGGCTAGTCTTGAACTCCTGACCTCAAGAGATCCTCCTGCCTCAGTCTCCCAAAGTGCTAGGATTACAGGTGTGTGCCACCGTACCCAACCCCAAATGTCACTTTTGGAATGACCCTGATATTAGTATATACTCAGGACTCTGCTAAGAGGTCTCCTTCCTAGACCACTCTATATAAAATAGAATCCTCTCTTCCTCCATGTCTCCCAGTTCTGTGGTCACTTTCTATTGCTTACTCTAGTTTCTTTTTTTTTTTAATAGCACTTATTTCCACATTTAGTATGGAAATATTATATATCCTTTTGCCATATTATATATCCTTTTACCTGTCTGTTGTCAGTCTCCTGCATTAGAATGTATGACAGTCAGGACTTTGTCTGCCGTGGTCACTATTATATCTCCAGCACTTAGAATAGTTCCTGAGACAAGGAGTTCATTATGTATTTGTTGAGTAAATGCATGAAGAAGGGACAAAGCAATGCAAGAGCAAATAAGAGACAATCCTTTCATCTGAGGAATCTGGTAGACTGGGGCTGGCGTGGGGAGGAGCAAAAGCAGGTGGCAGTTGAATGCCTGCTATGTGAACAGCACTTTACTGGGCTTAACCTAGATCACTGAAGATGTTCAGCACAGTCCCTGGGACATTAGCAGACATTCAATATTATTGCCTTTAATTAATGACTGTTATTCTTATCTTATGAATTTGTCTTAATAAACCCATGAAAATAGTATTATTTTACGGTTTTGCAAATTCAAAAAGGTCAAATGACATGCCCATGTTTACAGAGTTAGAAGTGGTGAAGCTGAATCTACCCAGGTGTGGCAGACATTAGAGCCCATGTCAAGGGGTGGGAAAGAGAAAACTGAAACGTTCATCGTCTATCTCCTTGAAGCTCACTTCATCTACTCGTTATTAGTTCATTTTGCCTCCTGAAGGTTAATTACCTTTAGTAGAAAAAAACTAAATGAATTTTAATTATGTCATAAAATGACAGTTTTTTTCCCTTTAAATCTGGGTTTTATTCTTACTTTCTAAGTTGTTTGACCCAACAACTATAGCTTTAAAGTCAGTCTCTGCTGACTTTAGGCTCTGCTGAAGTTTCAAACAAAAATTCTGTTTGTAAGCCCTTCTAAAAACTGCAGGTCCAAGCCATAATAAATCAGCCTGTGCTTGAAAGTACAAACTGTATATACTGGCACGCAATTCAGCTAAGATAAAAATGACAAGTCCTTCAATGATAAATTGTATTCTCCATATTATCCAATGGAAATATTCATATTGTCCAATACCTACAAGCAATTAGAAGGATTGAGTTTAACTTTCAAATTAAAAGACCATTAAAATGGAGTACAGTCCCCCAGTCTGTCTCTGAAATACATTCAGAGAGAACCTTCTTGGTCTTAAACTTGGAAAGAATATGGTACATAGTCTCAGATTTCCTTTTATCACAAAGCAATTCAGCCAGCTATTTGGAACTGTAGACTATAAAAAACAGTGGGATAAAATAAAATAGAAAACTATGCAAGGTCTTTTAAAAGTTATTTATCTGGCATGTGGGTGGGGGGAGGAGTGGTAAGGGCAATGTATGTAATCCTAACAATATTTGTACCCCCATTATATGATGAAATAAAAAAAAAAGTTATTTATTACACAGTATTTATCAAGAACAGCTCAAATTTAGATCAACCCTCTTATCCCCCCTTCCAAACCAACAAAACCCTAGTCCCAGGGAAAGAAGTATTTAATATCTGACCTAACACCCACATCCCAACTGGTACCTTCATTATTGGTACTCAAACTGGAAAGAGAAGTGCACTTAAACAACGGTTTAAAGCGCGGATCCATTTATCTTTCATCAAGCGTGAAGTGTGTTTATTATTCCACTTACCTAGGTGGTTTTGTTCCCTCAGTCTTCTATAAGATCTGAAGGTGGCATGTTGATTAAGTTTCATATGATAAAATAGGTATTAGATATCTACCAATAAATCCTGGCAATACAACATAAACTTTCAAAATAAGAAAAAAAGAGAAGAATTTTCATACATATTTGTAACTGCATATTGTAGATTTATATTTTATATAAATATATAATTTAATATTTAGAAGGAGAATGAATTAACAATCATATTGAGATGGAATTCATAGAATTAAGGTATTAAAACAGACTAGTTTTTGAAATTTTGTACAAACACATAAATATTAGTATTTATCTGTTGACCTCTTATTACAAATGTATTCTCAAAACAGTATTTACAAATTCTTAAAACATCCACTAATTCCTTAGAGGGATCATAGGAAGATAGAAAGAAAAACATATTTTCATTCATTTTGTTTATGCTATTTCTTTATAATGCTCCTAATTTTTCAGAGAATTCACTGAGTTCTAAAACAAATCTTGAAATCCAAACTTCAGCTTTTATTATTCAGGTGGCCTCATTTTGCCCTTCATCTTTCTTAATAATTGTCATTCCACCCATTACTCCTATAGTTCCACACCTCATTTTGTGAATAGATAAAAGGGAAGCTTTTAGTGGTTTTTGTCCCAAATTCTCTGGGCTTTTTTTGCTTTCAGCTTTTATTGCCAAAGGCGTGAAGATCAAAAGATGCTCTTTGCTGAAGTGTTTACTTCCTTGTAACAAACCCTCTCACCACAAAGAAGTTCATTATTTACATCTAACATGAAAGAAAAAGTTCCAAAGTAAAAAGCCTGCATCAGACAGATGCAAGTGATGGAATTTTCTTGCCCCACACTCATGGAGGTTGACATCATTAACACCCAATCTAAATATCCTTAAGAGCAAAAAACATATCTTAGGGAAGGCGTAAAGCTCTGGCTTTCTCATGCAGTTCCTTGGCTTCCCCCATACCTTCAGTCTTTTCCAACAGGGCGGTGACATGGGCTCATTTCATAAGCACATAAAGATCTCATGAAAGCCCATGGAAATATGAACTGCTATTTACCCTGGAAAGAATGATGGGAGCAGCCGTGCTCAGCAGTAGACAGCACTAGAGGCAGAAAATGGTGTTGTGTTGCCAATCTGCTATTATTATAACTAATGGAGAGAAATAAAATGGACTACCAGTGCTTACTCAAACTGGGAGGTTTCTGATGCTGCTGTAGGACATAGGCTTCTCACACCTTATGATATCATCAGACTTCTTAATGGATTTACAGTCTATGTAAATTAATGCTATAGCATTAGTTTTCCACATACAAATCCCTGGCATCTAAGTAAACTCAGCAAATGAACAAAACTTAGGTATCTCATTGGGTCAAGTTTATTTCAACCTAAGGGAGAGCAACAACTAGTTGTCTTTCTATATTCCCTTATCAAATCCATGAAAAGACTTATTTGAATGACATCTTTTCCCACACTTTGCATATCAGTCTATAGTTTTATGTCTCTGCAATATCACTATCCTGTTCCTGTCAGCACTGGGTTCTTCTCAATAATATTTGCACTGAGTCACTTACTGCTTCACCAGACCATATTATTAATATTTAACTATTTTACCTATTTGTTGACTATACTCCTTGTCAGGGTGCTAATTATATGACTAATTCATGTTTTCCACCAAGACTACATATAGCTAGGCCAGGAACTAGATCTACATAATTCTACCTGCACAAGACCACCAAAAGAGTGAAAAGGTGCTTTTTAGGATGACCTATATCCAGATAGGTCAATATGATTATTGACTCCAATATGATTATTCACTCATTCATGCTAGGAAGCTACTCTACTCCCTTAATGGGAATGATGTTGCAGAAAGAGGGCTGCTCTCAGCAATCGGAGGACCAGTGGGTATCTTAGACCCTACCACAGACTCTCCCATGATTCCATAGGGCGAAGCCATAATAAAAGCACCTGGTCATAATTAAAATTTGGTACATGCTCACAATGGAATATTACTCAATTCTAAGAAAC
>VBSM01000272.1:70446409-70485128 GCA_008086735.1 Cheirogaleus medius
AAAAAAAAAAAACAACAACAAAAAGAACAAAAAACAAAAACCCTTGTGATCCTATACATACAATATCTAAAATTATCTTCCCTACTTATCTACTAGTAAACTCCTACAAGGAAACCAAGGACATGCTAGGTTTCAATTAGGCAAGGAGGCAGAGAAAATATTCAGCAATCAGGTGCAAGAAGTTTGGGAGTGAAAGAGATTACAAATATTAATAGACAGGGTCGGGGAAACACAGACTTTGTAGGAATGAGACATCAAGACTGACTAGGGAACCACATTTATTTCCTTTACAGCATTTATCTCAGTTTATTACACACCAAAAGGAGTTCAGTCTATTCCACCTCACACACTGCAAGGAAGAGCAGTGACAGTAAGGTGGGAATTCCTTATTCAGAGAGAAACTGCAGCCTCTGGAGTCAGACTGCCTGCGTCTGAAACTGGGCTTCACAACTTAGCAGATGACCTTGGGCAAGTTACTTATTACTTCTATTCCTCTACTTCCTCAGCTGCAAATGGTAGCCCACTTCAGAATGTAGTTGTGAGCATGAAAGGTTTAATACATGCAAAGTATAAGGTTGAATCATATGAAATTACCATTTTTATAGGTCAAAATGCTCAAATACCAGCAAGTTCATATGGTTCAACCAAATATTTAAAACAATACCTTACAGCATGCACTTAAAAAGTTATTATTATTCCTTCTCATAGATGCTTCTAAGCCATTATCCCTCATGCCTCTGGTGTAACAGCCTCTTTTGTTAAATTTCATATTACTCAAGTATCTTTTCTCATTGATGTCTCCTTCCTAATCTCCTGGTTCCTCTAGAACAGTTATTCATGACTGGGGCACTTGGCAAAAATCTCTAAAATATCCCTTGTCTTCTCATCATCTTGGGTGACTTCAGTATCCATCTAGACAACCCATCCAATAGTCCATAAATTCCTCACCATCTTTATCTCCATGGTCACTGATGCCCAAGGTCATCAGTGCCCTTGATCACTTTCTACTTCAATGAGACAATTACACATACATTGCTCCCCTCCCCTCCTTAGATGCTTCTGGAACTATCCTTGGGCACTTTCTTCTTCCAACTCAAGATTTGCCCTCCACACATGGCCTCTATCTTCTTTTAGCACTCCCAGGACCTTGCTCCTTTCTTTCCTATCCCTTTTATTTCCTAAATCTTGATTATTGCATTTATAAGAATGTGCAATTTTAGCACATCCATTTGCCCAGGTCTTCTCCAAGGATCTCCAGGGTAGAGAGTATATCTCTCCAATGAACAGCATACTGCTTGGTACATAGGTAATAAATGTTTGGGATTGCCCAGCTAGATGTACTGAAATACTGAGGTGCTTTTCTGCCTCTCCCAAGCACTGCTGTACTTACCTATTTGTAAATCCCACTCCTTCTCCTTGCTAAAACCAGGTTAACTTTCCTGAGCATGCTATGTCTCTTTCATTCTCCATATCCCTCAAAATCGTGTACATAAAAGGCACTCAAGAAATGCTGGTTGAACTAAGCTGAAATAAACAGACAAAACACTCCTATATCTACATCTTCTGTCCCTGGGATCCTTTAGTGTGGTTCTGTAGTTTAGAGCTAAGATTTCTCAGGTGTCTTTCAGCGATTACCAAGGTCCAAAAGAGTGTTATCAGAAAATGTCTTGACTGTTCCTCAAGCTCTGGATGTGTCTGTCACAAGAGACCACTATAATTGTATATGTGGGATCTCCCATCCAGGTGTATGGACTCACCATATTTCCTTAATTAGTAAAACGAGGAGGCATGATGGGACTCTTAGCAGAATAAAAAATTCATTTGATGAACTGGATCACTGTGTACCATATTTCCTCCTGCAATGCATTAAATTCAGGCTCTTATGGCCTAAACTCACTTCCAAAGAGTGAACATTTCCATTCACTCCTCACAAGAAGCTTTACTCTCAATGTATGTAAAGTGCGTTGAGCTCTCTGTGAAAGAAATAATGTAAACACAAGACAGGATTACCAGCATTATCCTCTAGATAACCTCATGAGGTAAGTATTAATGTTAGAGGGAATATTATTTTACAGGAAGAGAAGTCAGCTGATTTGCTCAAAGTCAGAGGTGGTGGTAAGAACCAAGAACACACTCCAAGAGTCTTCTGCTTATATCCATTGCCAGACCTAATCTAAGCTTTTCAAAAAGTCCTTCTTAGAGTGTGAAGAGAGTCTTAGAACTTTATCCTTTTTCTTTTGTAGACTGTTCTTGCCCCATCTCTCTTTCCTTCTCTTACCATTTCTTCTCAGTAGGGAACCCAAAAGAGAATGCAATGGTCACTTAGTAGCCATCCAGCCCCCCACCTGTGTAGCATCTGGGGCAGCACAGAGGCTCAGTCAGGCATACTCCACTGATTTTCATCCAGGGCTCTCAATCAAGGCAGCTCAGGGCTCTGCCAGCCTGAGTTAATTCAGTTCAAGTAAATTGCTGTGTTGTCCAAGTATGGCATGCTCTGTTGAATTAATTATCTGCAGTTATATCTTGTACAGGTGGCACATATAACTTCATAGAGACCCTGCTTTCCAAATAGTTTTTCAACTTTGAAACATTACATTTATTAGGACAGCTCTGACTAAGTCTACGGACTACTTTGAAGGGGCCCTGCACAATAGCAATCATTTATGGAGAAATAGAAATCTGCTAGACTGCATTAGTGTCTAGTTCCAAGCCCTAAAACTTCACATAGCACCCCCCACTCTCCCCCAAATAATCAATTATCTAGAAGGATTCAGGCTTTAAGTTGAGAAAAACAATAGGAAGGGGAAGTGGGGAGGGAATAAGAAAGTGAAGAAAAGAAGGGAAAGAGAAAAAGGAAAAGGAGGAGGGAATAAAACTTATCTTTGTGGGAAAAAAACAGCAACTTGTCTCCTACATTTAAGGAGAGGTGCAAAAGTTTGTTAAGGTGCTACAGCTGGTCACTGACATGTTTAGATCCTGTGGGAGGGGCACAACACATCATTTATTCAACAATTGATTAAGGACTGATTATGTACCAGGCACTGGGGATATAAAGGTGAACTGAGATATAAATAATCATAATTCATTGAAGTAACAACTTTAATTGTTAGTAGGTATATATGCAATGAAAATAGAGGAGAAGGAACTTGAAAAGTTGTTACGACTTTGCCTTTCTTGACCTCAGTTCAGGTAGACAGCACAGTCTAGAAATGAAGATTTATAACCTAGAGATGACTGACTGGATTTCATTGACACAAAGACCACATCCCTCTTTCCTACCAGTTGACACATAATCATAACACCCAGCAATGTGCTGGAAAATAGTTAACAACTGGCTCTCTGGAAAAAAAAAAAATCCTTATTTGTAGCATTTGCTGATTTCCATGGTGCAAATATTTCCATAATGGTTGACTTCAAGCTATGAACATGACCTCAGTGAACATGGACCTGGGAAGAGTACAGATATAAATAACCTCAAAAGGATGGATAAACATAAAATATAATAAAATAATTGGGAAGTGATGAGTTTTGAGCACTTGTTATCTTTGTTTTAAAAATAGTTTAACTGCAAGTTGAAATAATTTAATTTTAACAACCAGCTCATAAAGTCTCTGAAAATTTAACAGTCATGAGCCAGTAAGGGCCAGCACCAACATACACTGGACTCACACCCTAAGCATGCCAGGGGGCAGAGGTAGAAATCCTGACCCATGTTGATCAAAATGCTGTTCTTTGCATCACTCCCTGCTGTCCTCTCCTCACCTACCTCAGGCCAAGATCAGAAACAACTAACCCAGGTTAGTTGTGCCCCTCCGTTTGCCCTCTTCTCTGCCTCCAGTGACCCTCAGTAACTCATACCAGCCCTCCTCCAGGAAAAGAGACTGCTCAGCCTGGTAATGAAGTCCAACAGAATGGGTTTGCTGTTCACTAACTATTAATATTAACTTTATAAACATTCAACAAATGGGGCTACTATTATTACTGTCACCCAGGGCCCTCCTCTCTATATCTATAGTTTGATTCAAGATGCCACATTTAAATGTAGAGTACAGTTGCGCCATCACAGTTCACTGCAACCTCAAACTCCTGGGCTCAAGCAATCCTCCTGCCTCAGCCTCCTGAGCAGCTGGGACTACAGGCACATGCCACCACGGCCAGCTAAGTTTTTCTATTTTTGGTGGAGTAGGGTCTCTTTCTTGCTCTGGCTGGTCTTGAATTCCTGACCTCAAGCAATCCTCCTGCCTTGGCCTCCCAGAGTGCTGGGATTACAGGTGTGAGCTACTGCACCCTGCCCATTTGCAAGTTTTAAACTTTTCTTAGTAACAGCAGATTTTAAGGCTGGGCAGGTGGGAGGTGTAGAAAGGAAGGGCCACTGGTGGGGGAGGATCTTCACCCCAAGAGATCTGCGTAGAGTAGACCTTTCCAACTTCCAGCCATTTCAAGCTCCCAAGCCCAGCCTGGGCAGCTTGCTAAGGGGTCTTCCCAACATGGTCCCAGGTTAAGAAACAATTTCCATAAGGACTTATTCATCTAGAAGTTGTGAACATTTTATTTATCTAAGAGATACCCTTGTAAATATAAATTTCTCTGTTAAAACATAAACAAATGTAGAAAAGTATCTGGAAGAAATTCAGATAGCACTACAAGTTCAATATTTATCTCAATTCTAAGGGTCTGGAAAATTAGTCATGATCTTGAAAGAACATGCAGCTATATCCACAGAACACATGATGCAGGAAGCAGCGCATGCCATGGCACCTGACTGGGCAATAGAGATAAATGCAACAGCCTGCACTGATAAGAAGTAGTCCACCTTTCACCCTTGATAAGAAATTATAAAATCTTCACATATCTGAAAAACATAAGAAAGAAGGTCATAAACCGCTTAGACTCAAAAGAAAAATACCTGACTCACATATGTGTTGTTTCACAAATTAAGCTAATGTCCTTTCTTTCACAGTAGAGACTAAGTGATCTGTTCGGCTAGTAGGATTAAAATGTCTTCAGTAAACACACTCTCCCGGACCAATGTAATCCTAAGAAAATTACTAGAAAATACATTTATTTATAAATTTATAAAGTAAATTTGTAATTTACCATAATTTATTTACAGATACAATGGTACCTAAATGTATTAGGCACTTCAATAAATACAGTGGAAAGGATCATGTTCTTTTTTTGTTTGAAGAACAATTTTCATATATAAAGTCTTTTCAACTCTGGGAAGTTATTGTGTTTGTTGACTGTAGCATTGGTCTTCCAGTGATCTAATATTAACTCAGGAAAGAGAGTTCTGACAGTTGTTGGAAACACAGTAGATGAGAGGTGTGTGAAGATATGATCCCTCCTAGGCAGCCTGGCACTACTTGGGCCAGTCAGTGTCCTTGGGAACCGCTTGCCTCAGCTGCCCTCCAAAAGCCTCCTCCATTTATCTGAATGTCCCAGACAAATATCATCATTTTCTCTGTGAGCCACATTGAGAAACACAGGTTGGGAAGCACTAGCTTAGAGAAGAAACTTTCTTTTGGTTCTAAACACTCACAGAAAAGATCACAACAAGAACTTGATTCAATGTCAGCAAGATATTGCACAAAGAGCAGAGTCAGGAATAAGATTTGGATCCTGGTTCAGGCTTTCTCACTCCCTACCTCTGAGTCCTGAGCAGATCACTTCACCTGTCAGGACCTTGACGGCCTTACTACAATAGAAGTAGCTTGGCCTTGCTCCCCTTTAAGAGCTTATCCAACTTGAAACCCCTACGTCTCTGATACCATATGCCTTGTGCTGGGCTAGGGGATGTGGGGAAAATGGAATTAACACAGACACTGTCCCTCTTCTCAAGGAACCAGTAAGCTAGCTAGAGGTAAAATCATTAATGAAGATATATATTAATAAGTAAAAATGAAATATAACTGAATTGTAATAGGCTTGGAGGACTAAGAATTATGATTACTTATAATATCCCAATGGTACTTCCTACTGAGCATACTAAATCTGTAGTATAAATTTACATCACAGAGCTAGTCTACAACCTCTTTTTTTATTTAATCATGTAAGTGACTAATAATTATGTTCTAATATTCAAACATGGGCTTGAAGATTATAATGCAATGTGAAATTAATAAATCAGTTTCACCTTGGTTGTACTTATGAGCTCTGGCCTGGCCATTTTTATTTCCATTTGTTAATTAAGTCATTAACAAACCAATGTATATTCAGATAACACCACCAAGGAAAGGAGGAACATCCTTTGCTATCCTTCCAATGCTTTCAAGCGGTTGCTCCCACTTTACTTCTTTTTGGATCCACAGAGACCCTCATCCTTTTACTCCTCTGCTAGTATCCTTATATATCAGCTCTCTCTTATTTTCACTTCTTTTTCTATTCAGTACAGGCCCCGTAGATCATTACTTCAACTATTCTCTTACTGTCCCCAAGAAGCACTTACCTGCACACACTCGACACAAGATCCGTTAACACTAGGGAAAAATTATTGCTAAAGAAAAATCACACGCTTTTCTGGGGCAACTATACATTCATGTTTGCCAGCATTAACTGGCATGGTCTGGAAAGGTTTCTCTAGAATTAAGAGTATTTCAAACTCTCTGGTGCACTGTTATCCTTATTAATCTACCTTTTGTGGGCAGGCTAAACCCTCTCTGACAGTGGCAGGAGGCAAGGAGAGCAACTGAGACTGCAGGCAACCTCAACTGCTAGTAAAACCCAGGCCATCACCTGAAAGCCATCAACAGAGTGATCTCCTCCATGTAGTAGTGCCTATGGGTAAGATATGAAATGTAGATGAATACTTTATTTATGTTGGTCATGACCACAGCAGTGAGTATGTAGTTGTGACCATAAACAGCAGTCAATAGCCATGTCTCAAGATGTTCTGAATTTTGCGGGCTCAGTGTATTTCCTTTATGTATAACTTAAATCTTTCCCCAGTGGTTCTTAGGGTCTGGAATCAAATCCTAGTTCTGCCACTTAGCTTTTTAACCTTTGGGAAGTTACTTAAACTCTCTGTATCTGGGGATAATACCTATCCCATAGAGTTAATGTGGGCATTAAATTTCTTAGTAAAACAGGGGCAAGCCTACAGTGCTGTATGTGTTTGTTGTTGTTGTTATCATCATCATCATCTTGTGTGTAAAACTTTCTCACAGTCATAAGAATGTCAAAACAGTACTATCTCTTCCTCTTGTTTCTCCAAATATGTTGTTGCTGAGGAAATGGTCATGCTACTGAATGGGCCATATCTGTCTAACCCTAATGACTGAATACATTCTTTCTCTAACAACAAAACATAATATGCAAAATATTTCCAAACCTAAGTGACCTCATATAGAACCTTTTATGTTGCCCATAGTTACTGTGTAATCAAGAGAACAATAAACCTCCTTCCTGGTCAGGACTGCCCATTATTCTCTACTTTCGGGTTAGGCTTGACCTCATCTCCCAACCTGGCATCCTTGCTTTCTGCTGTGGCACTTTTGCATCTTTCTCTCCACTCCCACCTCCCATTTAGTGCCTCAACCAGACTACATCACCTTCACATTGCTGGACTCACCATCAGCCTTTTCAGCAAGCTGGTCCTTCTTCTTGGAATACTCTTCTCCCCTCATTTACATTGCTCCCTTGGTTAACTCACAGTACTCTTCAAGACTTTGCTTAGATGGTGTATCCTCCAGGAAAATTTCCTTGACATCCCCAACTGCCAAGCCTAAATTTGGTACCCCCACTATAGCTCTTGACACTCCACTGTTATCAGACCAGAAGTTCCCTAGGGCAGGGGTGACAGCCTACTTTGTCTTCATTGCTTCCCTAGTTTCTAGCTGTGTCTAATATATACCATGTTTGTACTCTACAAAGGAACAAATAAACTATGACAGAAGAAAACAGGTTGATAGACCTGGAGATGTTTAGCATCTACAAAGAGGATAAGGCAAGATCCCTGTCATTGTCTTCAAATATCTACAAATATCTTGGAAGGAGAAGAACGTTTATTCGATGTAACTTCAGAAAGAGGAACCAGGACCAAAAGTGTAGGTTCTGAGGAGCCTTTTTTTTTTCAAAACAATGCAAAAAAGAACTTCCTAAAATGTAGAGCATGAGATACTTTGGCCAGTATTCAGCTGCCTGTCACTGGATGGGTTCCTATACTGGCTGGCAAAAATGGACTGGGTAATGCCTAGTCTCCTTGCAAAGTTAAGATTCTGTGACTAATTAAATTCTGCTTCTGGGTACCTGGGTATTCATATGTAGGGTAAGAGTCATTCTGTATACACAAAAAAGATCAAGGGTTTTATACATATATATATGAGCCTGCCACCTCATGGAGTATTGGGGCAAAGAAATATTCAGAGGATTTTAAACAAAACAAACAAACAAAATAATCCAACCCACAAACCCAGCATGTCAACGCAGGGACAACCCACCCATAAGAGGCAACACAAGAGGCAAGCCTGGTTCCCCTCGGGCAGTCTCCACACCACCTCCCTCATCCTGGAGGAGGCAATTTAACTTTACAACTTTCAAGAAACTTCCCATTAGAAGTGGTTTCAACTTTAGATTTATTGTATTTTCCAAGGTTACGTCATTTGGGCTGTGCATAATCCAGAGGGACTCAAGGGGGCCACACTATAAACTGTTACAATAAATATTAACGAATACCGTGCCCGATAAAACCTGCAATCTGCACACACACACACGCACGCACCCACACAAAAAGGGACTTTTCACCTTATATGGTTACTTTTAAAAACTGACTCTTTTTACATTTCACTTCGTTGGTCTGCCAAACACATAGAGTACATTCACTTTAAAAACACCAATTAAAAATATTAACAACACGAAAATATATAAACGGTGGTTTAGAGCCAAGGGTAGATAAATTGACATGGATTCAAACAGTAAGTAAACATAAAACGAGTAACAGAAAATACTACATCACCCAAAAGGAAGCAAGAACAATAGCCCTGAAACTGAAAGTGATCCCCTCATCCCAGTACCCCAACTGCTCACTCCCCAACCTTGAGTAGGCAAGTGAATGATTAGGAGGCAGGCAAAGTGATGGCAGGAGGGAGGGGTAGACAAGGGGCAAGAAGGATTTGAGCAAGACCTGCAGGAGGTGGGGAGGAGGAAGATGATTTCACTTCACACTGTAATCTAGGGCTAGGCCTATGGGCTTTTATATTTTTAATCAGGAATGCTGCTTCTGCAAGTGTTTGAAATCCTTGACTTTTCCCCTTTGGGGAGGGACAAACACCTGGGCGGACTAACTCAGGAGCAGCTGTGGAAAGAGAGTTACAGTCTTTGGACTGACATTCAGGTTCTGACACTTATCTTCTCGGAGCCTTCGTTTCCTCATCTGTAAGATGGGGAATCCTAAAACCTACCTCACAGTGTTATTGAAAGGAATAACTAAACGCAGGTGTGCAAAGGTGACTAGCTAGAAAAACATACAGAAAGCTTCATTGATTTTGGAGAGAAAAGAACCACTCTCTGGTACTTGGTAGGTAGAGCTACCACTATTTTTTCCAATGTTGAACTTAAACCAGGTTGTGGTGGAGCCAGTCATTATAACACTGAGAGGCACGATGCTGTACACACTGTAGATAATTAATTTATGAATGAAGGAGGGAGGCAGGAAAGGAGGAAAGGTGAAAGAAAACATTAGGCATAACCCCCACAGTTCTTTCTGCAAGTGACAGACGAACACCCTCAATGCCAACCTCACTGTATCTCCTGGGAATGGTCTTAGTCTTATTCCTACCATTCGCAGCCAGAGGACCACACTCCTAATCTTATTGTCGGGCAATTCTAAAAAAAATTACATTAGTACAATCTTTTCCTTTGTTTTCTAAACAATTATCCTGTACCCTCTGGGAGCTAATTTGATAATTCATTGGAGACTTACTATTGCTCTATCGGTTAGAGTCTGTTAGAAAGTGTCTTTATTACAACTAATTTTGTTCCCTCTATCTCTAAAGAGCTTTAGTGCTTTAGTCTACAGATTACTTAATTAAATTTCTCAGACTGCAAAAGAAGTTTTACATGTAGAAAACCAAGGCTCAGAAAAGTCCAGAAAATAGACACAAGCAATATAATGAATTAAAACTGGATACAAACTAAATGATTTCATTCCTCTTCATCTTTTTGATATTTATACAGAACATAGGATATTGAAGGTCTGGGGAAAATGGAGCTACCTGGACATTTACACAATGATATTTTTTAAAAAAATTACTCATATCCTAATATGCTTTCTAATTCTATTAGATTTGTAATCTATTTTAATCATTTATCTGAGTAAAAAAATGAACAAATATTCACTAAGGCGAGACCATTTGCTCTGTTTTTCACAAGAATTTCACAAGTTATACAGAGCTCATTATCTTCATTTTACATATAAGAAAACTTGATTAGAAAGAACTATTGGCTTCCCACAGCCTCAGCATAAAGTCTAAATTCTTTAAGAAGCCATGAGTCCCAGTATGGCTATTTCCAGTTCATTCTGACATGCCCCTCCCAATCCCTCTTCTGCCTCCTCCACCGCATCACAAGCCTCCCTACAACCTCAAAGTCTAACCCCATGATCTCTGCTGCAGTTCCCTGAACAAATCCAGCTGGCTCATGCTTCCTCCACACCGCACATTGCCTGCTCTGCCCCCAGGTCTCTTCTTCTCCTACATGAGCACCAAGATTCATATCAAGCTTCACTTGAAGGATTTTCTGAAATGCTATCTAATCTGCTAACTGTAGACACCCATGACCACTGCCCCCTCTGATCCCTCCTGTGGCACATACAGCACGTTACAGTTCTTGTTGGCTCACAAACGCCTCCCTTCTCTGCAGGTTCCCTGAAAGGTAAGCCTGAGTGCTATGCAAGCACTTTGCTGCTGGGTGTTGGTCATACAGTGCCCACTGCAGCAGCTTCTTCATGGTTGGCCTACCAAGCCCTAGTTCGTTCTCTTCATGGCCCTGCCCAAGCTGCGGCAGTAAAATAGACACTGGGTGGCAGGGTTTTTTCCTCTTCTGTTACTATTCTCTTAAATTCAAACCAAACCTCCATTTTACTTTGAAGGAAAGAAAGGGAAAGAAAGGGAAAGGAAAGGAAAGAAAGAAAGAAAGAAAGAAAGAGCGAGCCAAACTCATAGAGTCTTGGGACAAACAAGATCAAGGGGCAGTTTTGTAAAAAAAAAAAAAAAAAAAAAAAAGGGTGGGGAGTGACAAGCAAGCTGACTATGGGTAGCTTAACTTCACTCTGAGGGCTGAACTACTCTGCAGAGGTTCATAGGAGGCCCTAGAGGGGAAAATTTCAATTATAGATAGTATTAAAGAAGTGATTAAAAGCATTGTTTTGTTCCTTAGACTTCTGATGGTATTACCACACAGAAAAACATAATGAGGATCTTGCATATGTGTGTGTGTCTCTCTCTATATATACAGACACATACACATAAATTTTATGTTAGCATTTCAAAAAATGTTACAACTATTTGTGAAAAACCAGAACATTCTGGCTCCAAGTCTTGGTTGGGTTGGCCTTTCTTCAACTACATACTTTCTGTTAGGGCTTTAAATGTGTGGAAATGAGAACTCTTAAGAATAGCTGCTATGCAAACAATGCATGTGGTTCATTCACTACTTTTACTACTTTCCATACTTTTTCACTGGCTTGGCCCTTTGCTCCTACTAGTGTTTCACTGCCAAATCACAATGCCCTGATGCATGTTTTCAAGACACTCCTTTGCTCTATACAATATTTTTTGTTGTATGCCAAATAAAAAATAAACTTACAAACATAAAAAGTATTTTTATTCTTATAGAGGGGGGGCATGCTAAAGGGGGAAAGGGGCAGTAGAAAATGGCACCAGGATTTCTAGCCTGGGAAGCTGGGAAAAAGATAGTATTATTATTAATAAATCCAGTTAGAGGCCTAGACAGAAGTATGAGGACTTCTTTAAGATGAGGTTCCTGGATTTGGAAATTAGGGAGCCATTGGTAAGGGCAGAAGTTGGCCTGTAAGTATGGGGTGGGAAGTGAGGAGATGTACAGAACAAGTTTGAGCAATGTGCAGATGGGAGAGAAACTGGTAGGAAGGGGGAACAGTGAGAGTGAAGGTTTTATTAGAAAATAGGACAACTGGGCATGTTATGAAGTTATGGAAAAAGAACCAGCAGTGGGAAAGAAACTACAGCTACAGAAGGAAAGCGGGTATTTGATGGGCAAGATGCCAGGGGAGATGCCTATGATCCAGGGCTTAGATGGGATGGATTTGGAAAACAAGAGGAACACTCAGCTAAGACAGGAAGAGGAGAAGATGTGTTAAGAAAGGAAGAGGTGTTGGGGGCAGAGAAGGGGGAACAAAGAAGAATGGTTACTTGTGAAGAGCAAGAGCGGTTAGGGAGTGAGTTGAAGAGAGGGCATGAAAACAGTGGAAAAGGTATGGAATCATGGTTTAGAAGCGAGACACAGGCCATAAGGAATGAATGAAACTATTATTGATAGTAAGGGCCAATTTGAAGCTGGAAGCTTAAAAACATATTCTTTAAGTCAATCAGTCAGTCAGTCACTTAACATTTATTTAGCAATTCTGAAGTGCCAGGCACCTTACAGCCCAGCCAAGGACTCCTGCATCCAGTCAGGAGTCAGGGCAAGTAAATATACCACAACATACTGTGGTAAGCACTTTGTTAGAGGTCTACACAGGATATATGGGAGAACAAAGATGCATTTAATCTGAGGGTGGGGTAGGATGCAGTTTCCAAGAGGGGGAGTTGCCAAAGACTATCTGTAAACTGTGAAAATGGAAACTCCATCTTACTATGTTCCAGGAACCACTAAAGAAGAAGGCATATAACCACATTCTATGTAAAATCAAGCAATCCCACACGTTGGCACTGAGGGCTCGTGACCATCATGGCTCATGATGTAATTTCATTATCACCAATGAGTTAGGCAAGACTAACACAGCTCCACCAGAATATGATTTAAACAAAAATGTTAAGTCTTTCACAAGCAACAAATTGTCTGGCTGTGGCTGTACGTTAGAGTTCTCAAGCATTTTTGGGAACTAGTCTGTGGAACTGGCTTCCTGATTCAACTTGGGTCACTAAATTCCGGTTTAATAATTACTTGTATTTTATTATCCTACAGCACTAGGCACAAAACAAATATTTTCTTAAATGCTTTTGCTAAAAAAAATCAATTATCTAGGCTTTGTTTCTATCTTTTAAAAACGTTGTAGGTATCTTATCTTTCCGTGAGAAACAAATAATCTAAAGGCCTCTTTGTTTATACTCCATGCCATTTACAACTCTGAAAATCATAGTCTTCACTAAGCTTTGCTAATGGGCTCTGTTCCACTCTTTGTGTGAGCATACAACTTTATTACTGGAGAGAGGACTTGCGTTCTGATCTAAGATTTCTTAATAGGAAAAACAGCACTCCATCGCTAGAATGATACAGTCACAGAATTGGAAGGGGCCTCAAAATCACTTGCGTAATCACTTAGGTGATGAAGGATAAATTACCCAGCACTTGATCTAACTTTCTGTTTTAAGTGAGAGAAGACACCCTTTCCTTTACCATTAATATAACAGAATCGCTGTAAGAGTCAAATAGATGATTGTGGAATAGCAGAATTTTTCTATTCAAAGAGATTTTGCCTTTGCTGTGATGTACTAACCATAGCTAACATTTATTGAGGGCTTATTATATGCCAGGAATGGTGCTAAGCACTTTATGAGAATTATCTCATTTTGTCCTAACAATAATCCTAGAGATTGTTGCCATTACTATTCTTATTTTATGACAAGGAAATTGAGGCTTAGAAAAGCTGAGAGCCAAATAGAGGTTGAGTTCCTGTTCTGATTTTGCCATTAACTGATGGGTGACCATCATTGGGTTACCTCATGTCACTTATCTGTGTGTCAACTGGGAACAATTATGATACCTATGTCATAGGGTGGCTGGATTATTATGTGAGATACTGGCCCAAAGTGTGTTTACCATGAATCTGTTATTCCCTCCTGGAGACAGTGTGGGGTAGTGCAAAGAACCTGGGCTGTGGAATTAGACAACCTCGGCTCAAAGCCCAGCTCTACTGCTTGTTAGCTATGTAATGTTGGCCATGTGCCTCTCTGAGCCTCAATTTCCTTACCCTTAAAATGTGAAGACGGATACCTGGACCTCACAGTTACAGAAAGGACTAAGTGAGATGAGCCTTCATAAAGAGCTTGCTTAGCCTGAGGCTGCTACAAACTGAGATGCCATCTCCTTTTCTTCTTGAGGGACATGTGTACTCTCTTAAGGGTAAATTTAAGGGTAACTCTCTTAAGGGTACACAAAAATAAGGAACCCTACTTCTAATACTACAGGAGAGGTTTAAGGGACCTAGTATTAGTGAATTGCTTCAGGCCGTATCAGTATAAACTGAGATCCTAGGAAAGGCCATCACCGTGGTTTCAAATCTATAAAAAGCACCTTCCAGTAGAAATGATGATTAAGAAGTATTTCAAAGGTATTTATAGCACCTTTCTATGAGCAGGATAATGAGGAAAGTCCCTACAAAGATACCAATAAAGTCATCTTAGATAATACTGGTTAGATTTGATTTAGTTTTTTAAAAATGCAAAGATTTAGGACCATACTCAAAATTAAAATGGTCTACTGTGTCATGAAATTGAGGCAGATCAACTGCCACCTTTCTGGAACACAATCTTCATACAACTCCAATCCAGACAAAAGGATATAAACACATGTACACCTCAACTAGCACTCTCAAAGCCTCTGCACCAAAAACACTACTTCACTCCTTAGAACCTCATTGGTTACTTGATCTCTCAGGCTATGGTAGATTAGAAGCTGTGTAGAAGCAGGTGAGAGGAGCAAATAAATGACTGTTTATAACTTGACACAGAGGAGGCAGAACACAAAATATAAAACGATATTATTATTTAATACTGCAAATGCTGTTTATATAAATATACAGGTAAATATGGATTATTTTACATATACCTTCATCGAAATAGCTATTTAAAAAAAGGCCAGGCATGGTGGCTCACATCTGTAATCCTAGCATGTTGGGAAGCCGAGGCCAGGAGTTTAAGACCAGTGTGAGCAATAGCAAGATCCTCGTCTCTACAAAAAAGTTTTAAAAATCGGCCATGTGTGGTGGCACATACCTGTAGTCCCAGCTACTCGGGAGGCTGAGGCAGGAGGATCATTTGAGCCCAGGAATTTGAGGTTACAGGGAGCTGTGATGACGTTACTGCACTCTAGCCCAGCTAACAGAGCACGACCAGCAGTCGTTGGAAAATTCACCTCCTCAGACCACTCAGTTCAGTTATAAAAACCAAATCAATAAGATGCTCTTCTGGACTCTTCCCCAAACTCTTTATAGTATATTGCTCATTTTGGGGATACATTTCTATAAGATTCTGGTCTTTTTTCTATGTAGCAGAAAAATAATCCAAAATATAAAGATTAAAATTATCCTTAACTAATTCAAATAAAATCTATTAGACAATTTTTTTTTGTGTTTCTTCTTAGGAACATTCATAGGCAATTTAATAATAACCCTAAGTGTTTCTGTTTTGTCCATTCTTCACGCCAAACTAGTAAACCACAGATATCATAAGGAAATCTGGAGTAGGAAGAGGAAACTAATGCTCCCTCTATAGCATTCTCTCTCTCTCTCTCGTTTAAAAGCTATGTATCTACAGCTATAAGAATGGAAGTGTTTTTTAGCACCAGAAGTTTAATAAACTGAGAATGTACATGATCCATTCCATGTAGCTTCTATTCCACAATGACTAAGCCAACCATGAATGAACTCTACACAGATCCTGAATTCTTTACACTAGTTCTCAGAGTTGGAAACTTCTGGGCTGGGTGTAGGATCAGCCAGAAAATTCTTTTGTTTCCTGAACATGAATAGACAAAATGACTGCTAAAGAACAGCTGAGGAAAATGTTTGAATTCTACAGTGCAATACCATAATTTGCTCATTATGAAAATACTTTAGACATCAAGCCAAAGCCAAAATTAGCCCATTGAAACTGCCCTAGTTTGATTTAGGACACAAATTCTGTGACCAGAGACTACATCAGCTCTCAAATAGGAATGGATCCTTATTCCTTTTATTAAATTGATGAAGAAATCACATCCATTGGCAGCTGTGGTCTGTGTGATATCAGGGCTCTTATAACCCCTGGTGATGCCTGTTCCAAATCTATATTCTATTTAACAGCTTCAAAGTCACTCCTAGGTTAAATGCAGAGATACACATATCCCACTGGAATAAATAGTGATTTTGTGAACAAATTTCACTTCGAGGGCTAGGGGCAAACATTCTTTCAGATTGAGTTATTTATAGGTTTCTCACTATTACTTCATAACACCATCTAAGGCAGCGGTCAACAAAATATGGCTATTTTGCAAATAAAGTTCTTTTGGAACACAGCCATAGCCATTTATGTGTGTATCATTCTATGGCTGCTTTCTGGCAAGACAGAGTTGAGTAGTTACAGCAGAAACTATAGTATATGGCCTACAAAACCTAAAATATTTACTGTTTGGCCCTTTACTGAAAATGTGTGCTGACCCCTAGCTAATGGTACCTATTGGGCCAATTAGTCATAGGTTGTCATTAGGGAAGAGATGTCATGTGGCCAAGCTCAATATGGTGGGGGCAGAGTGTGTGTGTGTTGGGGGAGGTGGTTGGACAGCAATGGTGCTACACAAGGGCTTGATTCATCTCTATGTCCCATCTTTCTCTAATTGTCTAACAGCTTTGTAAATACATGAGTCCATGTAATTATACCTGGGAGATCACACTAAAACAAAATCTGATCAGTTAGTGGCATTCAAAACAAATTCATTCATTTGACAGAGTATGTATTATGTACAAGGCACCAGGGATATAATGGTGAACAGACTTGTGAGTCCTACTGCACTCACAGATCTAGCGTTCAGTGGGGGAGGCAGAAATTCTTTAGATAATAACATAGATCGAAGTAAAATTGCTACTGTAATCACTGGTGTAAGAAGGAGCTTGTAGTGCTGAGAGAATATGTAATAGGGTTATGAAGTCTGGGAGGACTACTCAAGGAAGTGTCACTAAAGCTATGGGCCGAATGGGAGGGATTCACTGAAGGAAAAGCAGAGGGAAAAGGCCCACGCAGAGAGCACAGCACAGGAGAAGGCCTAGGGGGTGAGAGGGAGATGGTGAGTGTAAGTGACTAACATAAGGCCATTTGGAACAGAAAGAATGCAGAAGGGAGGGGCACAAGGTAAAATTGTGGGCCAAACCAAGCAGAGCCTTGGATTCCTCTTAATGGGTTTTGAGTTATTCTAAGGGCATAGTTAAACCCAGTAATTCCTGGGTGACAGTATTTCCCCTTCCAACCACTACTGTCTCCATGATCAGTTTTTCTTTCTTTCTTTCTTTCTTTTTCTCCAACCACCCCCCCCCCCCCCCCAGCTTCCTTCTCTCCTCTCCTCTCCTTTTTTTTGAGACAGAGTCTCACTTTCTTGCCTGGGCTAGAGTGCCGTGGTGTCAGCCTAGCTCACAGCAACCTCAAACTCCTGGGCTCAAGGGATCCTTCTGCCTAAGCCTCCCAAGTAGCTGGGACTACAGGCATGTGCCACCATGCCTGGCTAATTTTTCTATTTTTAGTTGTTTGGCTAATTTCTTTTCTATTTTTAGTAGAGACAGGGTCTCGCTCTTGCTCAGGCTGGTCTTGAACTCCTGAGCTCAAGCAATCCTCCAGCCTTGGCCTCCCGGAGTGCTAGGATTACAGGTGTGAGCCACCATGGTCTGGCCTCTTTCCTTTTTTCTTTCTTAGCCTGAGCCAAATACACAGTTGTTTTGAATATTCACTAAGTCTTCATTACCATATTCAACGAACAAAACACAAAAAGGAAAACATGATAACAAAGAATTTACCATGTAGCTTTTTCTAAACATATTAATCATGTATAAAAATAATCAAGTGGCTGCCTCCATTTCTCTCTCTTTCTGGAGAGGTGAATATTGGGAATGGTGAGTGGGGAGGAATATTCATACAGCCATGGGCCACTTCCTGCTGGGAACAGCACACTTTAAAACTTCAATTATACTATCTGATGAATACTGTTTTGAGGCTGAAAGTGAAGGAAAGTCACCAGGAGAGACTAATGAAAACAGAAGGTAATATAGAGAAGTGAAAAAAATCCCAGGAATAGGACATGTGAATCATGGCCCGTCCACTTACTAACTTTGTGAACTTTGGCAAGTTACTTAGCTTTTCTGAGTTCTTTTTTCCCTATCTATAAAAATGAGAATAATCAGGCACCCATCACAGAGTTGTTATGAGGAATAAATGAGACGCTATAAAAGATTCTAAGATCTGTAGCAGTTCTGATATAATTTTCTTCCTTTTCCAATAATATGGTCTATTTCTGATGTATAAGCATGGACACAGAGAAACCAGGGAAAGTCAAGAGAAGATATAGATAAGGAAGTAAATGTAGAAAATGTCTTATCTGAAGTTATAGTAGGTGGCTCCTGGTACTTTGTAAACTTTATTGACTTTTGTTCTCTAACCTAATGGTTCAAAGTCACTAACACCTTAAAATGAACTTATCCCCACTCCCAAGCAGGCAGCAAAAATACATAAGATCAAAGGTAGAGATGTATCTTTGATTATGGAATCAAAGCTTATTCTGGATAATAATTAATGACATCCGATAATATTTATAAATTAAAAAATAGCAGCAATACAACAGCTTGGCCTGATACCTCCCTAATACACACACACACACACACACACACCTGATTAAGAATGTCTTTGGTAATCATTGTGACTGATTTTATAGGAAAGATTAGCAATATCAATGGAAAGAATTCTCTCTACGGATAAGTCTCATTCTGAATCTTGGAATTTAGAAGACTAAAAAGTAATATACTTTAGACAGAGAATAGATAAAAGAACCACTACAAATATTTTACTATGCCACTCTAATCACCTTTGATGTGTGTTATACCTTTTTAATTAGGAAATTATAAGGTACGTATCATGCACTTCTTTGTACCTCTAAGGAAAACGTTAAGTACTCTAAAATACAGCACTGTTAGCGCTCTGAGAAAGAGCCCAAGGTTGCTAAAGGATTGTTTGTTTTTCCTTCTTTCAACTGATAAAAGGTACTGAGATTGAAGTCTCCTATTGAAGCTGGAACTATAGATGGAAACATAGACACCTGGCTTCCCCAAGTGAAGAATCGAACCATGCTGTACAGCTGGCCTTTTAGACAGAGCTGAAAGACAAAAATCTAAAGTATATTTAAACATTTAAGAAAGAAGCCATTTGCCTATTATGAAGGGTTTTATTTAAATTTAGCTTATTAAAAACAAACCAAATCATATAAATATATCAAAATAAGATTTGGGCAAACAAGTTTCTTTGTGGGCCTATCCTCAGCATTTTTAGAACCAGGAGGTTACAAGGGCAAATTTTTCTTTAGTTATAATCTAAGCATAAATCACTCTGGCTACTTGCTTAAAGTTTTTTGGGAACTCTCCCCAGCTTTCACATTTAGGAAATCTTCTAACTTTTTTTGAAATTTACTCACCAAAGTTATAATATCAGGTGGCATTCAACTAACAGCAGTGGGCTAAGGAAATAAAATGGCTGAAGAATTTTGGACATATCTTGAAAGAACTGTCCACATTTTAAAGACTAAACAGCTATGAAAAAAAGGGCCCTCATAGAATGGTTGTGTGCTTGTCAGAGAGGCTGTACAAGGAGGGTGTCTAGTCTCTCTATGCCTGTTGGGAAGGAGCTGGGCAAAGCCATCTGAAGGCTCTCCCAACCCTGATAATGTTCTATGATTCTAAGACTCTCTTTTCTAAACAAATTTGGTCCTTCTCTTCATGTTCTAAACCATGCACCATTTTACTTTTTGGTATATTGTTTGGTAACCATGTTTTTAACACATAAAATACTGTTTTTTTAGTAACAAGAAAGTATTGAAATGATCACACATTCACTCTAGAGATAAAAAATGAAATGCTATTGCTCTAGAAGGAAAAATATTTCTTATCTTACCACCACTATTGTCTACACAGCTCTGCTTTTCATTGTGTTTGAAATATACTCCCCAGCTTGGATTCTCATCTTTTGAATTCAAGTCTACATGATGAAGTAATCTGTAAATATAATACCAGCCTCTTCCATGAAGGGAAAAAATCATGCAAATAATTGTCCTTCCACTGTTAAAGATGAATTACTTGGACACATATGCTAATTCTTATTTCATTTCTAAATTCTGAACTTTCAGGGCCTAGTAAGGTGGTGTATAGTGGTCTATCCCAGTATTTCCAATGCCTTCTATTTTTCTTTTTATCTTCTTAAAAATGTTCAAAACAATTTTATGTTTTTAATTTGGTAAGGGGAAAAGAATTTACAGGGGAGGTAGAATAATTGTGAGTTTTGATTAAAAAATGCAGAGGCCACAATCATGACTTTAAGACTATAAATAGATATTTTTTTCTGAGCCAAGGACAGTTCTCATGGCTTCCTGCCAGTTTTGTAAAGTCCAGACAAGTGTTCAAGGTTCCTTGTTAGCTTTGGGTTCCTTCTGGTTCCATAGTGAAGGCTGCTAAGGTGAGGGGGGCAGGGAGGCAAGAAGGACCCAAAAGAGAGTGACTAACTAAATATCCAATAATAGGAGAATGGTTGCATAAATAATGGCACCTCCATGCAATAAAATACTATGCAGCCATTAAAAATCATGGTATGGAAGAATAATGACAATGGATAATATTCACAAAAAATATGCACAATATAACAGATACAAAGGGAGAAGAAAGTCTATAAGAAACTATGCAAAAAGGTCGAAGGTAGAAATCTCAGCATGATTGAATTAAAGGTAATATTTTTTATTCTTTGTTCTTGCTTCCCCGTTTTCAATGCTGAACAAAATTTGGAAAAATTTTTTATTGTTTAAAAAAGGGAAATGTTGACAGAAAATGGAGAAGAAAAGAAAACAATAACAATACTAATAAAGTACTCATAGCAGAAAGCAGGAAAACATCAGCATCTGTGCAATGAATGTCTGTACCCTTCTGATGGAGAAAAGGACTATGCTTGGCAATTGGTGCTTTGTATTATAGAAAACCAGCAAATCTCTACTTGAAAACTACAGCCAACACGCTGGAAGCAGCAGCCTCTATTAAAGGCTAAAAATAAGAATACTCTGGATCTAGGCCTCAACATGTAGCCACTATCAAGTTAAACTATAATAATTTCTTATACCTGAAAGTAATTATGGTGTCTATAGTACTGAAGAGAATGGGTTAGATGCATAAAGTCTCTAATAACACTAATAAAAAAATCCATCCTTTATATTTTCAGATCAACAGTCTATTAGGCCAAATGCCTTCAGCCCATTCTTTAGCTGCAACTGCCTCAACAGGGCAGTTCTGATCTAGACATGAGACCATCTGGATCAGGAAACATCCCACTGAAAGGTTCAATAATAAAAAAAGAAAAACAGGAGTCTTGTGTTGGGCTGCTACAAAGACCTCTGGACATTGTTTATGCACCCTTCTTAAGATGAGAGCTCCTTTTCTATAACAAAAACTTTCCTCATTCTCCATTGATAGTTATAGCTTTTCCTATTCATTGTTGAGAGAAGACAACCACAAAAGCCTGTAACAAATTCAGAAAACTTTTAAATAGCTTATATGTTATTAATCACAATAATACCCAATACTGTTCTGGAGACACATCACATACTCAATTTCTCACGCTTTTGGTATATGGATCAGAGAGCTCCTTTAATAACTCTGAAAGCTCCCAGGGATTCTGGGCTCCCAGGATGAGAACCACTATCATAAAGCATATACTCTGTAATAGACCAAGACCATAATCTCAAAAAGTTTATCTTTTCATTGGTCATCACTAGAAATACATCTATCAACCATCTGCATTCACACACTTACAAAATACTCAATTTTATGGTAAGCTGCTAGGCAGAGTATATGAAAACAGCCATGAATGAGTCACACATTGTGGGCACCAAAGCGTGTGTGGCACTTCTGGGCTGAGGGGTTTCTCCTGTTGGCTCTGTGACAAGAGAGTTAGCATAAGAAGTAGGGATATGAGACCCCTAATGGGAGAGGGTGTCCTTTTAAAAAAATATGGGGTAAAGTTGCCTTCTCTTTCCTTATAAAGCCTTCCTGTGTCAAGAGGCTGTCTGCCCCCACTCCCAGCAAAAACAGTGGCGGCCCCTAAATGCCAAAAGAATAATTGTCTGGGTTTTGCATGCTGAAATTGACTTGGCAAGCTCTCTACCTTGCAAAGAACACAAAGAGCTTAGTCTAGTCTGCCTGTAAAGGCTTCACAATCATTACCAAAACATCCAAAGCAACATGCTTAAGGGAGGGTAATGATTCTTTGTTTCCCCCCTTAATTGTAAACTTCTGACATCCATTTATTTACTTATAGCTTCTAGCAGCAGCCACCCTCCTTGGTCAACACATGCTCTTGGCTGCCCTGGGTGCTTTCTAACAAAGGGCTGCATGGAACCACACAGAGGGCACAACCCCCATTCTCAATCTATTCTCAGTCCACAGACTCCCGAGTGTCTAAGGTCCAGATCTATGCAACAGAGCTGGGAAGTGGTCTGGGTAAGCCACCTCCCGTCTTTAAAGAGCACAGGGAAAGTATGCCTTCGTAGAGATGAATGGGACTTTGGAAAAGGCCTGGTCAGCCCTTCTTACAGGAAGACACGAGGAGAAAACTTGTATCATTTTGAAGAACCCAGGACTTGACCCAAACTCACAGCATCTAGCTAGAGCCACACTAGCTAGCTATGACAAGAGTTCATCCTTCTGTGTGTGGTTTCCTTGATGCTTTTTGATGATCCTTGAGGCTTTTTGACTTAAGCAGACCTGCTTAATAACAGACCTGCTTTATAACAACTCCTTCCCTACTGCCTCTGGGCTGAATAATGGAGAGCAGTGAAGGAGCCTGAATTTAATTTGCACAGTGCTTTAATTTCAGATTTGACCAAACCTAGGCATTTTTTTCTTTCTCTCTGGTGATCTGTGTGCTAGTCTCTTCTCACCACTTCATGATTCAGGTCTCTGGGTTGAGAGAGCACTGGCCACCTCGACTTGGCTGATGTGGTCAAAGCTATGCCATAACTGCTGAGGAGATGTCTCACCCTACTGTACACAGACCATTACTCCCAATGAGAAGGAATTCGGGCATTAGAGGTTTACAAAGACTGGGTGGGCTCTGAGGCCAGTTGGAATTCCTGCTCTGCCATTTACCAGCTCTGTGGCTTGGGGCAGACTGACTTAACCTCTTTAGGTTTAGGTTATTTTAAACCACAAAGGGCAGATTAATTGTGATAATCTGTCTCTTAGTTGTTTTCAGTTACCAAAGGAAATAGTGCATGTGAAGTCCCTTAGCACAGTGTCTGCAGACAGTAAGTTTTGTGTTGCTGTTGTGTTAGAGAAGGATTCTTAAAGTCTTGTTTGGTGGAAGAGACAGGCTGGTGAGAGCCTGGATGAGTATACCCCTCTGTATCAGAAGCATTCGTTTGAAATGCAATTGTTTGGAACAGTTCTAGCCAGTGTGGACCAAGAAGTCACTTCATGTCAAGTCCCTCCAAACTGGCAGGATCATAGTTCCCTATCACTTCTCTGCGAAACAAAAGGCACCAGTTCTTGGCCAAATCCCAATTTCTTCAGTTTGCCAATCACCATCTCAGGCACAAAGTAACACACACTCTTAAAATACTTGTTTCGCACTGACTAAAAGAACTCCCTTTGATGAGGTAGGGCTGAGTAATGTACTCTCCTCATGATGCTAAAAGTCCATTAGTTATCTTCTTATTTCATTTGATGTCCCAAGAGGGAAGGTATGTCTGCTGAACCAAGAGATAAAGTTGTATCATTATGACATCTCCACCGAGATGAGCTATAAGTTCCTGTCATGTGCCAGGTACTCGGCACAGCGTTTCATACATATGATCTCTAATCCTCCCAACAGCCCTGTAAGACACTGAGCCCTGAAGAAACGAAGTAACTTGACCCAAACTGGACAGCAAATAGTGATGGAGGCAGGACCGTAACTCAGCCAGGCTAGCTCCAGAGCCTGTGCTCTTTCCCTTGCTGTATACCATGCTGTTTCTTACTGCTTTGCTTACCTTTGGATTCTAGAAAACAGACTGAAGTTCCAGGACACCAGAAATTTGACATATAACCAAAGTAGATGGAATATTAAAAACAAAAGCCCTGAGTTATAAATCCAAATATATAATTTGTCAAAGGTTTTACCGTATGAAGCTTCTTAAAGGAGTCATGGCTGACACATTTTAGAAATGTCTTCAAAATTCCTTCGAAGGCCACACACAAAAGCCAATCCCATTATTTTAAGGTCATAATTGGTTCTTTTGACCAAACACAGTATTAGCTGACCCAAACTCTAATTTGATTCACTAGATTTGGTTCCAGGGAACTTTTTCTTGTTGTTCAGAAATCAAATTCACCTTTAAAGAACCAGGCTTTGCCATGGCTGAGGGATATTTCAAAGCAGACAACTGCAAAAGTGGAGTTCCAAAATTGTTCTACACTGTGGCAATGTTGTTAAAATGAGGTCACGGCCGTTCTTTGCTCCTTGAAATCATTTTCGTCTTGGCTCTTGGAACACAGCTCACAGGAGACTGTTTCTCTGATTCCGCCTGACATCCAAACATCGGTGCTTCTTCCTTTTTTCCCTCCCCTCCCCCACTGTATTCCTTTTCTTTTAAGAAAATCCCTTCTTAAAATGTTTATGTATCCAGTACTATGTTCCTGGTACTTTCTTTTAAATCTTTTATTATGAACATTTCCAAATATGTAAAAAGCAGAAAGAAGAATAAAATCCATGTAACCATCACCCATCTTTAGCAACCCTCAATATTTTGTCATACTTATTTCATATCTACCCCCCACTTTATTCTTTCTGGAGTATTTCAAAGTAAATCCCAGGACAGCATGTCATTTCATACTTAAATACTTCATTGTGCACTTAGAAAAATAAAAAGGACATTCTTTCACATAAACACAATGCCATTAACACATCTAATGAGATGAACAATAACTACTTAATATCATATCATCTAATATATAGTCCACATTCAAATTTCCTTGGTCTTCTTTTCTCACACCTCATGGATAATCACATCAGCAGCTATCTTGGCAACTTTTCATTGCCTTGTCGATAAACTTCAAGGTTTTATCTCATTCATCCCTTTTCTTCTTCTGAAAAACACCTCACAAATGTGAAAATATAATAGATAATGTTTTTTCTAAATTTTTAAAATTTATCATTATATACAGCAAATATTTTCCTACATTATTAAATATTCTTTGAAAACTTAACTTTTACTGGCTGCCTAATTGGCTATAGAATATACACAGATATTCTGTGATCCATTTAATTATTCCCTATTATTTCTTGGACACTTGGTTGTTTCATTTTCCCTATTATAAACAGCCCTATGATAAACAACCTGAGCATACTCATAGTTTACCTTTCTATCCTTATCTTTCACTACTGAACAGCTCCTTTCCTTCAGCATAGAGATATTTGATATTCCCCACACACTGTGTTTTTCATCCACATATATATATATATATATACACACACACACATAATCCAGACACTCTTTTTCATTGTCCAAGAACCAGCTTACCTCTGAGGTGTCTTCACGAAGTCCTTTGGCAGAGTTAGTCATTTCCTCTCAAATGTTCCAAAGTACTTTGTATACTGAACGTTATTTATAGTATTTCCTAGTATTTTGTATTTAGTCATTAACTTATATATCTACCACTCTATAAGTTGTGAGTTTCTCAACACCTCAGTTTTTTCATTTGTAAAATGAGGAAGAATCATAGCAACTCTATGTGTCTAAATTTTTTTTAAAAAGACATAAAGAATAGAAAGCATCAATTGTATTATTTGCACATAACAGAAGCTTTACAAAAAGTTAGTTTCCTTTTCTTCCCCTAAAAAGAGAAAGTGTGAATGTCTTAGACTAAACTTATATGCCTGGGGGCCAGGGAGTTAGTAAAATCGCCCCCCATGCAAGTTTAGACCTTAGTTAGAAGAAGATAAACTAAGTACATCTGAGATACCAGAAACAGGGAAGCCAAATGGCTCAGAAGTCGAGGGTTGCCCAGGGGCTATACGGGTTGCAACATTTTTTCTGCAGCACACAATCTCTCTATTCTAGTCACATTTCCTTAGATAAAAGAGGAAAAAGGAAAGATGTCATGTTGGAATCTAAAGATGGGAACTCTTGACCTCTGAATCTCCTGTTCACCTCTGAGCTCTTTGTTATGCTGGGTTGGCCTAGCTAAGAGGAGGCCTAAAAGGCACCCAGGGTGACCTATTGTTACTGAAGGGTGAAGAAGATGGTTGAGAAAGATAATAAAAATTTGTAGGACACTTTGGGTACTCTGAAAAGTACACTTTTATCTTTTAGGACTTATATCTTTCTAAAGCTGGAAGAAGTAGGGGTTGGCCTATGAACAAGGAGTGCTACAATGGAAAAGCAACTGAGCTGTAGGCAAGAGACCTGCCTTCTGGTGCTGGCTCCGGGTGCGACCATAGGAACATTAGTTCACCTCGCTGGGCCTTGGTTACAGTATAAGGGGATTAGACAAAACTGGCTCTAAGGCCTGAATGAACAAAAGTTCAAAGAGAATATAAAGGTTAAGTGACTGGCTCAATATCACTGTACATCTAAGAAAAACCAGAGAGTAAAGTTAGAAGAAATATGGAAAGTGATGTAGTTGAAAACTGTTAAAAGAGTCATATGATTTTCAAGAGCTCTGATCTAGGGCTGGGAGTGTGGCATTTAAAAATGCATTTAAAACTAACTTGGACTATATGAAAATAATTTTCTTTTTTTGCTCTATTCCACAAAGATCTGGAAAACATTCTCAGTCCTGTTTCAACCTTAAACGAGAAAAGAATCTTTAAAGAGCCACTGATTTGTAATGGAAAACTTGGATAAATCAAACTATTTATACTCTGAGATTTTTATATTTCTTTTTGTCCTTTCTTTACAACACATAGCTAAGAAAAGACATGATGTAAGTCTGTTCTATTAGACTTCATCAGCAGGCTGTTTATTCTGTATCTACAGCCCAGCAGCTTCTCTGACTTCAGCACTTACGGAACAAGAAACCAAAGAACATTTTCAAACTAAAGAGAGTGTCCATTAGTTTAGCATGAACATGGAGAGAAAGAAGTCAGAATAGTGAGATTTTCATCTCTAGTCCAATGTTTGTTTATTAGCTAGAGTTATTTAAGCTTCCTGAATCTCAAATTCCTCATCTGCAAAAACAGGGGGAATAATTACTCATCTACTGATGCATCAAGCAATATACACATAAAAGGTATCATTACAATCATTCACCTGATAAGCTAAATTGGAAGAAGCCTTCATTAAATGCTTGCTATCAAATTCCTGAATCTATACTTAAAATTCCAACTGAGATCCAACAACAGAGGAACTGCTAAGACCTTCCCTGAGTATATACTCTCACAATTCACTGATTTAGTTGTATTTATCATCTGAGAAGTTGTGCTCAACTGTTTGCATTTCTTTAAGACAGATCCCTGCCTAATGAAGAGTGGGTCTAGTGTGTGTGTGAGTTTGTGTGTTGGGTGAGGGAGACTGAAACTAGGTGGCATGAGGAATGAGTAAAGAAGAATAGAGTCCTTTCTGTTAAAGCACTACACTGTGGCAAGGAAGAGTAGCTTTTGTGTGATTTAGCTCTGGAGGCAGAAACAGGATAAAGGAACTGAAGTTCCTGGGAGCTGGATTTTAGCTCACAATAAGGAAGCACTTTCGGACACTAACAGCTGTATAACAACTGAGCAGGTGATGATGGAAAATACGGAATGCCTGGTACTGTGGGGGCTGGATGAGATGACTGTGGCACTGCCTTTGAAAGCTCACATTTGATTCTTTTCTTCCTGTGACTATGACTTTTAGGATTCAGAATCCTTGGACATATGGACCTGAATCACACATTCCCCACTTGTCCATTCTCTCCTCTTAAGCCATGTTCAGACCCTACAAGGAAAAATACTATTAAGGAAATGTTTCAATGATTTTTACTGAAAATGGGAGAAAAAGATAAAGGGGGCCAATTGCTAAATTAGGTTATCTGGTTTTCAGTTTGTCTTTTTTTAGCCATCAGATAGCTTTACTGCAGCTGGCTGAATTTAGTGTCTTCAAATGAGGGTGACTAGGGCAATAGAAGGAAACTTTTTTTTTTTGAGAGACCAAATTAAATATCCAACAGGATTTTTTTTCCCTAATCTGGCCATGCAAGCACAACCTGGCTGTTCTGCAACTGAGCACTATTAACGTCTATTTATAGCTAGTATTTTCATAGATGAATCACATTTACCATAAGTCAGTTAATATTAAAGGGCCAACCAGCTCTGCTGAGAACCCCATAATCTTACTACATCTCTTTCCATTCCCCCTTCAGGGAACTAAGTTTAGCTTACATGGTTCCATGTAAAGATAGGGGAAAATGCAATGGAAATGTAAAGCTAGTAGACAGCCTGCTCCTTAAACTCAGCAGAGTATAGGATGTTAAATACATTCAAACGTAAGCCTTGGATCACTCCCAGCTTTGTTCCGTGGCAGTGAATGTCCTACAGTTAGCACAGATGCACTCTGCATTATGTAGTCTTCTGGCTTTCAGAACAAACAATTCATGCCTAAACTTTCCCACCAAACCAAGTTTAAATGACACAGCCTTAATAAAAAGTCACATGCTTAAAAACAAGACTAAAGATAGTTATAGGTGCTGTCAAATAAAATAGGAGTGTAGTGGATATTCAGTTCAGCTCATTTTATGCACATAAGGGTGTGTATGGAAGAGGCTGGGGGTGAGGGATAGCAGGTCAGGATATATATGATCAAAAGTTTTCAAAATTCAGTGAAATTAAACGGAGATTTCTAGTAAGTTGTGTGGATCTAAAATCTCTTCCCCACCCAGAGAGCATGAGTGCACACATGTGCACACATACACACACTCTCTGAACTTTTTGTAGGCACAAGTGCTGCCCTAAAAATTGATATTAATTTCTTTGTCTTTGATAAATCTCTATGAGCATCTCCACCCTTAATTCGTCTTTAACTAAGCCCTTTCCTAAAGTTTTTTCATTTACTTCAGGATAACTCTTTAAGATAATATACACGAAGCACTTAAAACAATGCCTGGCATGTGGTAAGAGGTCTATACACAGTTACTTCAGTAGATTCTCAATACCCTTTTTTAAAATTTCTAGCCAGTGGTTCACAGATGAATCATCTTTACCATGAGGTAGCTCCTACTCAGAGCCAACCAGCTCTGCTGAGGACTGCATGATTCAGTCACTCAATAAATCCCTGCTGAGGTCCAGCTCTGTTGGACACGGGGATACAGGCAAGAATAACAGGGGTCCTGTGCTCACAGAGTGTGAGCAATAAGCCCATTAGCAAGGACCACTATCTCCATTTCAACATCTGAAGGCTCGGAAAGGTCCAAGGCCACAGATCTAACATGATGGCATTGTGATTTAAGCCCAGTGCTTTCTGATTCCGTAATTTCACACTCTTTCTATTAGGACAAGTCTCCTGCCACTTCAAGATGCCAGCAAAATGATCGAGAAAAGCACATTAAAGTTTAAGAATAACTAGGAATTCAAATAGAGTTTCTGTACATAAGTAGTATATGAAAACAAAACATCTTTACTGAATAGACCAATTGCCTAAAGGCCAGGGGTTTGTGAATTTTTGTTATTCAGATTTTTGTATAATTCTGGGTACTCAGAATTAAGCAAATGGAACATTGGTCCAAATAAGAAAATAAGCTAGTTAAAACAAAATTGCACAATATCTGACATAGTAGATGCTTCACAAATGTTTGTTGAACAAATTAATGTTAAACCAGGATTTTTCCTTTACTATGTAATGATATGTCTTTTTAAAAGACCTAAGTATTAATAAATATAGCATAGTGATTTAGTGGGCTCTGGAGCGAGACTGCCCAAGTTTGGACTTGACTCCACTTTTTACTAGTATAACCTTTGGGAAGTTACTTAACAGCTCCAAGCCTCAGTTTCCTCCTCTGCAAAATGCGGGATAAGTATTGAACATTTTTTGTAAGGATTAAATGATTAATCAAAGGAAAGCATTTAGAATGGACTTATATATGGTAAGTAACAAATGTTAGCTATTATTATTACTACTATTCTCTTCTCTAAATTGGAATAGTTTTGATTAGCTACCTCAATGTCATATTAAATGACCAAGGCGAAAAATTATTTCTTTTACTGAGGCTTTTCCAAATTTCCTAATACAAACAAAATATCCTCTTGTCACATATCCCTTCCACAATTAAAATATAAAAATAAATAGGTATATGAAGATTAAAATTAGTTTAAACAGTACAAAATTTTATAGAATAAGCATTTTTTGATATACAAGATTAATAAAAATGATTTTAAAAATTTAACTTTTATAATAAGGAGTTGGCTAGGGGTTTGTGTGTTGGGGGGTGATCATGAGTATAATAGGCCTCTATTTACATTTGGCCATTTCCTGTAACTAAATTAAGCAAATAATTATAAATTACCTTCTAGTCCTTCTCTTGCATGAACACATCCTTACCAAGATCCACTATGGTTTTAACCAGCTTTAAACCCAAGACAAATTGACTGAGGTCACTCCATTAGAAAACAAAGCAGAATCCACTTCTCACCGCCAACTGCACTGTATTTGTATCCATAGATATAAGACAACACAGAATCACAGAATTCTAAAGCGGGAAATCCTGGGACCTCAGAGATCATCTAGTTTCCAGCCCCAACTCTGCTGTCAGGGGATCCGTTAGGGGGTGAAGAACAGGGTAGAGGTCAAGGGAAAGAATCACTGGTCCTTGTTCCATCCTGAATGACCTAATGGGGCCAACCTAGCCCAATAGCCTCATTTTGTAAGTGACAACCCAGTGCCTGGCTAATTAAAGGCAGAACTGGGATCAGAAGCCAGGTTTCCTGATTCCCAGTCTACACTCCTGGATGCCATCATTCATTCCATGGCTCTGACAGTCACAGACAACAATGCATTAGGCTGTGTTAAACTGACGACTAAGCAGATTTTCTCCTTGCAAACCTATCAGGTATTATGCCAGCACTTTATGAAAACAGTAAGGCATCATTAGTTGGTATAAACAAAAGCAACTTTCTACGCCTTTCTTTTTTGGTAACCTAAAAATCCCAAACCACTGTTGCTATTACAAAATTTCCTTTACCCCAGTATGCACCTCTGGGCCAAGCACAGATGCATTAAAAATTTGCCAAGAGAAACAATGAAGTCACTGATAATACAAAGCATGAGCATATCATGAAATTCATGTCTTTGTTTTCTTCCTCTTGATACTTAATTACTTCTCATTACTGATCATTTTGTGGTTGTTGGCAGAGGGGCAAGGAAACTCCACCACTGTAAACATGTGGAGACACACACTCCTCAGCAGACCAAAAGTCTGCACACGACTGGTCTGTTCACAAATCCAATGTGAACACTGCTTCATTAATCAGCAAGAATGTTGATGCTACTCTACCTCCAGCCCCCAAAGAGAATTGGTGGTCTCACTTAAAAAAGAATAACAAACACAGTATAAAAATATTTTAAGTCACTCCTTTTGTATACTTGTAAATATCATCACTGGCAAATGACCTATGCTCTCCTCTCAGATTTTACCTAACCCAATTTAACAGTGAGGTGAGGAAGGTAGGGTGTGTACAGAGCTTCAATCAGTCTTCTGCTGCAGCTCAGGGCTGCCCTAAGCTAACAGGGAACTACTTATGAGCAATGCTTAGCAAACTACCCTGGTAAATAGAAACTTTATCTTGGTATTCTGGAAGGCATACCTTAGATAAAATTGATGAGGGCAGAGGAATCCTTATTGATTAGCAGCAGAATACAAGTTGTTTCTTATCAGTAGGCTATTGCTCCACTTAAGAATATGTGGGTAAGAGGAAAGCATAGGAATGCATCATAGATACCATAAAAAAAAAAAAAACCTTATGTACATCTAGGATACTAAAAAAAGTAAAGCACTAAATATTTGCCCCCTTCTAACTAGACTTTTATTAGATTTTCATAGAAATCTGAATCAGTAGGTGTTGTGGACTTTTTCAAAGACAGCTTCCCATTCCTTTGCAATGTGACTTTGCAGCATCTCAAGGTGGAATCTATTTCTCCAGTCTCAAATCTGTGTTAGCCTTGTGATGTTCTTTTATGAATAAAATGAGACCCCAGAGTTTCAATTCTCACACTTCTGGAATGTTGTCCTGAGACTACCACGTGGGGAAGCCCAGTCTAACCTACTGGAGGAGAGGCGTCCACATGGAACAGAGACAAGATGACCCAGCTGAGGCTCTCCTAGCCCACCTAGCCAATAGCCAAATATGTGAGAGAGTCTATCTTAGAACATCCAGCCTTAGCATGGTTGTAAGAAGGCTGATGCTGTGGAGTAATCCACAGAATTCTGAACCACTATTGTTTAGCCTCCATCTAAGTTTTAGGGTGGTTTGTTAAACAGTAATATATACCCAAGACAGTCCACACACAAGGTAAAAGGAAGAAATCAGTCACCCTATTGAGCATCCACTATGTATAGAGTACCAGGTCAGATACATCATGCAAAACATGAATGGAGATTAAAAATATTAGAAGACATGGATGGCCCTGTCATTCATGTTTGAAAATAAATAAAGCAGCATATAATATTTACCTGTTTTAAATATATCTAATTTATGTAATAACTTTCTATTATTTACATAGCCCAGAGCAAGGATATTCCTGGGTAGTCAAGAAAATACAATGGAGTGGGGAAAGATAATTAGAAATCCTATTTATATTTATCATTTTATTTTTCAATATGTTTTCATAAAGCACATAATATGTTAATATGGTATATATGAATATTTTTAATAAATAAATAAATATAAATATAATGGGTTATTTCCCAATTATATCTCCCACACATCTCCAACCTCCCATCCCTACACAAAAAGGTACCTTCTATGTCTTTGCTTTTCTCAAATAAATGTACTTTCCTGGCTACATGGGGAAGAGCCAGTGACAACTATACCACAGATAATTGTTTATCTGTACTGTATTTATTTATAAATAGTCTTCAGCAAGGCTATGAGTATTTTTCAGATAGGGTGTCTTTACCAGTATATGCATTTGTCTTAAGCAGTATGGCACAATGGCATTATGGTATGATTTTTAAGAATATGGGTTCTGGAGCCAGGTTACCTAGATGGACACAAATCCCAGTTTTGCCACTTATTAGCTGTGCAACCTTCAGTAACTTAACTGTACTTCCATTTCCTCTGTAAAGTGGAGATAATAATATTCCCTACCTCACAGGGTTATTGTGAGACTTGAATGAGTTAATAGATGTAAAATACTTAGAAGAATGCTTGGTACATCATAAGTACTCAGTAATTATTAGCTGATCATCATGGTTACCACCACTACTACCACCTTTCTTCCCAATAACTGAAAGTAAATAAATGTGTGATGGACAGCTGAAAGTAAATAAATGTGTGATGGACAGAAGTGAGAAAGAGTATAAGTTGTAGAGAAAACATATTATGTGACTTGTTAGTATTTTGAAAGTAAATGTTTTAAATTTTTCCAGAAGGATACTGTAACTTTAAGGTAAGGTATCTCACTAGTATCAGTTGACAGTTGGTTTGTTACTGACAAAACATAAAAATAATAAACATCTAAGACAATAAATATCTTCAAGTTCTGCTTTTACAGCCTGATTAAGGTGAGGCTATAAAAGAATTCTCAGCTGAAAGTTAATACTGGGGTTATCAAAAAAAAGCTAATATGTGTGTTTGGTGGTTCAGCACTAGTATCATCCACTACAGCTTCATGAAACCTGGTCAATCGATTACAGCATATGTCTACTACAACCAATTGGATGAAATAATAAGGATGTTTGTGAGTAAGTGGCCGAGATTGGTCAGTAGAGACAGGTCAATCCTCTTGCAAGACAACGCTCAACCACATGTCATACAAACAATGCTGCTCAAACTACAGCAGCTGGACTTGGAAACTTTTTGTCATCTGCCGTATTTACCAGACCTTGCACCAATTGACTACCACTTCTTCCAGGCTTTGGACCACTTCTTACAAGGGAAAATATTCAATTCTCAACAAGCTGTGGGAAACGCCTTTCGAGATTTCATCACTGCTTACTCTCTATGTTGCTGGCATAAACAAGCTACTGTTAAGATGGCAAAACTGTGTTGAAAGTTTAGGTGCATACTTTGATTAATTGTATTGCTTCTTGTTTGAAATATAATAAACTACACTTTTGATTTGAAATCAGACATTTCATATTTAATGACCTAATATAAACTAAAAGTAAGGCACCAGTGATGATAAAAGTTTCGTGATTTGTAGTGAAAGAGTAAAATTAATAACATGTTTGTATGTTATTAGAGTCAACTATAAGCTCAACTGATAGTTTCTCTTCTAGTTAGAAGCCTCAAAAGCCAAACAATTTTTCTTCCTATTATAAATTAATTTGGATAATTATACAATAAGATATGGAGTTAATGTGTCCCTAAAATATTAGTTTATTTTATATTGTTTCCATAATGGCCAACTACTTTAGGTAACAGTGTCTCTGCTTTGAAGATGAGGGTCCTAAATATAAATCCTTAATTTATCCAAGGATAGATCTAGAGTTTTTGCAGAATGTCAGGAATACAGCCAGGACCAACCCTTCATTCCTTTAATACTAGTCTTTGCCTTCATAACAAAATAACCCAAAGTACTTTGAAGCAGTAATTCTGACACTTCTACCCTAATGCACCAAAGGCTAAAACATTAAAATAAAACAAAACAACCACAAAAAATCCCAACAACTTTCAAAAGAAATACTATAATGTGAATGTGAAGAAAGAGAGAACAATTAGCAAATTTGCCATTTTATAATTACTTTAAGTGCGTCTTAATTTAAGTAAGCACTTAGGCCTTGGCTGGAGGTATGACCTGGGTCCCTGAGGTGGAATGCTTGGTGGATGAAGTTCAAACACGGTCTGTTTACCCATGGACATAAGTGGTCTTAATCAAAGCAGAACACATTTTTTAAAATGTTGACTTTAAAAGCAGAAGTGTAAATAAGACTGTGATTTATGAATCTACTAACACCCTTCTCTGCTATAGACATCAAAAAAGATCGAGTTTTGGGCTGTGGTAAATATAACAAGAATGTAGACTTGTTAAAGCAGTAATAGGTACTCTTATTAAAACTCCACTTCCATTAAGAGTTACAAATTGTCTTCCCTTCTTCTTCCAGGCCTTAAAGAATGCGTTCCAGAAGTAGTGAAACCGAGGGCTCAGCCCAAAAGCAATTTCCAAGACATATGAAAGACTACAGTTTCCAAGAGTCTGAGGACATGAAGCACAGACAGCAAGACAAATACCCCACCAGCAAGTCAGATGAAATCCTTCCATGTCCCAAGTCAGAGAAGCTACATGGTGGTAATGGCCACCAAGCAGAAGACCTCTCAAGAGATGACCTGTTATTTCTCCTCAGCATTCTGGAGGGAGAACTGCAGGTCAGCTGGGTTGGGGTTATCCCCATCATGCTTCAAGGGGAAGGCTGTTTTTGAATTTAGTGTGCCTGTTGCCACAGAAATAGATATCTGTTGTTCGTACTTGTGTGTACATGAAAGCAAAGCATCAGTATACGTACACAGAATTCCCTTCTCCCAACTCAAAGCTCAATTAATCACATCTGAAAGGGCTGTCATGACATACGACTAGCATGCATGTTGTGAAAGGTCACTTCCTCTGCCATGCTGCTCAGAAGCTTCAGTGCATAGGCACATGTCAGTAATATCAATGCCAGACGACTTCTGGATTGGTTTAAACAACAGTAGGTGCTTTTGTACCTCATGTGAACTGGCTCCTAGACTTGTTCTGGTATTATTAACCTATATAAAAATCTAAAAACAGCTGCTACACATGTAGAAGAATCTTATTTCCTACTGCCTGAAAACCAAAATGTCAGTACATTGAGGGGTATCATGTTATTGGTTTGTCAAATACAATAAAAAATGTAGTCCCCCAAGTTGTATAGCAATCACTTTTTAAAACATTACTAATGTGTAATTAGATTGTAAGAAGGGTGAAGGGATATAGCTTTAATACCTTTTCCAAAGGTACTATAACCAAATATGATGCATTTATATTTGAAAGAGAAGAGAAAACACTGTCAACTATCACAAAAATCACTTGCTGAGACTGCTGGTAGATAAAGCAGGCTTTCTAAAATACCTTTTGTTCCTACAGGCTCGAGATGAAGTCATAGGTATTTTAAAGGCTGAAAAAATGGACTTGGCTTTGCTGGAAGCTCAGTATGGGTTTGTCACTCCAAAAAAGGTGTTAGAAGCTCTCCAGAGAGATGCTTTTCAAGTGAAATCTGCCCCTTGGCAGGAGGACATCTATGAGAAACCAATGAATGAGGTATGTACCACATCAGGCGTGTGCACCTGGGAGGCTGAAGAAGCTCACCAGCTGGCCAAGCACTAGGCCTGGCAAATGAGCATAACCTATAACTCCTTTTTGATTCTTTACTTTCCAATGCATTTAAGACTTACTCAAAGTAGATAAATACTACAAGTTCTACAGGAAAGAAAAAGAGAATTAATCATAGACACGGTACTTTCCCTAGGTTTATTTCTTGACGTCAGACTGAAACCTACAAAATGCAAGAGAATCCCCCCTTCACACACAAAAGGGTCTGTACTTTTGGGGACTTGAAGACTAGCCAGGCTATAATAAAAAACAGATAAAAGTTTACCATAGAGGTTAACTTCTTTGAAAATGCTGAGGTATTATGTCATAGAAATTTTGAGCATGAATGAAAGTGATCTGAAGAACTGTTTAAAAAATAGAGTTTTAAGAAGCATATATTTTAGATGAATGCATACCCTCTTTTTCCTTCACAAGTTTAATGACAGCAAAGACCTTCCCCTACCAAGTGTGCCCGGCAATTACAATAGCAGAGGTGAGCAGTCCCAACATGGTCACCACTGCACAAAGATGTGGTACGATTTGCTGTTTTATTTGCTGACATTTCCGAAACTCTTTGGCATCCTTATCTTATTCTTCTATTTTCCTCTGTGACCTCAGTGGAAAATTCATAAGTTTTCATTTTTATAAAAGGGAAACAACTAGGAATATGAGTTAAGGATAGAGAATGAAAGCAAGTTTCAACACAAATTTCTCCCACATAAGCTCTGGCAATCAATCTCAGCACTGACCTCTAATGTCCTTGCTATTCTCGACTTTGGTGCCTCATGAGAGAAGACTACTGTCTTGCCAAATTGTGAAGTAGTTTGGTGATGTGGATCTGCTTCTCTGAGGGGTGAGGATGAGACCACCCAAAGTCTGTTGACTTGTACTTTAATCCAAATTTTAAACAAAAAGAGCCGAAGCTGCATTCAAGTTAATAGTGTTAAAATTATATCTTGGCCCCCAACATATTAACTGTGAAACAGCATCAAGCACAAATTCCCCAAGCCCTGTGAGCTCAAATGCAAATTAATGATCACTGAACATATCCCTAACAAAACTCCACAGATGGCATAACCCCTTAACACTTCAGAGGGAAATGAAACAGAATGATTCCAAACTTATGTTGAAATCAGTAGGAAAAATTTTAGTTATAAAATGATTCTATTGTGCACATGCAAAATTGGAAATACCCTGATTCTTTGCAAATGCTTGTAATCCTAAATCTGCAAAATGCCCCTGAAAGTTACCCATAATCTGGCCCTACTTTACAAATCCAACCTTCTTTAATTACGCCTCCAACAGATGCCCTTACACCCTCCCAACCCCTCACATTTCTACCTCCATGATTTGCCAACTTTCCTCTTTCCTTCTACTTTTGCCTTATAGGTTTCTCTCTTCTCAGCTGTCTATCCAGTTCCTTGAAGGCCACAGAACTTTACTGACACAACTCAGTTGTCTACCCTTTTCTTCTATCTAGGAAATAATACATGAGAGGGGGACACCCAGAGAATAAAAAGTAAAGGGGAATTCTGACTAGGAGTCCCTAGAGTGGGCTGCAGAAAAGGAAATGAGAGAGAGCAGTCAGTGTTCCCACTAAGACCAGCCTTGGCTGTACCCTAATCACATTAGGATCAGCACCTGCATGCTAAAAAGCTATTCTTCTTTTGCCTTCTCCCATCTTGGAGTGTTAACAGCAACTCCTCCCTTTTATTTTCCTCATAATTTTTTTGGGGGGGGAAATTTAAAAAATCTCAATCATGTCTAGGGTAAACTCGAGGGAATTTATCTAATTCTTAAGGCAAAATAATTTAGAACAAACTGCTCTCAGCTACTTGACTTGGTAGGAACACTGAATTAAGACAAAAAACTAGTGGAGGCCTGTGAGCTGGAATAAAGGCTGGGGCTAGGGCTGGAGGTGTGGTCAAGAGGGAAGAAAGAGGCAAGAACTCCTAGACAGTTTCAACTTCCAGTGCTTTCCAACCTAGGGTTTTTTTATTTTTTTATTTCATCATATAATGGGGGTACAAATATTGTTAGGGTT
>VBSM01000272.1:70485228-70502151 GCA_008086735.1 Cheirogaleus medius
ATAGCATAAACGGTGTTAGCTCACTGTCGTTTCTTAGAATTTAATAATATTCCAACCTAGGGTTTTAAATGAGAACTTACCTTAAAAAAAGATACTTGAGTTAATGGTCTAAGGCTGCAGTTCCCAACCCCTGGGCCATGGACGGGGTACCAGTTGTCGGCCTGTTAGGAACAGGGCCCCACAGCAAGATGTGAGCAGTGGGCCAGTGGGTGAATCTTCAACTGTATCTATAGCTGGTCCCTATCGCTCATGTCACTGCCTGAACTGTCTTCCCCCTTTCTCTGCCACAAATTGTCTTCTGTGAAACTGGTCTCTGTGCCAAAAATGTTGGGGACCACTGGTCCAAGGTATTCGTAATTCTTTCAAAAAACATATCATAGAAAATATAACAACATCAAGATACTATAATAAAAGAATCTCAGTTTCTTATTCACATAACCTTAGGACAATTCTTAAAGTACTTATTTTAAGCAATTGTATAATTTAGCTTCTAATTTTCATTTTATCAATTTACTTAATTAATATTTATCGAAGAGCTCATGTATACAAATAGCTGTGGTTCCTGCCATCAGGGTGTTTAATGTCTAAGAGAGTGACAGACACCAAGGGATCAAATTTAGATAGACAAATCAGGAAAGCCAAGATCCAGAGGATGAGTAGGGATTAGTTAGGTAGAACATAAAGGAATTCCATTTTTAGCAATATTGTGGACTACATATCATAAAATCATATCACTAAAAAATACATTAAAATGTTAAATGAAATATAAGGAACACTCTTTAAATGCATGGATGAACTTACATGGAAGAAAGAGAAATCCTGGAACCAGGAACTAAAAGGGAAATTTTCATAGACCAATTAGCTTTTGGCTTCATACATTTTGAATGTTTCTTCTCTACAATGCAAATTTCCCGTGCTGGGAACCAATGGACATGTTCATTTTGCAATACAACCTCTGACCTTTCACCTTTATTTCACAATGGCTGGGTGATATGGCACAGTGGCCAGTAAATGTAATACTGGAAACCTTTTCTATACCAAGATGGCCAGAGGTAACTTAACTATATATGGAAATGACTGTGAACCACATTATATTGCTCTAAAGGTCCAGTGAACTTTACTAGGACTCCCAAAATGTTCATAGCCTTTCCAAAAGTACCTAACGTGAAAAGGAAGTAAGTCAAAATGGAAAAAATGGAAAAAAGACAAAAGTCAAAACTGATTATAATTAAAATATTTCACTTTTGCAAATTTTATAAAACATATGAGGAGGTGAACACATTGCTGGGGTCCTCACAAGGCTTTGGAACACGTCCATGTAAGTGAAGAACCCTGAAACTTAAGCTTCGTTAGCTTCATGGCAAATCCTCCTCCTCTCTCTTTCTGTGTGTGTGCATATGTGTGCATTCGTAGAAGGGGAAAACTTGGCGATGTTTGTAGGCACAGTTTGAAGGGATAGAGGTAGGATCAATGACATAAGAAAGAGAGGATCATAGGTAGAATGAGGGCTTTAAGAAAACAAAAGGGGATGGAGCAAAAAAAGTATATAGAACTGAAGAGGTTAAGAATATAGAAGGATATAGGAAAATTATGAGTAGCGGAAGTAGAAGAAAAAAGAGCATTCATGTTTGACAGAATCCTCTCAGTCCAGTAGGAGACAAGAATAAGAACGTAAGGATGTGTCCAGGCCTAGTACATAAAAGAATAGCGAGAGCTTCAAACAGGTACCTTGAGGAAAGAGAAGGGATGCTGAGCAGGCATAAGGAAAAGAGTCACATAGCTAAAAAGGTCTAGCAAAATCAGAAAATCACCCAGAATGCTACCAAGAATAAGTGTGGAAAGGAAGACTATTGGAAGATTGCTCTAAGCTCAGCAGATGACCAAATTAAGAATAGGAGCAGACTCTCACCACTGAGAGAGAGGATCAAACAAGGAAGGGCTTTCATAAGGGTCCAGCAGCGGCAGTGCAGAGCCATGAGAACCATGCCCCCAGAGTCTGAGGTGCTGAGGCAATGAGAAAACAAGCAGTTTCTATCTCAGGATTCCAGTGCTACCATGGAAAATCAAGTTTTTGTACAGACAAGGAAGAAAGGACACTTTATGAATAGCATATTTGGTTACCTCTGACCTACTAAAACGGCCAAACAATTTCTCTGCTTTCTGGATTAATTTATCCCTACCAGTATAGTATATTCAGGGTAACCAAAAGAAAGACAATCAAAGAAAAGGACAATTTACAAAATGCCAATGGAAAAGAATAACCAAAGCCATAATGCAGAAAGAAGATCAAACCTAAATCAGAGTGGTCTATGACTTGGGGTGTATTAAAACAAAGGTCATTATTCTTTTCTAAACAAATATTAAGCAACCAAAAGCAAAAAGATGGAAAACTTCTTTGTTCTTCATTTTCTCTGACCATGGAAAGATCACCAAAAATCCAACCTAATGGGACACACTATGCTTCCTTCATCCTAGGCAAGGAATTGAATTGTGTTAGGGGATGAGCATAGGGCATGGTATCAGGGAGGCTGAATTAATAAGTAGGAAGCTTGTCACTGCATAGGATACATTAGGAAGCTATTTTTCAATCTTTCTGCCCTTGATGCACCCTGAAATGACCAATGGGTTATCCTGTTTTTTTCCCTGGGCTTTAATTTGCAAATGGGGATTGATAAAAAAGTAGCAGTTATTCTCTGACAATCCCTTAGGACTTAATGGTATACCACCTTACACTGCTCCTCAGTGTTGCACCTGTGTTTATACTCTCTTCCTAGTAAGAGAGTACAAGCACCTGGACTTCAAAATTCTCATGTATTCGCCATGGCAACTACCATTGTACTAGGTACATATAGCAGAATAGGCTATGCTTAATAAATACAATAAGTATTTATTATATTGCCTTGAGAAAACTGTGGTGCTAGAATTGATCTTAGAAATCATCAAGTCTAGACACTTAATTTATAAATGAAGAACCTGAAGTATAGAATGGTCTAGCTGCTGGGCCACAGTCACATGACAGATCAGGGAGAAGCAGATCCATCATTTGATCTGTCAGGAATTAGGAAGAGACTGAAGTGAGAACAGCTGGCATATTTCTAAGAGGCATTCTGGGCATATAGAAACGAAGTCACAGAATAAAGCTTCAAGTATAAGCTGAAACATCTCAAGAATCTGTAAGTCTTTTTTGGGGAGCTTTCCCTCTGCAACATAACTTACTATTCTACAGCTTTCCAATTACCATTGTGACAAACATGGGCTGTCACATGAGCTGTCCTTGGTGGCTATACCGAATAGCTCACAGTAAATCCTAACCATCCTTTAAGAGTCTTGGAACATAACAGAAGGAAAACTCAGAGAATCAGGCGTCTCACTGATATGAAGAAGCAAACAGTTCCTCCCAGAAGTGATCAGAGAAAGAGAAGGAAAAGCTTTGGTGAAAGGGGAAAAAGGTTTAGAAAGGTCTCAACACTGAAAAAAAGTTGTCTGGAAGCACCACAGTGAGTTCTAAGAACTGCCTGAAGTCCAATGTGCCTAAGTGTTGGGTAAGAAAGGTAGGAAGGTAGGGACTGGACATGGGTCTGGAGTGGCTGTAGGTGGAGTTGGTGAAGCGCCTTCGGCCCTGTGCAGAAGAGTGGAGTAATCTCACTGATGAAGGATCACGCTGTCAGTGATGAGGACACACTGGAAGGAGGTGAGGCATGACCACCTAAGTTGTTTCCCTCGCAATATCTACAAAGAGCTCCTCATTTCCTTGGCGGCCTCACTCTTCATAGGCTTTCGAGTCCTCTTACTGCTGTTCTTGTTGGGTATCTACATGTGAGCTGCGAAGGGGACCAATTAGTTAGCTTCACTGAATCCCTACATTTGAAAATTATTCTTTTTTACTATTGCTGGAAGCATGCCACCTACTATTCACAATATCTGTCTAGATATGTGAACAAAAAAAAAACAACAACAAGAAAAAAAGATTTTTAGCCACTTTTGCTTTAATTGGTCTCCCTCCCTCCTTTTTTTCTTGATTATTTGCTTGCTTGCTTGCTTTGTTTTCAAATCTGGAAACATACTGAGTACCTATTATAAGTAAGGTACTCCATTAGATGTCAAGAATTTAAGAAAAACAGGATGTGGGCAGGCCCTGCCCTCAGGGAGTTCATAGTCTAGAAGGGGAGACAAACACATAAATCAGGCACAGAGTGATCACTTTATCACACAAAGGTATAAGTATGGTGCTGTGAAAACCAGAAAGGAGTTGGTGCTTACAGTTGGTCACATTCACTCTACATACCAACACAGAATTGATTATCTATCTATCATCTATCAATTTTTTCTTTTTTTTTGAGACAAGGTCTTGCTCTGTTACCCAGGCCAGAGTGAAGTGGCACAATCATAGCTCATGGCAGCCTTGAATTCTTGGGCTTAAGCAATTCTCTCACTTCAGCCTCCCAAGTAGCTAGGATTATAGGCACACACCACCATACCTGGCTAATTTTTCTTATTTCTTGTAGGGATAGGGTCTTGCTATGTTGCCCAGGCTGCTCTCAAACTCCTGTCCTCAAGCAATCCTCCTGTTTGGGCCTCCCAAGGTGCTGAGATTACAAGATCACACCGCTTGCCTATCTATTTTAATGGAAAAAACTTGATGTATAATAAAATGCAAAACAGACCAGGGGACCCAAGAGGCATATGCTGGTAGAGAGCACTACAGGGTGGGCAGGAGACAGAAGAGGTCAGCTAGGGCAGCTTCAGAATCAAACATTGTGCAAGGATCTCACTTTTTATCATTCCTTTAATACAGTTTCTCTGGAGAGTGAAATAAGAGTGTCAGAAAGGAGATATGTAGAAATTGTTCTGATACCCACAGGGGCACAGATTATTCTCTTTGGAAAAATTTGATAACAATAAAAGACTACCCAAGTATCAATTGACAAGAGTAATGATAAATGCTAAACAAGGAGATCAAAAACCCATTGCTGAATTAATTCATCAAAAGAGGGAAATTTCCTTTTTTTTTTATTTCAGTATATTACAGGGGTACAAATGTTTAGGTTACATATATTGCCTTTGCTCCACCACCACATGTACTCACCATCAAATTGGTAAAAGAGAGACATTTCTAAAAGAGTGAAAGATGGCAATATAATGAACAATTTGTAGGTAACAGACTATAAACGTATTTTTTTTTTTTTTGTAGTTGGACAAAGTCATGGAAAAACATAAAGAATCTCACAGACGAATTCTGGAACAGCTTTTAATGGCAGAAAAATCTCATAGGCAAAGCATATTGGAGTTAGAGGAAGAAAAGAGAAAACATAAAGAATACACGGAGAAGAGTGATGAATTCATAAGTTTACTAGAACAGGAATGTGAAAGGTAAGGCTGCTTTGTGTTAAACAATGGCCCATTCTGCAACCTATTACTAACCTCTCACTATGGGCTGGGCACTGTACCAGGTGTCAAGGATATAAGAATGAATAGGACACAGCCTCTGTTCTCAAAGATCCCAAGGTCTTTGAGGTGAGGAAAAGGATATGTTTACAGATGTTATCAATACACTGTGAGAATAACTGGGTGTGATAAGGACTATTGCCCTGTGAAAGCTGCACAGAGAAGGCAACAGGGATCTAGTCCACAGGCAAACAAGGATGAAAACTATATTCAAGGCAAGGGGGGAGAAACAAGCAGAAGAGTATAGAGGTGAGAAAAGACCCTGGGTACTGAGGGAACTCACGCTTTCCATGTGGCTACAGCACAGGGTGTGACTGCAGGATGAGAAAAGGAAAGGCTTGCCATGAGCAGTTGGACTTTATACCACTCCCAAGAGGAGAAAACGAAAATTGTGAAAGGGGGAATGAGATGATCAGCTGTGCTTTCTTAAAGAACCACTAAGGCAATATGGAGAAAAGACTGAAGGAGCCTTAGACTGGGGGCAGGAAACTCACGTGGGAGGCAAATACTCAGATGAGAAAGATGAGGGGATGTGTTCCAGCAGCCATGGGGTCAGAGAGGGGAGGTGTAAGCAGGAACAATCCATGATGCAGTCAATATGAATTGGAGACTGGTGAGACTGGAGAGCAGAGCAAGGGAAATAGGAAGTTACTGAGAAGCACTCATGGTTATTCACCAAAATATGGAGTATGGGAATGGGGCACAGCTTCTTGTTGCTGTAGGATTTTGATTGAGAAGGAGGGTTTACAACTGGTGGGTGGATAGGAGATGACTCTTGTTTTAGACATGTTGAGTAAGAGGTACCTTGGTGTATTCCAATATTCAATGAGAAGAATGAATGATACATATAAAGACAACCCACAATCAGCAATACAGGTCTAGAAAAGGATGGGTTGGTGATGTGGATTTGCAGAGGGTAATAGCCGAAGCTATGGGTGTTGTGTGGTGAGGAGAGAGAATGCTGAGAAGGGAACCCTAGAATACATCAATGCTTGGTGGTTTTCCAGAGAAAAAGGAGTCAAAAAAGGAAGATGAAAAAGGATGGTGAAAGGTTAGAAGAACCAAAAGAGAAAGAAGGCAATGAAATGAAATAAGGAAAAATTTTCAAAAAAGAGTGAACAGTCAAATAGTACCAAATAATGCAGAATGGAATGAGAAATGTCCCAGGATTTGGCAATGAGAAAGATACTGGGGAACTTAATGAGCCATTTCAAGAAAGCAGTAAGGGCAGAAGCCAAATTGCAATGCTTTGAAGATAAATAAGAAATAATAGTGTAGAAGCTTAAAATGTGAACTTGTATTTTGAGAAGCTTGGCTGCAAAAAAAGGAGACTCTGTTTGGTAAATATTTTATAATCATATGTAAGATAGGTTATTTTGTTCCACTTTGACCTTCTATCCTGAATCACCTTAGAAAGAATGAACATCTGTGTTAAATTGAAAGAACAATCAACCCTCTCTGCTGATATTGAAAAGATAGAAAATAACCAATGTTTGCAATGTCAAATTTTTACCTGGTATTTATCTCACTTTTGTTATTTCCATGTGTACTTTTATGAGTTACAGAGCTAATGATGCTAGATTCTAATAATCACAGAAAAATGTAGAAAAAAAAATAATTACCTGTGAGCTCTTCCTTCCCAAATACTGGTAATCTCAACTGCTTTATTCAACTACTTCTAATTCTTATTTTAAATTTCTTCATTTCATTTCATTTTTTAGATCCTGAACACTAAGATGGAACCAATTCATATTTTAGCTAGGTAACCTAACTGAAGTTACCCCTAGGCTAATGCCAAACTTTCATTCCTTTTCAGTGTACTTCATGGTAGACACTTGTTCAGAGTGGCAGAGAATCCACGGCCCTCACCTCTGATCTATTTTTTCCAGGAAGTTTATTTTTTACTACATGGCAGCAGGGGTGGGGGATAAGGTGGGGGCTTGGGAGAGGTCTTGTTAACTTGCCCCTCATGAACTCTGAAATATCTACAGGAGCAGATTAAAGGAACACAAAAAATCTGGCACCAAGGAAAGATCTGACTTAGACATTACAATATAAGATTTGTTATTCAATGAGACAATGTTATATTAAATATTATTTTGAACCCCTGTGGTTTGGCACTGTGGCCTCATTTGGCCTCCATGCTTATTTGGCACTAACCTGCTGAACACAGACATTTTCTTTCATTTTTCATTGTTATGAACATTTACTGACCACGTTCAGAGTGTTGCTTGCCATAGAACAAAGAGGTACATGCTATCCTTGCCCAGGGGGCTTACCACATTAATGGAGAGGGCAAGGTGACAGAGACTTAGGGTGGGAATGTGAAGGGCTGTTGGGGGATGGCTCTAACATGAGATAGTTCTAATATTCACTGTGTATCTCTACTGTCTTCTGGAGGAAGGCTGGGGAGGATGATCCAGAAGTAACACTGTAATGCTGGGAGGCAGATGGGGAAGAATATTTAAACCAAGAGAGTAAGGAGGAACAACACTTGAAATGGGAACAAAAGATCAGTGGGAATAAAGGCTATAGGCTGGAGAAAAAGAAAAATAGTGGGATAAATGGAAAGTGCACACCATGCAAATGATATATTAAGAATAGTATTTCTACATGTATCAAATGAATTTAAGAGGAAGAATTTAAGAGATTATACTTTTTTAGCTTCACAGAATACTAAGCGTTTTGTCTTGAAGAATAATTAAACTGAACATGCTATTGCCAAGAAATAGAAAAAAGAGACTAAAGAGTATCTCTCATTCCCTCTTTAGCCATTCTAGAAGTGAGGAGAATATTTACCTATTTCTTTTTGCCTAAGAACAACTTCCAGATAGATATTTTTTTTTTTTTTTTGGTGTGAGAATGTTAAACCTATTCTCAACTCACATGATGCACAGATTATTTTCCCCTTGCTTTGCCTATATAATAACACAACTTGGTATTGTCAGGACATTAGCCTTCACCCTCCTGCTTTCCTGCCTTCTGCTGGGAGACTACAGGTCTCATGAGGCATAACTGACTTCCACCTGCTTTAAGGTCAAGTGCATGAAAGTAGTAGTAAATGAACAGCATCTAACAAAATGAGAAGTGAGGGAAACTCTAATGACTTCAGGTAAATACACTCAGAAGAGGTGCTTACACACAAGAGTGTGAAATACCAGTAATGTGTCTCATTTTTAAACAACATGGCAAAACACACACTATCACTGAGTCCTTCAAACTTTAGTGAGAGTACTTTCTCTCAAGCATACAGCCTCAGCTCACAGAGACTAACTAATCTTAAAGGGTCAAAGAACAATGTTTACTTCCTTCCTCAAACAAAGTGATGTAAACCACTCTGAAATTAGTGACCCTCCGTACAATACAGTGAAACAAAGATATCATAACTCCCATAAACTAGGGGCTGGGTGAGGATAGCTAAAAAGGACTATCTGACTGAAACTCTGAAAAAACACTGTAAAGGTTTAGCACTCATATTTTAAGTGTTGGTTAATATCTACTTGGAAATAAAACCAAAATTAAGAAATACATGATTGAGGTAATTAATGAGACCTTAGAGGATGTAATAATGGATTTCAAATTAAGGCTAAATTTCTGTGTTTTCTTTGGAGCATTCATTTTATGTGGAAAACCCTAAAGGAGACTGATGTCACACATTGAGTTCAGGCCAAAATGTTTGCCAAATGATGTCGCTGTCGTAATCAGTAAGCAATTGGCTTTCCTACTGAGGGCGGGTGGGGGTAGGGATCAACTCAGGAAAGCCTGTTCCCAAGCATGTTAATGCAAAGTTTCCTTAGCTATAACCTGTGTGGTTTGGTCTGTCCACATGGCAATATTATATCCACATTTCATGACAAATTTCTGTTCACTGACCAGCTCCAAAGTGTGGATATGTGTCACTGATGACCTGAATTATGTACTTGGCTGAATTACAAGTGGAGTCTATGTGAAAGGTTTTACACAAAAGCAATGCCAGTAATTTTTGGCCTTTCTAGATGGCCTCACAGGAAAGCCAAAACAAAAATCACTTTTAGTCAGTGTAATTTTGCAAAATTTTCCCATAAGTAAAATGCCAATTTTGTCTGACTTTCAAAAACCTTGCATATTTTTTTTCCTTTTCACTTTCAATGGAGAAAAGGGCTGTGAAACAAAAAAACAAACAAACAAACAAAAGCATTCTTTTTAGACTACTAAAATAAACCATGTATACTAGCCATATATATTACTGAATTTTTTGGCCTTGAAATACCACTAAAGCAGGAAACAGATATTGTTATGGCAACTCTCTGTATAAAAATGTGGCTTCAACCATGGATTTTTTAAAAGCCTTAAATTACTTTTCATAATCTCTTGGCCAAGTAGGTTAACACTGATATTCCAGTTTTATAAATCAGGGGGTCAAATGGTAGCTTTTCAAAAGTCACACAGTGAGAAAGGAGTCACAAGTAGAATTAATTTCTTGTTCCTGTCCTGTCCAGGTTTGACCAGTTAAGAACAGTGGTGCAGGGACATAGGAACCTCTGGAGGATGGTCACCAGGGGTCTAACTTTAAGAGCTGTTGCTTTGACCACACCCTGAGCAAGTTCTTCCTTTTAGGTATTTTAGACAAAAACAAAACACTTCCACCTCTCCCTTCGATTGAAACAACTTTATAAACAAAGATTTCTGTCATGGATCCTTCTCTACTATGACAGGCCTATTTTCCAGACTGGCATCAGACACTGCTTCAGCCATAATTGATCCCACTGTTAACTAAGTAGACTTCTTTCAAAGATTTCTCTCAAAAACATCAAATCTTCTTTCTAGAGGCTCTGGATACTCCTTTGAAACACATAAATTAATGAGTATATTAATTTATCTAATTTTTTAGTTTAACTAGTTTGCTAGCTAGTGCTGCTTGCCATTCATTAATTTTAAAAAAAGACAACCAATTAATTAAACGTCTGCTGTAAGTCAGGTCCTGTGCTAGATACTGGGTGAAAGAGGTAGATAAGGACTTCATCTACATAAAATCCTGACTAATCTGTTCATTGTGTGAAACAGGGATACCACTGCAGACTTTAAGACTTCCTACTGATTCTTCTAAGGCATTATGAGATCATGACGGGTGGATAAAAGGCAACACTATGGTAAAATAATAACATGTAATGCTCATAAAGACAGAATATTCAGGAGAAATCAATAAGCATGCTAAACTAAAGTATTTTATGAGAGAATTCACTATCATGCCATTAGGATTTTCAGTATCTTGGGCCTTAAATCTCAACTTTTAAGAATATCTGACAAAGCAATACATAGTGGGTATAATGCCTTAAAAAATAAATAAAGTCTATTTTTAAAAAATAGTATGTGGAAAGCCAGCAGTTTTAAATTTCATGCACACTAAACTATTGCTGTAGAATACATTGTACTCAAGTGCAATCATTTCCTTTCAGTTTTCTGGCAAGGAGTTATTTGTATTACATATTCTTGAGACTATGTCTTACAAGTAGGGAAATGGATGCCAGATCTCTATTTAACCTTTGTCATGGATATCCAGTTGTTTGCCAGAACAAAATGGAGACCCACCACAAACACATATTTTGGTATTATAATTCTACACAGAATTACAATGTGATCAGCCTTGTGCTCATACATTGCAGACCTAACACAGGATCTGGGCAGGGATGCAGAGAGATTAATTACCTCCTCACGTGGGTACCAAAAAACCATTTAGGACTGTACACCATAACTTAACAGTCAGCAGATGTCACAAAACCATACCATTATAACTGCACAATTCAGTGGTTTCCATACAACAGCATTTAATTACAGAGGTCAAAATTCATACAGTGACGATGTTATTTGATTGCTTTTTCCTTCCCAGAAAGCAGAGTTATATTTTACAAATAATTTTGGGTGTGTATTTGGATGTATATGATTAGTGAATTTACTATTTACAAAAGAATACTATAAATGTTAAAAAGCAGTCTAAAAGAAAACATAACAAGCCCCGTGAGGGATGAATCAGGAGCTTAGATATAAAGGGACTCTGGTCTGCAGATTAGATTTGCAGCTCGTGTATAACTTTGGGCAAATTCCATTTCTAAAATCTTTAATTTTCCTGTATATAAAACAAAGGCAGGATATATCATTTGTATATCTCCTTCAGATCTAAAAATATATGATTATGTAATTGTTATGAATAAGTACCTTTTACTTGAAGCCTATGATTATAAGCCACATTATCGAAAGAGGTCAATGGGAATGACAGTGCCTCTACCACCAACTTCAAAGCCCAATCTGTATTTCCATTCTCAAAGGACATCTAGGTTTTGGTATGTCCTACTGCTCCTCAACAGTCACATATTCAAAACTGAACCTAATATCATCTTTGTAAATCCAGGTAGACTCACAACCTTTCTGTTCCTATTAATTACTACCACAATGAATCAATCTATCAGACAACTATAAAAAATTACAGAAATCTCAGAATCCCAGAATTTAAGCTAGAAAAGACCTAGCAATCTAGACTAACTTTCTGATATTTGAATTGAGAAAAATGAAGTTTGCCAAGTTCCAGCTAAGAAATACCAAAATCTTGCTGCCAAATAGTTGCAGAGCCAGACCAGAAGTTAGCTTTCCTGATAATATATTTGATACTCTTCTCCCTAAAATCATTACTAGGTACAAAAACCTTGTGCTTGGTGTTATGGGAGGTCTAGAAGAAATTTTAGATATAATTATAATACAGTTGATAAGATACTCGTAAAATAATGTATAGATAATTTGGGAAGAACTCAGGTGTTCATTCTGTGGTACAGATACCGCTTTTGCAATACTATGGAAGGTCAGGCAAAAAGGAGATTAAGGACTATAATTATCCAACAGCCGACACAGCCCTAGTGAAAATATAGGACATATAGTAAATACTCTATAAATATATCTACTAATTGGCTCAGGCTACTAGCTTAACAGCCCTGTAAAACAGGAAGCCAAAGACTGAATGTGTAAAGGCAACCTCAAACTTCTGTTCCACCTGGACTATAAAGAGGAAGAAGAGTCATTAAATCATATCAAAATGGAAATTTTTGCCTTATAAATGGAAATTGAGGTAGAATATTAAAATTAACTGTATCCTGAAATTGTAACTCACAGGTAAACTTTCCTGGCAAGTATATTAATTCCTCATATGAGAAGATGAGGCTAAATACCTTTGGCTAGCCAGGAGGATGATGACTGGCACAAGTGATGAATAAACAGACTACACAGAAAGGCCTTACGGAAGGGCGTAGGGTATGAGTTAAAAGTACAGACTTGAGTTGGAACAACAAAGGTTTGCAGCATGGTCCTGTCCTCCTCTTGTCTGATCCCACTAGCTATCTGGCCTTGAGCAAAGCACTTAATCTCTTTAAATCTCAGCTTCGCCCTCTGTTAAGAAAAAAAATATATGAATCTCATAGGTTCTTGTGATTACTAAATTATATAATACATAGAAAGTACTATTTATGGTATCTGGTACAGAGAAAGCACTCAGAAAGCATTAGCACTGTATTAATCAGGACTCTCCAGAGATACAGAACATTTTATTTACATATATATATACACACATGCACACATATATATACACACACAAACATATATGAAAACATTTATTACAAGGTATTGGCTCACATGATTATGGAGGCTGAGAAGTCCTGTGATCTGCTGTCTACAAACTGGACACTCAAGAAAGCCAGTGGTGTAGTTCAAAGGCCTGAGAGCTGGAGAGTAGATGGTAAAGATTCCAGTTCCAATATAAAGGCCTGAAAATAAGGAGTGCCATGGGCAGAAGATTGATGTCCTAGTTCAATCACTCAGGCACAGTTAATTCAACCTTCCTCCACATTTTTGTTCCATTCTGGCCTTCAACAGATTGGATGATGCCCACCCCCACTGGGGAGGGCCATCTGCTTTACTCAGTCTATCAGTTCAAATGCTACCCTCCTCTAGAAACACCCTCATAGATACACCCAGAAATAATGTTTAACTAGCTATCTGGGCATCCTGTGGCCCAGTCAAGTTGACATATAAAATTGACCATTACAAGCATCTTTCTTCAAATTTGTCTTTCTTCAAGGTAGTTTATGTACTCTGTGCGATACCACTAGACATTGCCAAGAAAGCATTTAATTAGACCCTATACTATGTGCTAAGGACGTGACAATAAATAAAAGCTTTCAAGGGGCATATAGTTCAGTATGGGGGAGATAGACACAAAAACAAATATGTGCAGTGCGAAGCTGTAGGTCAATTACAACAAAGCATGCAGAGGGGGCACAAATGAGGGATCATTCTCAAAGCACATTTATACTCTATTTCCTTTAGTGTAAGAGTATTACTGAATGTCATAATGACCTGGGCATGATAGTGCTCAATGAGCTTTTTTCTCTTTTCTTAAACTATCAAGACCTATTTCCTCATTTTTAGAAATCATTCTACCTAGATAAGCAGAAATGTTAGTGCAGTGGTATGAAGAACACAGCCTACCATATATGCAAAATTAATCACTCAACCAAAGTGATAGTTTTAAAGTACACCAAAATACTCTAATGTTTCTCTGGCCTGCTACTGTTACAAGATCCCCACACCAATCGCATCTTCTTGACTAAAGTTATTGTGAACAATCAAATATTTCCACTCTTAGGTAAGTGGGCTTACTTTCGATTTGTTTTGTTATACAGCTCATTCCACAGGGCCAAAAACATGGGAGAAGTATAATAAGTATTTTTTGAATGACTTAGTGAAATGTAGCAGAAGTTGCTACATTTTAATCTACTATTTTCCATTAATCCCTCATCATATATTTGCTTCTGGATTAGTTTCCATTGGTTAGCATGGTCATGGGAGAATGGGATATAAGACAAGTCAATTTTGATGAGAAAGCAGAATGAGCTTGAGAGCTTTGGGACTGTCCCAAAGAAGGCAGAAGAGAAGGCAGGTCCTTTATCATGGTACTGGAAAAAAGAATGATTCTAAAAGGGGAATTTAAAGGTAAACATATCAGAAACATTAACTACTAAATAACTAAAAACAACTCTTGGAATTCACACTATGCATAATTTTTATATCCTATGTTTTTTTACTAACAAAAATATCATGAACATGTTTCTAAATCATCAACTATTCCTTTACACCTGAGGTCTCCAATTCCTGGCTGCAGACTGGTAGCAGTCCATGGCTTGTTAGGAACCAGGATGCACAGCACGAGGTGAGCAATGGGCTAGTGAGTGAAGCTTCATCTGTATTTATAGCCACTCCCCAATGCTCACATCACCACCTGAGCTCCATCTCCTGTCAGAGCAGCAGCGGCATTAGATTCTTGTAGGAGTGCGAACTCTACCATAAACTGTGCATTGGAGGGATCTAGGTTGCATGTTCCTTATGAGAATCTAATGCCTGATGATCTGGGGTGGAGCTGAGGCAGTGATGCTAGTGCTGAGGAGCAGCTACAAATACAGATTATCACTAGCAGAGAGGTTTGACTGCACAGAGACCGTAATAAATCAATTGCTTGCAGACTCATATCAAAACTCTACTGGTGAGTGACAAGTGATAATTATGTTGTATCTGGTGGTAGGCTTATACTATATAATTATTAATAATAGAAATAAAGTGCATAATAAATGTAATATGCTTGAATCATCTCGAAACCATACTCCCACCCCCAAGTCCGTGAAAAAATTATCTTCCATGAAACTAGTCCCTGGTGACAAAAAGATTGGGGACCACTGCTCTAAACCATAATTTTTTTTATAATTTCAATAGCTTTAGGGGTATAAGTGGGTTTTGGTTATATGGATGAATTGCATAGTAGTGATGTCTGGGCTTTTAGTGTACCTGTCACCCGAATAGTGTACACTGTACCCCAAAGGTAATTTTTCTTCCCTCACTCCCCTGCCACCCTCTCACCTTCTGAGTCTCCAATGTCCATTATACAACTCTGTATGCCCACATGTACCTGTAGCTTAGCTCCCACTTGTAAATGAAAACATGTAGTATTTGGTTTTTCCATTCCTGAGTTACTTCACTTAGGACAATGGCCTCTAATTCCATCCAAGTTGCTGCAAAAGACTGTATTTCATTCTTTTTTATGGCTGAGTAGTATTCCATGGTGTATGTATACCACATTTTCTTTATCCATTCATCAGTTGATGGGCACTTAGGTTGATTCTATATCTTTGGAATTGTGAATTGTGCTGCAATAAACATACAATTGTAGGAATCTTCTTGATATAATGATTTTTTTTCCTTTGGGTAGATACCCAATAGTGGGATTGCTGGATCAAATGGTAGATCTATTTTCAGTTCTTTGTGAATACCATTTTCCATAGAGGTTGTACTAATTTACATTCCTACCAATAATCTAAACCATAATTTTTAAGTAGATGACTACTACTGTATAATAGAGATGTATCACAATTTATTTAACAAAAATCCCTATTGTGGGCATCTAGACACATCCCAATTTTTTACTATTATAAAGAACACTATGACAAATAGCCTCATATGCCAATTAATTATTATGTCTTCTTGATTGTTGCCTTAGAATTCTTAGATGTAGAATTGCTGCATCAAAAATTATGAAGCTATTTAAGGATTTTGAAACTTATAGCTAAACTGCTCTCTGTAAAAGATATTTTTACCATTACTCACATTGAAGGAGAGTACCTGTTTCTTACTTTATAACTTTACCTGAGACTATTTTTGAATCTGACCTCATTTTAAATATGACATGATGTTATAAAGAGTGTAGCATGAATGTTAATAACATGAATCAGACTTTCCCACTGACTTGAGATTTGATTTTAGAGATGTGTTACTTCTGGGGGGAAAAAAATCTAACATATCATCAAAAACACACTTAAAGATTATAACACTTTCTTAAAAGAGTATTTTGGCCAATATAAAGTTCAGTATATTTCCTTTTCCTCATCAAATTCAGGTTTTCATGGCCTAGCATCATTGGTTTTTCAAAAGACAACTTTTTTGGTTCTTCTCTGAAAGGTCTGACACTTCCTCCTTCCACATACCCTACACCAATCCTGAGAGTCCAAATCCAGAATCCTGGCTCACCTTTCTCACCACAAGACATATCTGGCAATAGTTCACAACACTTAGTACTGGCTTACATGGCCCTGACAAGTCTGATTTGTTTAAAATTGTGAAATCTAAGGAACTTTGCCAAATTCCCCCTCTAATAGTTTACAGTGTGTGAGAATTCCGTATCAATTTCTACTCGTCAACTCTCACTTCCTTACATTTCCTCTCTATTTATCATGTACATACATTTGCCATGGTATTTTCCCATTTATTTCCGTTAATTTCTCAATAATGGCCTGAAATATCTGAGATGCCTGACAGACAGGTAACTTATGGCTTCAGAAGATGTTTCAGAAGGAACATATTAGTAAGATTTATGAGGCCGAATATGTTTTTTCTTTTTCTTTCTTTTTTTTT
>VBSM01000272.1:70502251-70575146 GCA_008086735.1 Cheirogaleus medius
CTCACAGCAACCTCAAACTCCTGGGCTCAAGCGATCCGACTGCCTCAGCCTCCCAAGTAGCTGCGACTACAGATGCTCGCCACAATGCTTGGCTAATTTTTTCTATTTTTAGTAGAGACAGGGTCTTGCTCTCGCTCAGGTCTTGAACTCCTGATCTTAAGTGTTCCTCTCTCCTTGGCTTCCCAGAGAGATAGGATTACAAGTGTGAGCCACAGTATCCAGCCTCCTTATTAGTTTTAGATTTTATCCTTTTTTTCTATTAAACATTGTACAGTGAGTTGACTCTTAATGATTACAAATGCCTCTTAATTTCAACTGTCCATTAGAAACAGGTTAATCATTGGTAATAGAGAGATACCACTGTACATACACTAGGATAACTTTAATAAAAATGACAGATAATAACAAGTGTTGACATGGATGTGGAGAAACTGGAACTCTCATACACCACTGGGAAATGGTGCATTGGAAAACAGTCTGGCAGTTCCTTATACAGTTAGATGTACAGTTACTGTCTTAGTTCAGGCTGCTATAACAAAATACCATAGTGGCTTGCAAACAATAAATTTATTTTTCATAGTTCTGGAAGCTAGAAGTCTGAGATCAGGGTGCTAGCATGGTTGGTTTCTGGTGAGGGCCCTCTTCCCAGTTGCAGACTGCTGTCTTTCTCCTTTCTCCATGTATTCTCACATAGCACAAAGTGGAAGAAAAAGTTCTTTTTTTTCTTTTAAGAAACAAGGTCTTGCTCTGTTGTCCAGGCTAGAGTGCAGTGGTGCAATCATAGCTCATGGTAACCTTCTGCCTTGGCCTCCCAAGTAGCTAGAACTATGTGTGCATGCCACCACACCTGCCTAATTTTTTTAAAAAAAATTTTTGTAGAGACAGGGGTCTCACTATGCTGCCCAGGCTGGTCTTGAACTCCTGGCCCCAAGTGATCCTCCTGCCTTGGCCTCCCAAATTTCCTGGCCAAGAAAAAATTCTTGTATGAGCACTAATTCCATTCATGGATTACTCTACCTTCACTACCTGATTATCTCCCAAAGGCTCCACTTCCTAATACCATCACATTAGGGGTTATTATTTCACCATTAGAATTTTGAGGAACATAAATATTCAGTCCATTGCAGTTACCATAAGACTCAGCAATTCCACTCCTAGGTATATACCTGAGAAAAATGAAAACATGTCGAAACAAAACCTTATACACGAATGTTCATAGGAACATTATTCATAATAGTCAAGAAGTGGAAACAACCCAAATGTCCACCAACTGATGCATGAATAAACAAAATTGTGGTACATCCAAGTGATGGAATGCTACTCATCAATTAAAAAGAAACCCTGTGCCCATTAAGCAGTCACGTTAATCTACTTGAAACCATTAATCTCCTTTCTGTTTCTATGGATTTGCCTATTCTGTACATTTTACATAAAAGGAACCATACAATATGTGGCTTTTTACATCTGGCCTCTTTCACTTAACATAATGTTTTCAAAGTTCATCCATGTTGCAACACATATCAGCACGTCATTCCTTTTTGTAGCTGAATAAAATTGAAAGGGTCCTTATGGACAAAACCTGATTGATTTAAGTGATCAATATGATACATATGAAACTATTAATAATAATGTACATTTCTCAGGAGATACAGGTTTGCTGTTTTCCTAAAACTTCACAAATAAGAACTTTTAATGTCATCAGGAACCAAAGGATAGGGACCTGGGAATAAGTAAATGGGGATATTCCAAAAGAAAATAACCAAAGGCAAATGATTATTTGCTGGGGAAAAAAGGAGAAAAAACATTTTGGTGATTTGTTATCCATTCATTCATTCCACATTCATGTAACTTAACACTGTGTATGGAAGTAGGGACTAGGGAAAAAATAATGAAGACATGGACTTGTCTTTGAGGCCCAGGTAGAAAAAATATAAGTAGCATAAGGTAATTCATTGTGAGCTGTAACAGAGACATGTAAAATAGTGCTTGAGGATCCGAATGAAAGATGGATTAGTCCTGCATGGGGGAAAGGTGAAACCTTCCCAACAGGCAGCAATTAGCTTAAAGGCTGAGTAGACTTAGCAGACAGAGAAATGCATCCACAGGTACGAAGGAATGAAAAAGACAAGTTTGTGGAATTAAGTCTCTGTTGAGGATATATGTGTGTGCCACAACCTTGGATTTCTCCTTTATACTAAGCCCGTAAGACATTTGTCATGCAGAAAAATATTAACCGGCCACTGGTAATTTGTCAGAGAAGGTACAGTATATACATGGCATTATGTTAGGTGTATCTAGAGTCAAATTTGGAAAGAACTTAATAATAACAACAATAATGACAACCACCACCACCAGAAAACTATTTTAAGCAAAACACCAAAGAGCGCAAGGTTCTTTAGAAATGGATTCCACATTACCCATTACTGTACAACTTCCTGGTAAAGACTTACTTTACAGCAAAATGGGATTGAAGAAATATATTTCCATTTGGCTGAAACAAATGGAAAAATCTCATTTCATCCTAAATCCCAGAAAGGGAGGTATGGATGTGTAATATGTTACCTAATCCCTATTTCCTGGCCTAAAATTGGCCAATTATAGCAACATGTGAACAAATGGCAATGAGATATAACCAACTGGAAAAAAGAAAGGAACAGGAGTGTCTATTTATCTTAACTGTACCCTGAGCTCTGCCAAGAAGACGTTCCAATCTCCATCTCTTCGTCCTTGAAAAGAACTACTCAGCTAATCTTACACAGAGACTATCACTGTCTTTGGCCATCCTTTGAGTTTGGCCCCAAGTTTGTTGGGCAACATTGAGAAAAAAATAACACAAGTTTCGTGTTGATGTTTCCATCTGCAAAATGGGCATAAACATTCTTGCTATCTTCTTCCTTGCACAAGGGCCGAGAAGAATATAGGTAACTATTTGGGCAAAGAATTTGAGATCTATAGATCAAAAGTAAAATATAAACCCAGTAAAATATTTATTTACATATGAAGATAATATTTAGAATTACAGGCTATTACTTTATCAATCTAACTACTAATACTCCCCAGATTACCTTTAAACATGATTTCCTTAAACAGTGGCAAAGAGAACTGGATGTAATAGTATACATCTGCCACCTTACCCAGCACCTGACAACTGTGAAGAAATGTTTGTTTACTTTAAAAGCTCCTAGTGATAGGAAGATTTATTAGAGAAATGAAACATTTCACCTCTTAAAGCTCACAAAACCCTGTTTTTGTTGCATTAGTCTTGCCAGGAGAATTCTGAATGTGTTTGCATTCTATCAGTCGACAGTGTGAGTCAGTCTGTCCCAAACCGGTTTTCTAACCAGAAAGTTGAGAAGTTTGATGACACATTTAGGTAAACATACTCACTGGATGAAGTTATTTAAATTTTTATAGCCTTTTAATCCTCTCTAAGCCTTTGAAATCCATATAGGTTTTTAGACAAGATTTAACTTCTTATGAGTCAAAAAGTAGAAATTATATATATAAACCAACTTTATTAAGGATTTCATGAGTTCTGGATAACTAATATCTAATACTGTACTTGAAAGAGCAATGAGGGTGAGCTGACCCCAAATTGAAGCCTTTAAATGTTAACTAATCAGCCTTATTCTTAATTAAAATTTCAGCTCTAAATGTGCTTCTTGCTCCAAGAACTGAATTTCTCATAGATTCTGGTTGGATGACGACAATTCTTGTTGACAATGATAAATGAACTCTGAATGTGAAGGGTTCACTCAAGTGAAAGAATAGGAAAGGAGCTGTAGGCCACAACTCTCATCACTTACTCTGCAGGCAATCTGAGAATTCAATAGGCAGTTGAATGCAAATGGAATAAAAATGTGGCAAAATATACATTGAATTTATCTAAATTAACTAGAACTGAGAGCAACTGAAGTTATTATGAGTTAACCAAAATTTGCAGTGTGGTGGAGTTTTTAATCTATACAGATGAAAGGCATGACACATGGATCCAAAGATTATAAATTCCTCTTGACACCCTATTATTAGCTACATTATTACTTCTTTATGCAAAAAAAGACTTTTCAGGTGAATCCACTCGTTCTCATGCCCTGGAGAGTTTCTGCTTCAACTAAAAGAAATCTGGCCCCTGCCATGAATGAGCATTTCTGTTCCAAAAATTGACTTTTCATTATTCACTGTTACTCTTGGTTGCAAATTCATAACAAATAACTAAGGTACAAGAGAGTGGCTCTAAAACTTGTTGATATAGTGACTCTGTACCCTCCAGTCTTCTGTCCTGCCCAAAGGGTTCCACCTCACTCCTCCATGGATATATAAAACACACATATGCTTGTGTACATGAATGTGCACACACACATCAAAACTCAATTTATTTTGTAGGTAGCACCACCAAACCCTAAATCAGAGTATCTCTGTTCCATTCTCTGTTTGGTGTTGGATCAGACAGAGAATTAACTCTATGAGGAGAGACCAGAACTTGAAATAGGTGGCTTTTTCCATTTCTTTCACCCATAGTCTCAACTTCCAGCACCTAAATTATGACACTTGAACCATCTACTTGTTTGAGAAATGCTGCATTAGAACATTTGATTCCTAAATTTTCCAGGTAAGGCTTTCTTTGTAATAGTCCATACACACACACATGCACAGTAATAGTTCTCCAATAATTTTTTAAAAAATTATAGAGTGGATAATTGGTAAATTATTCATGATGAGTAACTGGGGTCAGAGTAATCTCACATAGAACTTTAAACTCCAAAGCTAATTAAGATTCTCATTAAGAGAAAGACCACACACATTTATTTATATACAAAGAGGACATGAATGCTTTTTTGTAGAGATGGCAGATTCTGTTTTGTATGTTCCATATAAAAACAATATGAAGAAAGGTCTCTTATAAAGAACTTGATAATTTATGATAATAATAGCAATATAATATTTTACTAACTATGTTTACTGTCAAACACTGTGCTAAGCATCTGAGATGGATTATCTCATTTAATCCTCATAACAATCTTTTTAAAGTAGGTACTATAATTGTCCACACACTATTTAGATAATCAATGAAGAAGCTCAAAGATATTAACTAACTTTCCCAAAGTCACAGTGCTGGTAACTGTAGAGGAGAATTGGGACTCAGGGACTCCCAAATCTGAGCTCTTAACCCTTCTCTGCCAGTGGTTCCCGAATCTAAGTAAGTGATCATCATAGTTGCCAGGGGAGATATTTCAAAGTACAGAATTCTGGGCTCAACCCAAACACACTGAATCAGAATCTTCAACTGTGGCATTTGGAGATAGCAACACAACGGCACCCAAAATACGGTTCAAATGTTCTTTTAAGATGCCAAGAGAACAGGAGTGAAGCCAGTTGTCACATAGTTGTCTGAGTCAAATCATCTGCCTTGAATAGAAAATAGCATCCCTTTTTCCACATAAACCTCTTCTCACTATATAGCAGTCAGAAAGGTCTTGTTTGCTAAAAGATCAAATGAGGTCATCGTCATACCATGTCAGCAATTAGTACCAAGATACCTAGCTACATGGGCTGTGTTATGGAAGATGAAAGTGATACAGCACAGCAAATGTGCTGATTCAGAATTGCTGAGTCAGAACTTCACTGGTAGAGAATCAATGTAGACAGTTTAAAAATTATCAGCTATATTCATTGTATGACCAGATTAATGTTTGTTAATATTCAATATATAGTTTTAATTTCTGAAAAATCTACTTACCTTCTACTTCATTTATTCATTCATTTCAAAATACTTAACTGAGATCTTTCCATGTGCAAGGCATTAGACCACACACATAACCCCGGCTCTCAGGAGCCAAAAAGAATTTGGGTGGTAGAAAAAGAGGTAATCACTGATTAAAGGGTCAGGAATGGCTTCATGGAAAAGATAGCATTTAAGCTGCAATTTGAAAGATAGGCATAGATCAGACAGGCAGAAAGAGAGATGAGAAAACATAAAGCGTTATAGGCGGACTTAATAGCATAAGGAAAGGAGATTGGGACAAAAAGTGCAAGCAAATTCAGAAAAAAGCAAGGAGCATGCTTTGGCTTAAGTACAGGTAATGTGGAAAAAAAGGAGAAGCTATGGTTGTAATGTTAGAGAACAAAGGGTTGTGAATATCAAATTAAAGGGGTCATAAGTAGCTAAGATACATTTCAGCAGTATAATGATAATATGACAAAGTAATAAAAGCACAAGAAGCCAGAAGATGTGAGTTGAAGGGTAGCTTCTTCTATAAAACTATGCCTACGTATTTGTTACAGTAAAGTCTAAATGACTGTAACAGAGTCCCCAAGGTATGTTTATGTAAGTTTAAATATAGTCTAATTATTTAAGTAAGTTTTAAATTATCAAAACCTTAGTTAAATAATCTTAAATATTATTTAAATAAACTTAAAGGAGCTCTCCTCCATGAGATCATTCAGAGTTGTCTTCATCTACATGATTAACACTAAAACTCTATCATATCTGTTATAGTGCATGGAGAGTGCAGGGGAAGAACGGCAAAATATATAAAAAATATCTTGCTTTCAAGTTAGAGATGATCATCTCTTCTACTCATATTTCATTGATCCTATCCAAACTCACATAGCCACCCTCAGTACAGGAAAAGCTAGAAACGTCTGGTTGAGCAGCTATATACTCAGGAGGAGAGGGACAACTGATGTTTTGAGGACAACCAAGTTTGCCAAAATCTTAGTGCAAATCACTTAACCTTTCTATGTCTCAGTTTTATCTTTATAACCTTGAAGAAGGTGAAGATTTCTTGAAAAGAACACAAAAATCACTAATCATGAAACATCAAAATTTTATTAAAATTAATAAGTTCTCTTAAAATCAAAATACAACAATAGGATAAAAAGGAAAGCTACAGATCTGGAGAAGATATATGCATATGTATAAGCCAACAAAAGACTCATATCCAGAATACATAAAGAACTCTAACAAAGCAATAATAATAAAAAATAAGACTGACAATCCAACATAAAAAAAACAGACTTGAAGAGGCACTTCATGAAAGAGGATATCCAAATAAGCATTTGAAAGGGAGTTAGACATTACTAATCATCAGGGAAATGCAAACTAAAATTACCAAGTGTGGATGAGGAAGTAGAGCAACTAGAACTTGCATACATTTTTGATGGCAATGTAAACTCCATTTATATTAAGCTGCATTTCCATTAATATGAAAGTCTATTTATATAAAGTCCAAAACAGATAAAATTAATCTATAGTAATAGAGGTCAAAATGGTGGTTACCTCTAGGTAAGAAAGTGGATATCAACTGGAAGCTGGCACAAAGGAGGTCTGCTGCAGAGTTGGAAATATTCTATATCTTGATCTGGGTAGAGGTTACATAGGTGTGTGTGTATATATATATATATATATATATATAAATGAATCAATTTGAACACTTAATATTTGTGCACATTACTAAATATAAATTATACCTCCATATGAGAGAAAAGTGGACAGATAATGATTATGTTATAATCATTATAAAATTGTTGTAAAATGGAGTCTGTTACGTATTCTGAAGATGCAAGACATAAAATGACTGGACTCAGCAAGTGTTGTAAGTGTTGTAAGCCATAGTGACAAGCAGAGTGGTCCTAATAACAGTAATTGGAAGACTGGTAGAGGACAGATGAGTTTGGCTTTAGAATGTTCTGCTTTAGGAATTGGTGAGACATCTAGCAGTAAGTACACATGTGGGACTAGATAGAACTCAGGCAGGCAAGGCTAAATATAAGGATTTCAGATTTCAGCATAGAGGGGAAGTTGAAAAAGTGGTAGATAAGAGTACCAAGAGAATACTGTAGAAAGCAAAGGGCTGGACTATCCTGGCTAATGTATACATTAAGAGAGTAAGAAGAGGGGATAAGGTATCAAGGAAGGTAGAAAAGCAGATTATGATATAGAAAGAGAACTTGGAGAGCCCAGTGCCTTGGAAACCAAAGGGAGAATTTCAAGGAGTGGGTAGGCAGTCAACTAGGCTAACTGCCATAGAGAAGTAGCAGAGGATGAAGGCAGAGTGAAGCCTGTTGGATCTGACTATGAAGTCACCAAAGACCTCAGAGAGAAAATTTCATCAGAACGGCAGGTGCTGAAACAAGACCTCAAGGACCCAAAGAGGTCCAAAGAGGGTGGTGAGGATGCAGATGTAGAGAGTGTGGTAACACTCTTTTGAGAGGTTGCCAGGGACTGGAAGGGAAGAGAGAGGCTAGTCAGTCGTAGAAATGGTAAAATTGAGGGGAAAAAGTCAACTGAGACTGAAGAGGCTGGGACAAAAGAGGATGAATAGAACCAAGTCCCAGAGCAGAGAAGTGAGAGTGAGAGGTAAGGAAGAGGTAGTCACGACAGTGTTGGGGAGTTAAAATAAGCCTGAATCTAAGGTTGACTGTGGAGCAATAAGCAGTTATTAAGAAAAGAAAACTACTAAAGAGAAAAGTGAGAAAACCTTAAGGCTTACTTACTAGGTTTGTAATAAGAAGATGTGAAACTAACAAAAATTAATGTTTGGAAGGTTTTTTGACCTCCTTTTAAGTGGAATATACAGTTCTAAAGGAGCATAAATACATTTTTAAAAAGACCTATTTTAATTTGGTCATTCAAAAATGCCAGTGCTAAATAGACTGCCTTGATGGAAACCAAATAAATTTTCACCAGGCAGGTTCTACTACTTAAAGTGGTTACAAAATACTTGATTGGAAAGCAATGTTTTTCTCTCCCTACTGAAAGATCTATTCCAAGATTAGGAACAAAAATACTAGCAAATGATAGAAATAAAATAAGCACATTCTAATGGTAAAACAATCTGGTCTATGGCCCTTACCGACCTTTGTTTATAGTAATAAAAGCCACACACTTATCATTAAGAGCAATAATAACAAAAACATTCATCACACTCACTGTTGCCAGAAATGTAAACTGCTTGTCTGAAAACTGGGCAGCTCAAAGCAGGTAAGCAGATTAAGGCCCAATCAGATTCTGAAGTAGGAGTAGTTGCTTGTAAAAACAAGATGCATATCTCAATAGTTACTTTTCTGGCCAAAGATCTTGCTTAACTCAATTAGCTTGGGCTTGTTTCTATTACTTGAAGCCATACTTTTCTATTAGTAAATGAACAGTTTCTCATTTTAGGACAAATTAGTACAAGTAAATGAAGCAGCAGGGGACAATAGCTTTATCATTACTTCATCCTGGGAAATAAGAAAAGAGTAATGCGGTTTTCTGTGTGAAGCATTTTATTAAAAGCAGAAACATACTTTTTTGGGTCAGGTCACTGATCCAATCATCCCACGGTCCATGTTTCTCCTGGTGACTGCAAAAGATGATGTGTAGGGTCTTGTGAAGACGTAAGCTTAAAAGATGAATTACTAATAATAATCGATTTTGGATTTATCCATAAGTCTATCCATAACATTCTTCTAAGCCTACTTCTTTTTTAGTTCACCCAAACGATAAGGCAACTTCTTTAAAACATGCATCTGTGTGTGCATACATATGTATACATACACAAACACACACAGTGCTTACTATATGCTAGCTACTGTTTTGAGTGCTTTTCATTTAACCCTTAATCCTCATAACAACCTTACGAGATAGGTACTATTATTAGCAGCATTTTATATAGAAAGAAACTGAGGCCTGAGCCGATAAATAAAGTGCCTAGGAACACTGAGCTAGAAATGGGTAGGGAAAGGAATTGAACCCAGCAGTTTGACCATTTATTTATATCCCTAACATAAATAAAGATCGTGCAATACTGATCTTTTGAGTAAAATTACTGCCTTCACGCTTCCAATTCTAATAGTTCTAGGTTTGGGTGAACAAGACTATGTTTGCCCTGCCACATTGCTTGTGATTTTGTAGATTTTAATCATACCCTTTTTTTCACTTTAATCTTTCCAGTTTACTACCAAAATTTTAGACTATCTTCTGCTTAGACTTGTGTGAAATCTCCAAACTCTGCTAAACCTTTTTCAGGACAGGTAAAACTACAATAGTAGAAAATATGACATGTAGATATGGTCCATTAATAAAAAAATAAGATCATGCTATTGATTTACTGTGAGTCCCTTCCTGACAGACATTTTATTGACTAGTTAACCCTTTTGGTTGTCTGGTTGTCTGGTGTCTATTGGTAATAGCTGACTATAATCCAAGGTTTCTTCTCAGATCAAAACTATAGTTTTCAGATATGGTTTGAATTACTACTGTTTACACCACTTTCTATCTTACAATGAATGGGCTGACAGCTAGATACCCTTAAGCATCAAGATAACTTCCTATCACCATGCTACAGTATCACTCAAAGGTATTTCATTTTCACTACCATTTCCATGTCCTCTCATGGAACTACATCTGAGAAATGGATTCTTATAAGAAATGAGCAATGAGTATGAGTTGAACATCTGTTCAATTCAATTCAACAAATATCTATTGAGCACCTATTCTCTCCTAGGTGCAGGGTGTCATATGAACTGTCATGAGTAACCCCATACTTTTGGTTGTCAGAAGATCATGCCCCCAAATTTCTACTCAAAAATGCCAGATAGTACTAAAATGTCTCAAATACTACTATTATGAGTCAAGTATGCTGATAAAAATGTCTTTTAAAAATGTTTAATTTAACATCATAAATATCCCCAATACTTAGGAGGTCAATGAAAGCAAGCCAATCATTTAAATATTTTGCTCCTAAAAAATAAAATCTAGTTGGCTTAACACTGATTCTTGTAAAACCTCATATATATTAATAGTACTGGCCAATAGACCATAGGGAATTAATGAAAAGGCCACTCTTTGTGTTTTGTTTTGCTTATTGGCATCATCATTATCAGCAACACATATATTTTGTGTACCTCCTACATGCAAAACATTATGCTGAGCTATACCGGGGATAAGACAGGTAGTACTACTTACATAGAAACAAATGTATACATCTTAAAAATGTGTGTGTGTGTCTGTAAGACTTCTTACGCTTGTTGGAATCTGTGCTATTTATCAACAAGAAAATGCAGAGAAAAATACCTTATCCATTAAGTACATCCGTCTAGATAGAGTTTAACAAAGGAAAAGTCACTTGGCAGAGAGTAGAGTTACACAATTTGATTATGTAAAGAGACTGAGTTTTGTTTGACTATTTAGCCTTAGAATACACATTGCTGATATTTAAGCAGTGTAAACTGTGTAGTATCACTGTCAGCGTAAATCATGGGTCTTGATGTACAGTGAGCTTTCCCGACAAACATCTGGCTAATAGCCAAGCAAAAATACATAATTTGAAAGACTCAATCAGTTCCATTCTGAGGCATTTTGTTTAGTGTTTAATAGCTTCTCCAGGGACAGGAAAATTACAAAAGCGCATTGTTTTGACATGAGCTAAAATGAGTCATTGCTCGTCACTACATTTTTGAGGATTTGGCATTAATCTTCTGAGACAATAAACCATAAACATTTGAAATAAATATCAATTTTCCTAAACAGTTTAGTAAAGCCAGGCTACTCTTCTTATTGAAGCAGTAAGTTGGTATCCCTAAAGGAAGGCACTATCCCATTCAACTTGTAGACATTTTGTTTTTCCAAATAACACTTTCCTGAACATTTTTAATGACCATCTAAGGCCCAATCAATGCAAAACAATGCTAAAACTTACATGATTTTTTTTTTATAACAAGTTACAAAAAGACTATACACAATTTGAATACCATACACAGTTTAATCCTTTGTTAAATTCCAAACCCAATGTCACTCAGTATTTCCACCCAGTATTCTCTTCATGCTTTCACAATTATCAACAAGAAGCAAAGCAAACTGGCTTGAGTTTCAACTCCCGGATGCTCCAGAGTCCAGATCCTACTACCTTCATGCTTCACCTTCTCAGGCTTGCTCTAGGGCCTAGGCCAATTTCATTTTCCCATAGATCAGTGGTTCTAAAACTTTGCTGCATATTAGAATCACCAGAGGAGTTTTAAAAACTCCTGGTGCCCAGGGCACACCAATTAGGTCAGAGTCTCTGAGATTTAGCATCAATTGTGCTGGAAGTATACCAGGTAATTTCAATATGCAGCCCAGTTTGAATATCAGTGTTTAGACTTGTGTAGGGGAGCAGAAAGAGGTAGGTTAGGCAGGTAGGTAGGTCAGCCCATTTGGTACTTTATGAAAATTCTGATGAATATTAAGTGTGGGAAGAAAAGGTTGGACTAAATAACTGTTTAGAAATCATCTTATTTATGACGTAGGGTTCAAAACATAGATTCTGGAGCCAAACTTCCTGGGTTTGAATCCTGGTTATTTATGACCTCTCAGAGTTGCCATTTCTTCATCTGTTCAATGGGGATAATAATAGTACTTACCTTATAAGGTTGCTGTAAAGATTAAATGAATTAATATACATCTACATGAAATATCTTGTGTGATAGTCCAAGCCACATTAAAACAAAACAAAGCAAAACTATTAGGATAATATGAAAAATGCATATACATTTTAATATGTATGTGTGTGTCAAAAATCTAGATGGAAATTTGTCACTACAAAAGAAAATTTTTATTTAGCTGATCTTCCTAGGTTTCTATTTATAAAGGAAGAGATTGGAAAGGATGAAATTGAACATAAAGTGAAGGCAAGCACAACCCCTGGGCATTGTGTAATTTCATGCAGTACAATTTGTTTGAAGTCTTTCATTCCATATACCCACAACACACCTCTAAAAATAATCTACCTACACTATAGAAATACACTTCTTTTTCCTAATGACTTTTTCAAACTGTCAAAATAGGCAACAAAATATAATGTATCATATCTAAATCCTCAAATATGCTACATTTAAACCAATCCTGCTTTTGAATGTTTCCTTCTTTTTAGAGTTTGATAACTTAGATAAGTCTACTTAGAAATACATTTTGATGACTAACTTGAGAAATTAAAATCCAATATTAGAATATTAAACCTTAGTACAAGGAATTAGAATTGGAGGCAAGATATCTTTTCTTAATACAGTCAGTCCTCAATTATTCACGTTGATTAGAAACAAGGAAAACATCATTTAACTATGAGCACTGGGCACTTTCATGATTGGTTGTTTTGCCACACCTACTTAACCAGAAAGCTTTGACACACTGTAGGGGGTTCTCTGTAGTGGGGCTCTCTTACAGAATCCCCCTATAATGCCCACCATCCATCCTGGACACCCCTATTCTAGCCAAGGTAAAATAAAAGACAGTGATATGACAAAAAAAATGGGAAACTGAAGTAACCAGTTCAGAACCTCTTGCTTCCCACAAATCTCAGAAACACAACTTTGGTCTTCTATTTTCACTATTCTAGATTTCCCCACAAATACATCACATCACCTCAAAACTCCACCAGAAGGCTCAGTACTCCACCCATTGTCTTGGCAATAATGTCAATCCTTTGAGAACATAGACTATTCAATATCTACAAAAAGAATAAGTGCAGAAAATTCAAAAATTTGGTGTCAGGCAAATGAACACAAATTAGTTGAGATGTATAAAGCCAAACTTTTAGTTGTTTTTCTTTGTTTTGTTTTGAACTGTATTTATTGCCAAAGCTATAGAATAGGTCAGCACACTTTTTCTGTAAAGAGATCTGTAATAAATATTTAAGGTTTTGTGAGCCAGATGGCATTTGTTACAACTAGTCAACTTTGCTGTTGTAGCGGGAAAGTAGCCACAGATAATATGGAAACAAATGGGTGTGGCTTTACTTATGGACACTAAAATTTGAATTTCATATAATGTTCACACACTATGAAATAATCTTTTGATTTTTTCCAACTATTTAAAAATGTAAAAGGTATTGTTAGCTTGTGGGCCACACAAAAATTGGCAGTGGGCTGGCTATAGAACTTTGTGATGCCTTCTCTCTGCTATGTCTTATTATACAGAAATTTGTGACTATAAATAAAAAATATCACTTAGATTACCTTCTTAAGTATTCATTTCTAAAGCATAAGATTGGACATAAAAATCATGCCATTACACATGGACACAGAGAAGTGCAATAACAGACACTGGTGACTTGGAAGAGTGGGAGGGTGGTAAGGGATGAGAAACTACTTAATGGGTACAGTGTAGACAATTTGGGTGATGGCTACACTAAAAGCCCAGACTTAACAACTACATAATATATCTATTTAACAAAACTGCACTTGTACCCCAAAATATACAAAAAAAAACCAACAAAAAAACCCCACCATTTATGCTAATCATAATAAAGTAGGATATAGAAGAGAGCAGAGCAGGTACAGAGTGTTTGAGTTCCACAGCACTGATATATGTGTAATATTTACATATATATAAATAAATTCTTCATTCATTCTAATATTATTCATTGTCAAGACCCTAATCAATACCACCAACTGATTTTTCCCCACAACCTGACAAGTGTTATTAAGCAGTTAATTTTACCAAGACAAAAACTAAGTCTTATTAATCTTAGAAACATAAACATAAACAATATTCTTTATCACAATCATGTCTGAGCAAAAGAAATCTGTTCTGAGAAACAAATTATGTTTCTCTCTAGCTCTTTCTCCAATAGGCTATAATTAAATTTTGAGACTTAAAGCGTATTTTCTATTTATTAGCCATCTATGACAGATAATTGGAAATGGACTTCAGCACTGTTTTGTATACATTGATTTTTTTCTTTATAGTTAAAAAAATTTTTTCAAAGTAAATCATTGTGCTTTCAATTTGTTGGAAGGTGAACACTGATTAATGAATAGACTGTAGAACAAAAAAACATCAAACCCTAGTCCTTAGGAACCTTGTAGAATCTCAGACTCTACTGAGCAAGGGTTTAGATGCTATGGCAACAAATAAATCATAAACACTGTCATTGTAGAATTATCATTTAAATGAAGAGCATTCCTGAATACAGTAATTTGGGGCCCATTCCTCTGTTCTCAGGCAATCAAAATAATTGTTCTTAAGTGTTTCCTCACTTTCTGTTTTTACTACTTTAGGGGTCCTATTTCCTAAGTCCTGTCTTTTGGGAACCTTTCTCTCAAGGACTCTATATGCTTAAAGTGTCTGTCACTCGTGAAAAAAACAAAAACAAAAAGCCTAGAAAATATATACATTCCACACACACAAATGCGGTACTAATGGGGCATGCAGACTGTTTAAACAGCCCCTCTATAGAAGAGTGTACCAATTATGTGGCTAACATTAGGGCAACAAAATTTCCCTTACCTTCTTATTGCCATATGCCTGTCATTTTCCCCCTATAGTTTCCATTCACTGTTTCAAACATATGTTGCCACTTATTTGCCAGGAAAAGAATCTCTGACTTACCCCCCTTTACGTATGATGAAATGGCAGACCAAAAGGAGCCAGAGACAGCACCATTAGTAGTTATTCACACTTCTGTTTTTTCTTAACTTCCTTTTCTCTAAAGTTCATTCTTCATATGCTAGGAGGGATGTGTAATCACAAAGACATCCATGACTCATGCTTTAGAATATGGAACCATGGCAATTCCCTGCAGAAGCAAATGTCCCCTCCTCCAGTGAGTTACATGCCTCCTCTACAGAGAGACCATCTTCATAGCTCAAAGCTTTAACAAACATTGATGGGGGGCTCCTTTGTCCTACATTAACACTATTTTCTTTTCTAGCAATCACTGCTAGAGTGTACCTCCCATTTAACCATAGTCTTTTAGCAAGGCACCTGTTCCTTGAGTTCAGGCTGCTAGGGGCTTGCCCTGAGCCAAGAGGAGAAAACACAATAGAGATTAAATAAGAGAAAGGGGTTTTTCACCATAGATAAAGAGGATTTAAGGATCTAAAATGTGGAAGTCTGGTGTTATATGTACAGTAACAAGAAATGAATGTTTATTTCAGTTTGCATTGATTATCCTCTTTTGGCTTACTGAAACCAATCTACAGGTCAAGAAACATTGCCATGGGTTAATTAATAGCTATGTTATTGAGCTAAGTTCCCAGCAGACACTACCAGGAACCTGGCCTCTTCTGGAAAAGAAGATCAGCCAAAAAATAAGCACTTGCCCATTAGCAAAAAGAAAATACAGTACCTTGAAAGACCCACAAATATTACCATTCATGTGTTAGGGATATAGTAAAAAAATAAAAAAACAATCCTGCTGCATGATAGCCCACTAAATCTATGAGACCAGCTACAAAGCTAGTTAAATACATCCTTTAAAGGAGGATGCTTTCAGCTTTTTCAACAGTAAACCTGGGTGACTGCGAATTGCCTAAAAGAACATGCTGCCATGCGTAAACCTGGGATAGCTAAGAATAAAATATAGTTAAGTTTTTCCATTCTTGTGATGCTTCAGTTAGAAGAATGGGCTGCAGCCCATCCAGGATAATACAATAGGTAGTACACCATATTTTTTCATGGTGGAGTAATACTCCATGGTATACATATACATTTTATTAATCCACTCATGTATTGATGGACACTTGGGTTGTTTCCACATCTTTGCAATTGTGAATTGTGCTGTTATAAACATTTGAGTGCAGATGTCTTTTTTATAGAACGTCCTTTTTTCCTTTGGGTAGATGCCCAGTAGTGGGATTGCTGGATCAAATGGTAGTTCTACTTTTAGTTCTTTGAGGTATCTCCATATCACTTTCCATAAAGGTGTACTAGTTTGCAGTCCCACCAGCAGTGTATGAGTGTTCCTATCTCTCCGCAACCATGCCGAACACCACACGTACTCACCATTAAATTGATACTAATCAATCAACACTTATGTGCACATATGAGAAGTAATATTCATAGGGTGTTGGGCAGGTGGGAGGGCGGAGGAGGGATAGGTAAATTCACATCTAATGGGTGTGGTGCATGCTGTCTGGGGGACGGGCATGCTTGTAGCTGACTTGGGTGGTACAAAGGCAATTTATGTAACCAAAGTGTTTGCACCTCCAAATACTCTGAAATAAAAATAAAAAAAGGAAAAAAGAAAAGAGAAGTTGGCCCCCCCAAAAATATATATAGTTAAGTTTAGCTATCCTGGCCACATAAAATATATACAAGCATTCTCTAGGTTATGAACACCTGACTTGTAAACATTCTCTATATGTAAAAAGCCAGGCTATATCCTACTCAAAAGGATGATACCTGGAGAGCAAAAGTATTTCCAGAGCTACTTAATTTTCTTCAGGCTAGTTGGCCTGAGGCTGCCATGGATATAACACGGAGGTATTCACCTGGAATCCAAAGTGAGAACCTGGAATACATTTGCTAATAAATATCATGCTTTATGTAACACACAGGTTCCCAGTTAGTCCACAAAAAGCTGGCTGACCCGAAGTTTATATATGTGTAAGAATACTGTCCTCTACTCCATGCTGTAATAATTACACTATGTATAAACCTTGTGAGCTATGTTATTACTGTGCTACAAAATCACCATACTATTGCAGTTACCTAAATAGAGGTTTTCAGCTTTATTATGGGTTTAGTAAGCCTTCTTGTGCTAGTCAGGGAATCAACTCCCTGCTTAATAACATTGTTTTTATGGGGGGAAAGTCTTACAAATTACCCTCTGAAACAATTTTTGCAAGATGGAGAACTTTCTATATGTTGAAGATTAAAGTATTCACTTTCCTCCTTGTAAGAAAGCAAACTGCTCTAAGATCTAAATTCAGACTTAAGTCAGTATTATCCCGTGTTTCTTCCACGAGCAAAGGACACCATGAACACATAGTCTTTAGAAGTATCAAAAAACAAACAACATAAAAAGATAATAATTATAAATAGAAAGAAGGGAATAGCACACCAGCACACAAAACTAAATGGCCAGTGACTCCCCCTCTGACCAGATCTGGCACCAGACTAACTCCTCTTATGCATCTACAACAGATGAACAAATGGGGTGGACCTTTACCTGAACTCCTGAGTGCCACTTTCTCTCATACTTTCTCAAGTACAGAACATCTCCCTCTGCACATAAAGAGCACTTTATTTATATGCCTTGTGTAATCCATTTACTTTTTAACCAATCTGTTTTTTCTTCTATTAATACCTCTTTAACCAATTCCTAGCTACAAATTTCTTAAAGCAGGGGATTTGTCTTACTTTCAACCACAATGCAAAAATCTTTGACTATAATAGCAAAGAGGAACTAAGTTTACTGACACCTATTATATGCTGGTTCTATGTTAACCAGCTTCCCCCCCAAAAATACGTCTCATATTTAACATAGTAGGTGCTTAATAAATGAATGTTGAATGTCTAGTCACCCAGCTTCAATAACAAGAAAACTGTAAAGAAACTAACAGAAACATATATAGATTCAGCAAGGAGGGAGTGAGAGTTTTTACCTCTAAAATTCCTTGGGTAAGGTTTGGGATAAAACTTAATGATATTTAAAAATATCTATATACTACTATTTGATAAAGAGATGCTAGTAAACAAAAATCATTCTCAATCAGCATAGAACTCTACTTCTATACAGAAAGATCAATTATCTATAGAGCATAAATGGTTCTAGAGATTAAAGCAATTAGAGATTACTTTATGAGGACAGCCAACTCTGATAACTTATACTAAAGGAATTAACTATCTGCTTTCATCAAACTAATGACATAATTCTTAGATGTCCGCTATGACAAAAAAAAATCCATAAAACCTCACACCTTAAAAAGCCAGGATCTCTGTCAGCATCTGTTTATGCAAAAAAAAAAAAAAAAAAAAAAAAAAGCCAGGATCTAGTCTTAGATTGGGGAGAAGACTTGAAATTCTATAAAATAGGCAGTGATATTTTTAGCTCACTGTTAAAAAACACCTAGATGCCAGTTTTGTTACTAGATATAGAGATCCATGAAAGGAAAAGGAGGTCTCCTAACAGTCCCCGGACTTTCTCCCAGGAACACCCGAGAAAACAGACATACAGAGCATCTGGCTTTCACCTAAGAAAGGCATTGCCACTCCTTGTCCACAGTCACAGACTTGATGGCTTCTTTGTGGCAATCAGTATCAACATGAGTTTCCATATTCTTAAAGAGAATTACAGGACAATAGTATACTCAGAATTTACATAAAAGAGGACTTAGAATCATTGAGCCCACATGATTCACATGAACGTGACTATGTCCAGGTGAGGAATAAAATCTGATTGATCTATAAGCCAGTCAAGTTATTCTGTTTCCCTCTGAAAGTTCCAGAAAATAAGCCATAAAAGCAAGTCTTTGGGGGTGGTTGAGTGGGGGTGGGAAGTGGGAAGAGAGATTATGTGTTTCCTGGCTCCTAAGGAGACATGAGAAGAGATGGTCCCTTTTCTACCTCTGGGTGTTGCTTGTTTAGATGTGATGTCTGGAACTGCAGAGGTAATCTTGCCACCAGTGTGACAATGAGCTATCAAGGGGAAGAGGCCAAAGATACAAGAACCAGAGAACCAGAGGCACATGCCATGTCTGGATCCTGCCCCAAGGTTGGATTTTTTGTTGTGAGGTGATAAATTTCACTAGTGTTTGAGCCAATGGGAATTCAGGTTTTCTGCTGACTATAGGTGAATACACCCTAGCCAATGTATCATTTTCTTTTTGTTATTGACAGTCTGGACCACTTGGAGAACCTGTGGCACTATTTTCAGGACAGTTTTCAGTGGAGGCAAACAGGTTAAAGTCACCATATCCTGGCAACTCTTCAAAGATGTGAAGCCATCTTATATTAATATTACATGGTACTCTATACAAAATTAGAGACTTGTCTAATACTTTATGAAAAACTATCTAGTTCAAGATGCCTTCTTCAAAGTAGCATCATTCATATGAGAACAGTTTTTCTCTGAAACACCTGGAATAAGAGTTCAATGATATCCTATTTCTTACAATGATTCAGTGAAAGCATAGAGGATGCTTTCTAACCTCTCTTAGACCATGTATCTCTCTTTATACCAGGCTCTGACTCATGTGTGCTTGCCTAAACTAAGAAGTAACAACTGTGAAAAATCAGAAAAATATTTAATAGGATTTTAACTAACAAGTGTCAGTGGATCATAGCTATTCTAGACAGCATACCAAATTTCCTTTAATATGTGGACCTAAGAAAGACTAAAACTTAAAAAGTTGAAGTTTTGCTAATAATTGAGCTTATATTTGAGACCATTTTTATATGATTAGGCAGCCAGAAAATCACTAGTGGCCTATTAGTAGGGTGAACAATAAATGAAAATGCTGAAATGTAAACCCTTAACAGGTTAAGCTAAAACTCCATTTCTTAGCATAAAGGACCATACAATTGGCTCCAACATATTAATTTGAAACATTTCCTTTTATATATTTCTTATGTAGTTTTCAGGTTTATTTTCAGTATTAGATTATATTATTCGAATGTCCATTATTCTAATATCCATGATGGTGAAATAGATTAGCTACCCTAAGCTATTCTCATTAAAATATAAAACCCAAAAAACAAAAAGAAAAAAAATCCTAACAACATTCAAATGCAAAATAAAATATACAAAATATTTTTTTAAAATACATCCATGAGATGGCAAGTTATTAAGGAATATTCAAGGCCAAAGACTGAATAAAAGTGAACACTTAGCAAGGTAAACAAAGCACCAAAAATGGTGGCTTTTGCTTTGAGAACATTTTTTTGAACCTGGTAAACTTAAATTTTAGTTTTCATGGCATCATAGGGCACATGGACAGAGGACAAAGCCCAGGGTCCTCCCAGCCCATATAAAGCTGAGATTGCAAAGAGCTAAACTGTCAAAGTAAGGGTGATTTAGAAACAGAACCAAACTCTAGGGGCACTGCAAGGAAAACTGCTTGTCTTGAACTATGGCATTTGGAGTAAGGAGAGAAATAAACTCCACTGAGAATTTATAATAACAAGCTAGCCCACATGAGAATTTGCAGCCCAGAATCACACTAACTGGGTGGTCAAAAAAATCAAAGGAAACAACAACAAAAACCCCAAAGATCCCTGAGCCAAAAAATTTAGTTTACAGAAATCCTCAGCTGAAAATACCCCCTGGCATCTGGCACAAACAAATGGAAATCCTCTCTGGAGGAAGCTATCTTCAATTCAGGGCTCAAAGAATTTCCAGATATAAAATTCTAAGGTATATGAGTTCATATAAAAAATTCAAAAGCACACTAGCAAATAAAATACAATGATTGAGAGTCATAAATATGACAGCAGAATCAGAGCTGCAAAGACCTCAGAAATTTCAATGATAGGGCAGCATGTAAGACATATTTAATACGTGAAAGAAAAACAAGGAGATTGATATTTCTCATTACAAAAGTAAAGGACTATGAAAATGGCCAAACTAGAAAAAAAGAGACACTTTTAGAAATGAAATCTGTAATAACTTCAGATCAAGCAATGAGAATTAGTGAACTGGAAGATAAATCTGAAGAAATAATATGGATTGTAGTCCAAAAGGCCAAACAGATGGAACAACTGAGAGTAGTTCAGGGACATGAAGAGTGAGAAAGTCTAACGTGTCTAATCTAAGTTATAAAAGATTCAAGAGAGAAAAAATTATTCAGAAGCCATATTTGAAAAGTTAATATTAACTAAGAATTTTCTAGAACCGCAGAAAGACCAATCCATAAACTAAGGACTCTCAATTAAACCGAATAAGGATAAAATAGAAGAAATCTGAACTGAAGTACATAATAATGAAACTGCAGAGTATCAAAGACAAAGGGAAGATCATAAAAGCAGCCAGAGGAAAAAGGAATGACAATTAGATTGATGACTTTTCAATGGTAACATGGGGAGCCAGAAGTCATGGAATATTTTCAATGTGCTGACAGAAAACAAGTGTTAACCTAGAGGTCTATGCCCAGGAAAAATCTTCCTAAGAACAAGGGTGAAATAAAGACATGTTCAAATAAATAGTGTGCACAGAGCAGACTTCCACTAAAGGAACTTCAAAAGGATGCATTTAGATTGAAGGAAAGTGATCCCAGATGAAAGTCTGGAATAAAAGATGGAATAAGAAGCAAAGAAAGTGGTAAGTATGTTGGTATATCTAAACTAACAGTGACCAAAATAATAATAATAGATGATAATGTCTTATGGAATTAAAAAAAGATAAAACTAAAAAATATGACAATAATAATGTAAAAACTGGGAGGATGTGCTCAGAGTTAAAATGTTCTAAAGTTTTTAAATGTTTATGGAGGAGGCTTAAGATAGTGACCAGCTTTAGATTTTGAGAATTTAACTTGTGAGGTAGAATTTATCGGGTGATTAATCCCTAATTGAAAAGGAATACAGTGTGTATTCCAAAGTAGAAAGGAAATGAATAATTAAAACAAGAAGCCAAGAAATGAGATAAAAACAACAATAAAGTGGTACAAATAGAATTATCAAGTGGCAAACCCAAATATATCAATATTTACCATAAATATAGTCTAAATGATCCTTTTAAAAGATAAAGATTATGAAACTGAATTAAAACAAGCCAACAATTAAAATTTCCAGCTATATGCTGTCTATATGAGACTCATTAGAACATAAGGATATAGTAAAGCAGTAAATAGAAGATGGGAAAAAAGACATGTCAGGTAACTACTAATCAAGAGAAAGATTATGTAGCTATGTTAATATTAGACAAAATGAACTTCAAGGTAGAAAGCATTTATAAAGAGTCATTATACAATGTAAAGAGATTCCATTTCCTAGGAATAGTTTGAATTTGCATACATCTAAAAATATGGTCTCAAATATATAAAGCAAGAATTGACAGAGACAGAAAAAGAGACTAATCCACCGTCACAGTAGAACATTCTGGCATACCTCTCTTAGTCATTAACAATGGAAGCAGACAAAAATCAGTAAGATTACAGCAGATGTTCACAATACAATGAGCAAGCTTTATCTGTATAGAGAACACTGTTCTTAACTCCTACATAATATAAATTCTTTGTAAGCAGATAAGGGATTTATACAAAAAGTAAACACATAGTGGGGCCATAAAACAAATCTCAAAGGATAAATAACATACTGATCACATTCTTTGATTATGACATAATCAGGGACAAAAAAAGAGACTCTCACTCTACCTCAAAATATGTGTTTAAAACTTAAGCCTCACAATTCAAAATAACTAATGAACCAAACAAATAGATGAAAGCCCAATAAGATCATGGAGGGAAAAGAAACAAGCTAAAGTTCTTAGCACAGTTATTTTGTTTGCAATGAAATTTACAAAATATGAAAATTGACCAAATGAAGACAGTCATGGTTTCTTTCCCTGGAAGAGGGAAAAATGAAGATTAAAGTGTCTATATCTCAACAAAAGGCATTCTAAGAAGATTCTCTTCTCTACTTTATCTCCCATAGACAATAAATAAAATTGCAGACAGGTCTAGTTAAGAAGGTGTACCTTGAAATATAAAGAGCCTCCCTCTACTTTCAATAATGGATCAAACAGGCAACTCAGCAAAACAAACAAACCAATTTAATCATATTCAGATGTGGTTTTTGTTGTTGTTTTTTGCAGCCTTGAGAGATCTTTACCTAGCTACCAACTTTTACTATGGGGAGAAAACCTTTGGTAAATCATAATTATTTGTCAAGTAAATGGCTCAACAGAACCATTCTTTAGCAGTCATTCTAATATTTAACAAGTCTATAAGAAATTCTCGGCCGGGCGTGGTGGTTCACGCCTGTAATCCTAGCACTCTGGGAGGCCGAGGCTGGAGGATTGCTCAAGGTCAGGAGTTTGAAACCAGCCTGAGCAAAAGCAAGACCCTGTCTCTACTAAAAATAGAAAGAAATTAATTGGCCAACTAAAAATATACATATAAAAAAAAATTAGCTGGGCATGGTGGTGCATGCCTGTAGTCTCAGATACTTGAGAGGCTGAGGCAGTAGGATCACTTGAGCCTAGGAGTTTAAGGTTGCTGTGAGCTAGGTTGATGCCATGGCACTCTAGCCCAGGCAACAGAGTGGGACTCTGACTCAAAAAAAAAAAAAAAAAAAAAAAAAAAAAAAAAAGGAAAAGAAATTCTCCTATTTAATTACATCATAGACTTATTTTATTTCGATTCTCAGAGCAGACATTTAAAGTTTTTCGATAGATGCTGCTCTATTCCTCCACTTGTCCAAAGATTGTACCTAAGAGAAGCATTAATATGTAACATGGTTAGGGTACTCCTAGTTCTAGTTCATATGAATATATTGCACTTAACATGCAATCAAAAAGGAGCTAACAAAGCCATAATTCTTTTAAAACTGCTTTCAATATATTACACACCTGCTCAAAAGCTGCTGATGGCACCCTACTATCTACAAAATGAAGTTAAAACCCAACCCACTAATTGAATTTTAAGACCCATTCACTGTCTGGTCCCACCTTATGTGACCAATCTCTTAGGGCTGTAATATCCACCATATGCACAACTGCCTGCAGAGGCCCAGCTCTGCTCCATGAGGCCAATCGGTGGCTACAGTCTATCCAGGGTCCCTTTGCTCTGCCATTTTCCTTCCTGGAATTGACCACAATCGTTATTTGCTAAGGAAATATCCCCTTTGAGGTGGTATTTAGTCATGCAGGTGGAGGAAATTGTGTCATGATACAGACAGACAGAAATCTTCTTTGCAGAAATGGCATATTTGAGTTGTAGACAGAAAGCAAGAGATTGTTTTTAACCAAAAGTCAGTCAGCACCTCTCAGGTCAAGCAAAACCACTTTTATATTTTCAGTCTATGGATTATTCAAAAAGAGAAATGAAGAAACACCCAAGTTTTAGTTTAGAAATTTGTGCTAAATTTTAAATCTTTGCATTTCACAAAGAAATTTTAATTTTTGCCAAAAAGGCAAGACAATAAAATACAATTAGGTTATTCATAAGATTTATTTAAAAATTAACTTATAGCATACTCTAAGTGGCATGGTATAGTCTAGTAATAAGACAAATTAGCAATGATATGATAAACTTCTTCTGTCAATCTTAAGAGTACATTGGCATTTGGAAATAAATCTCAGAGTCCAAATTGGAAGTCACTGAGTGTCAACACCAGGTCCCTACCAAATGCCCTTTCAGTGCAGTTTAAGGGGGAGGGGACAGGCTCTTCTGGCATCACTGGGGCAATTAGCCATTAATAGCCATTAATGGTAACTGAAAGTTGCTTCTGTGTTTCAAAACTCAGTTGGAACAGTTTTCATTAGAATTGATTATGTTTAAAAACAAATCAGCACTATTTTAAAGTATGTTTTGCCAAGAAGTCACTGTGAGTCCACAGCTGACTGCTGAAAGGAAACTCTGCTTCTGCAATTTTTATTCCTCAAATTCTCAGGCTGTCAGAGGAGTATTTCCCCTCTTGTATGGTTAAATACCACCCCAAAGGGGAAATTTCCATAGCAAATAATAATTGTGGTCAAGGAAAGTAAAGAAACTTGATTAAATGGAAAAATGAATAGTTTCTGAATCCAAGTCTTCTCAGTATTCAGCTGATTCAAAAGTACAGAGCCAAAATCTTTAACTGTGACTAGCATCCCATGGCATCCTGCATATGCATTTGCTTTGAAGGCTGTAAAATAAATTGCATAAAAATGAACCAAAAGCTAATAGTCAATGAGTGGGAGTAATTTGTATATGATTGTCATCTCTTTCTCCTGCTGGATTCAAAGCACCTTTTTCAGTTCATTTCCTCACTTATCACGTTTGTGGATTTCCCACTCTGTGCAGTGTATTGTGCTAGTCCTAATACAGAATCCCATAAAGTGGGAAGGAGAGTTGAGACTTTAGAGAGGTGGTCATGATGACTGGCATACAACAGGTTCTCAATAAATGACCAAAATTCCTTTCCCTCCTTCCTGTTCCACTTTCTGAATCTTCTTAACAGAAGTGGCATATTTGAGCTGTGAAACTTAAATCAATGCAATGGATGAGATTCATCATTATTTTCATGAGATTCTTAAATCTATGTCATACTCTAAAAAGATAAAAGTTAAAGAACTTACAGATTCAGAAGTTGGCAATAAATGAAAATAGTTTAAAACATGATATGGTAGGATTTTAAGTGATCCTTTCCATGTGATTTCCATTAATTGTTGTTTGGTAACTAGAGAGCGAAAGAAGACAGGGAGAAAGGAGGAGAAAAGACAGAGAGAGGAAATTATATGAAACAGAAACACTTGAGAATGCTGCAGCAGAAAAAGCACTGCATCCTGGCCTGAGCTTTTCCCACCTGCATAGCCCCTAACAGGCTATTGCACAATTTGGGTCTTAGTTCCATCAACCATAAGATGAGCAGAGCAGACTAGATGATCTCTAAGATCCATTTTCACTCTACCATCCCATGGTAAAAGCCCAATGAACCAAGTGGCAGATAAGAGAGGTACCAAGTTCTGTGACTCCATGTTAGTACCGTTTATCCCCTAAGTCCAAATCCTACTATAAAACACCAAGTGTGATTTCTCCCAGAAGTTACTGGAGTCAGTCTATAATTCAAACCCTGATGCCACCATTAACTGGCTCTGTGATCTTGGACAAGTTATGTAACCTCTCTGTTTGTAAGTTATCTACCACACGGTCATTATGTAGACCAAAGTTATTATCATATGTAAAGCATGTAGTGCCTGGCATCCATTAAACATTAAATGTGTCATCTATTTTTGTTATTATTATAACAAAGATGTAATACAAACAAAACCAGTATAGGATAGAAGCGATTATCCTAGATTATCATAGAAACAGTACATGACGAAAATACTTAGGTGTATGGTTGTTCACTAGAAGATTGGTGATCAGTAAATTCAATGACTTAACACGGTGATGTGGTTGTCTAAAGTGGTAAGAAAATCTATGTTTACACACACACACACACACACACACGCATGCACACATGATCTATAAAAGGGGAGGATAACTGGTAACACTGAAAATCCTACCATAGCATGTTTTAAGCTATTTTCATTTATTTCTAACTTCTGAATCTGTAATATAATTTTTTCATTCTAAGCACCAAATTTCTGGACACACGATTATATCAAATATAGGAACAACTGAAGATTCAGGACAAATTGTTTTCAAATATTTAAAAGGCTATTAATCTAAAGCAGTGCATTTGTTCAACACGGCTCACGGAAAGACCAGAAACAATCAGTAGAAGTTAGAAGAAGCGAGTTTTCAGTTCGGAATGGAATGGACGTTTTGGGGAAGTAAAAATTCTCTGGAGCTGTTCAGCACTGACTAACAACAACTGGACTGTACATGCACCAATTCTTGGACAAAACACTGAAGTTCTCGTTATAGAGAGAATTCAATCTAAGAGGACACAAGACTTTTGATATATGTTCCAAACACGTATTTTATGCTGCACACTGAATACCTGGTAACATAAATTATAATTATAATAAAATTTCTTATGTACAGAATGACCAAGTGGCAAGCATGCAGGATAACGGTGTTAAATAACATAGAAATCCATACTAAAAGTTCAGACTGCTCCATTAAATTTTTTACTAACATAAAAAATTAACATATGGCCAATCTTAGTGGCCTGAATTGATAACTAGCAATCTGTAGATCTCCAATTTATAAGAACTGAAACAAAAGATTGCATTTCTAATCCATGAAGCAGATAACTAGCTCATTAATGTATGTTCCAAATTAGTTGTGTAATTGTATTAACTAGGTAAATTAATACTAGTTAGGATTTCAGATATATTCTTTTTAACAATTTTAATCATATTGTTTAATTATCCCATTATTCATGTTTCCCAAAAGAAACATATTGACCCATAAAACATAGTGACTAGGTCACCACTTTACTGTGTGACATTGAGACAAGTTCTTAAACCTATCTGAGTTCCAATTACCTCATCTATTTAAAAAGGGAAAACAGGGATGGTAATAAGTAGAATAGATGTTTTCTAAGAACTTTTGCAATCTGAAATGTGATTTTATGAAAGAAACTTTCTTCATAATACAAATCTAAGCATATTTCTTCTTAATTTGTTCATTATTTTTCTAGTGAAGACATCTCCAGCCATAACATAGGAAAGGAAGTATTTAGTTTTAACACCACCACTGATTGCTTCTATGAGACAGTTTTATTCTGTTCTTCTGGAGTTTGGAAGATGCCAGACAAAAGAAAAGGATTTTACAATTAGAAGCCACCTTCATATCAAGCAATTGGGTATATAAATAATGGACAAAGTAGAATTGAGAAGAGAAAGGGATATTATAAAATGTCTTCTTCATAACAATAACCTTAGAAGCAATCATTTTACTCCTATTTTTTTTACTTCCTAGATGTTTATATTCTCAAATGGGCCTTCTAGACCCATTTCATTGAGTTTATATGATTAAAAATTTATGCTCATGAATTGTTCTTTTTGAGTTTCCAATGATAAAAGAAAACATACAAATTCAATTTACCCACCTGTTTTACTCTTAGTTGGTCAACTAGTCTAAAGATATCCTAAACCATTCCAATGACTTCCAACTAATAAAACCTGCTCAATTGTACTTTGAATCCATAGGTCTTTTACAACAAATATTTACCCTAAAATCCAGCTCCTCATCTATATGGAAAAATCTATTAGAGTGGTTTCTTTAAAAATGTAATAAAAAAGATATGGGGTACAAACTATTTGACAGGGTCCCTTTAAAAAATGGACTGGACAAAGCACTGAGAACAATCTGTACTGGCAAGGGACAGGGAAGATGACCTAATAGGTCTTTTCCATCTCTAATTTCTGTGATTTGATGTTTTTTTTTTAACTCCTGCAATAATACTTGTGAGTTCAACATTTTCTCAAAACTATTATTAGTTACCAAGGAAACACAAAATGTTTGCAAGAATAAATAAGCAAATGGACTGGACCTAAATAACAGGCTTCTCCTGCCTCCCATTTAATAACCTTATGGCGGTGTCACATTATCAGTTCCTCATTCTCCCTAAGTCATTTTGCTCACCTACTGGCATGCTCATTAGAGTCCATAGCCAACTCATAGCATCCCATGTAAACCAAGACTAGGAGGCTTTTGGTCAACAAAAGATTTCTTATTAAATACAGACTTCCTTGCTTCATTTGGCAAAGAACAAAACCATGGCAATGTTAGGAGGCCAAAAGGCAATGATTGGCTTTGTGACTGCCATTTCTAGGGAGAATATGTAAATATATGCTGTTAAATGACTCAATGTCTACAGAAAAGCCACCAACATGATTAAAATATATATAATAAAGGTAAAAAGACACATAATACATACACACACATGGACAGACACACAGGGTCTATGCTACGAAAACAATGTTTTACAAATGCTTAGAAAAAGACTAAAAGGAAACACAATACATTGAATTGTTAATAGTTGGCAGTATTCACGTGACAGACTATATATAAAATCTTGTTTTTTACGTTTCTGCATTTTCCAAAGTATGATGGATACCTATTACTTTTAAAATGAAAAAAGAGAACTATTTTAAAATTAATTTTTAAAAACCACAAGATGTCACTTGTTTTAATGTGAATAAAGGGCTTCCTATTCCCTAGTATCACACTGACACTATCGCTGTAATCAGCCCAAGATAGCTCTCAAGTAAATAGGTCACTGTTCTAAAATCAAAGTCAGCTATGAGTGGAATAGGTAGAGGACTCAGGAACCTTCAAGGACTATGAAGGCCTAGGACCAAAGATTTAGGCAGCCGATAAAGTATCACAATAATGGAAAAACAAACACCACATGTACTCACCATTAAATTGGTACTAATCGACCAACACTTATGTGCACATATGGAAGTAATGTTCATGGGATAGGGCAGGTGGGAGGATGAATAAATTCACACATAATGGGTGCGATTCACACCGTCTGGGGGATGGGCACACTTGTAGCTTTGGGCAGTGCAAAGGCAATTTATGTGATCAAAGGGTTTGTACCCCCATAATATTCTGAAATTTTAAAAAAAAGATTCATCTATTAACAAAAAGGAGTGAGAAGGTCTATATGTATATCCAGGTTTAACCAGTTAACTGCTAGTTAAAGGCTCTCAGAGTACAAGGTAAGTGCTGTACTGACCAAGGATGTGGTTTATTTTATGTGGGCATTATGTGTGTACAGAGCCAGGCAAGTGGCACCCAAGAAACATAAAGAGTGAAAGAAAAAGGATGGTTAGACAAATGATTGTCCCAGCATGGAGAGAAGGTGCTTTTACCCTCAGACGTCTCCTTTGGCTTCATGTTCTATAGTTGCCTATGTGTGGCATTCAGTCCCTTCAGCCTTCATCCTAAGTTGTATAGCAACAGAAGAGGGACCAGAACCTGGGATCTGTGGCAAGGTTACCCAGTGCTCAGTGGCAATGAGGTGTCAGAAGGTACCCTGGAGTGGAATATATTAGCACCAAAGGCTCATATTCTAGTCAATCCAACTGCAGCCTAAAGCAACACAGAACCCTGGAGTTCTGCCTCTTCCCATGCCATCCTGGTTCTATTCCCACTCTGTTCAGCTTCTTATACAGGCAGGTCCATAATAAGGATTGCTCTTTTTCTTTGTACATTACAGTGTTTCCACATATACTACCTCATAGAGGCAAAGGAGCAAATGTGTCACATTCAAAGTTAGTGTTTACCATCTCATAGCTTGAAGCACACTCTAGGGAGCAGAGCACATCTCCCCATAACTGATGAACCAGCAGTGAAAGTTGTGGGCAGCTTCGGGAAAGATTGAGTTAACCCCTGCTTCTTCTCTGGTACTTACTGCATTTGGATGACTGAAAGACTTCACTAGTCACAGGAAAAAACAAAGGAGTGAGAGAGGATGTGAAAGAAAATAAGAGCACTTACTTCACAAAGAGGAACTGACTTGACATGCTTAGCAGCACATTAATGGTATTTTAAAACAGTTAAATAATGATGATGTTATTATGGTCAGTAGAGACTAACTTTAATAATGCCAGTTGCTGTGGTCATCGTAATAACCACCTGGAATTAGCTTAAACCATGGGAAATTGCCGATATTGAGCTATTTTTGACCATATAAATAAATAATTCTATAAGGCTAAATCTAGCCAATAACTCCTGGTTTCCAGCCTTGTCATCTACAAACTCTGTTTCCCACATTACAAAGTAATTAGCTTAAAGCTAATGTTGATTTAGATCAGAAATTCAGATTACTAATTGTAGAAAGAATCTTAATTTGTAGGCATGCTTAATTGTAGGAAATTCGTGATTATAAAATGAAGAGTCATATAGTAATTGGACAGAACTAGGTTAGGAAGTAAAATTTTCTCAGGCAATTTTGAGGCACAGTGATCATAAAAGTATTTTCCTAATAAATATATGTCAGAAACCAAGAGAACAAAAATAACATCTCAAAGAGAATTTTGGTAGAAAGAGGGAAGGAAATAAAAGTCTACTCACCTACTCACATGGCCAATGGAGCACAATGCCTACGGCAGGCAGAAGTTTGTGATACATAACCCAGGGTGCTCTTGTGTCACATAAAGGTCCTGCTCCCTCAAAACCCTTGACTTTCATCTTTAGGAAAAGTGTTATGATATTCTAATATTAGTAGAATAAGACGCATTGTTGCCACCTTCCAGAAAATACACAGTAAATGTATTTTCAGTAAAATACACAGTGTATTGTCAGTAAATACATAAATCCATCATATCCCCAATGTTAATGATACTCCCTAGGATTATTCAGTGTACAATCAGGGTTACTCTGGTGTGTGGTCTGCAAAGAGGACAAGTCTTGACTTTCCTAGTTCAGTATTCAGTATGGAAAATAAAGATATAAACTTCTCAATTAAATCATAACACTCCTTTACTGACACCTGTGAGAGATTCTGAGCAAACCATTAAGAAGACATTAGCAAACCATTAGAAGACAAGACTAATGCTATATACGTAAACACTGTTTTAAATCCCTGCATCATTACTTTACCAGATGTGTGACCTTGGTCAAGCCACTTTACCCTTCTAAATGTGTTTCTTCATCTGAAAAGATAATACTATCTCAAAATGTGTTGGGAAGATTAAATGATGGAACGGATATAGAGCACTAAGTACAGTGACTGGCATGATCTAAAAACTCAATAAATGAGAGTTATTATTGGTTCTTGGAGACAGTGGTCACATAGCATGACCTCAGGTGGAAAGCTGAGTCAGAGCTAGGTCAGAGACCAGTGCTTGAAGAATAACACACCAGTAATGTAACCAGGTAAGTAATGCACCAGGCAAGGCATATGAAGAGTAGAATCCTAAATCCTCTTTTCTCTTGCTTCGAGAGCCTTAGACAAGTCTATCTACTCAACTTCTCTATTCTTCAGAACAGAGATAAAGAAAAGGAGGAAATAATACTAACATATTTCACATGGGAACTGGGAAGTCAAAAGAGTGAAAATAAATGCAAAGCATGAGTACAAAACCATGAGAAAGGAATAAATGGTAGTGTCAAATGTTAAGAAACTTCTTTGCCCATCAGAGAAAAAAGGAAGCAAAACAAGCTGCAAAAAAATGCTAGCTTTGGGGTAAAAGTACTTTATGCTATCAGTTTGGGATTGACATTCATGTATTTATGCTTCGTGCAACTTTCATAACAATCATTTTATCGCATTTGTAATAAAAACAAACTAGCATAAACATCTCAAAAAGGATGTTTAATAAGTACAAGGCAAGCACAGGGGACTAAAAAGATTACATGCATTTCACAAGTATGGGGCAGAGTAGCAAAAAAAACATCTAAAATGTTAATATCAAACTGCAAATCACATATTAAATTTTAAGTTTAGCTTAAGAGTATGGTCATTCACTTCTCCTAAAATGGTATACTGTATATGAAAAGCAGGAGTAAGTTTAGTTTAGGCTTCTCAGTAGGTACGTAGAGTGATCTAGAAGAAGTGGAAACGTGAGCTCCCAGTATAGCAAAGAGGACACACATTTAATTTTGTGCCCTGCAGCTTTATTCCACACCATTTCCACTAACTACACAACTCTGCAACCATGCTTTCTCCACTCCACACGAAGAAAATGAAGCAAGCAGACTATTTTCATTATTCCTGTTTGACAAAACATATGGAAGCAATAATTCTATAGACATATGTACATCATAATAGGAAGCAATCCTATTTTAATGTAATTTAAAAAGAGGTTTTAAATGAACTCAATCTACTAAAACTACTCATCTGAAGCTTGCAAATAAGGCTGCCACGTCCCTAATTTATTTAGCAGATTCATAGAGTTGGGCTAGAACTTTAGAGATTACTTTTTTATTGAAGCGCAAGATAATTAGAAGGCTATTTCTCATTTACAAGAAATAGAATTTATACAAATAAATTTGAAGATAATAGGCTTAATTCAATCATATTTGGCCAGTTTCTTTTTTCTTTTCATGTCTTTATTTTTTGCTTTATTTTGTTTGCTGTTAGAAGAGAACAAATAGATTAAAACTGGTTCTAAAATTCTATTTTTATATGTTGTCTTGAAAGTACAGCACAAAACATTTAATTTCTTTAAAAATATTTTCCCTGCTAAATAATCTGATTAGTTTTAACTGCTTTTGTTAAAACACAGGCATGCAGAAATGGGGAACGAGGAGGTTCTTTCAGGAAAAACACTGAAAAAAAAATAAGATTTCATCTGGCCTTCCCATCATCACTTGAAGAATTGTTTGGTAGTTACATCATCAGGAAATAAAATACTATCCTCTGAGGACCCCTACTCTTTACAAAGAGGAAAGAGGTTTGAAGTCTAAATCACACCCCCACCAGATGTCTCCAAAATAACTTCTTTCCCTCCCCCGCCTCCCCCTCACAGCAACCAAAAAACAAATGTAACAAAAATGTATTTACAAAAGTTTACATAAGAATAACAGGATGTGTATTTAAGTCTCTGAAGCAATAACAGAAACTTTAGAGATCCAGAGGGAGAAAAGTTACAAGCGGTCGACAGTGACCCTCAATGACATGGTTAGCCCGGCAGGAGGGCGCCTGAGGCCCCGGCCCACCGCCCGTTCCCTCCGCTGGGAGCCCGGGACCGCCGCTCGGTTCGCACGGCTGGAACGCCGGCCGGAGCCGGGTCGCGTTGGTGCGCCGCCGCGGCCGCCGCCGCCGAGGGTCTGGCGGTCACCGGCGCCCCCGCCGCCCGCGCCGCACACGCGGAGCGCCTTATAAGGCAGCGCGGTGACGTAACGCCCATAGGCCGGGCGCGCTCGGCGCCCCGCTCGCATTGTTCGGGCGACTCCCGGAGCGCGCACAGCCCGCTCGCAGCGCGGCGCGACAGCGGCCCCGCCGGCCCCCGCCCGGCCCCGGTGCAGGCGGCTCAGGTAAGCCGAGGAGAGCAGCTCTGCTCCGCCAAGGGGCACTGCTGTCAGAGAGCCAGGGAGCATGTCTGTAGGTCGCGTTTAAAGTTGTCTCAGCATCACAAACTGCAGACAGGTTTCGCAAAGCGCATCCAATGAATTCTAGGTTCAAAACCACTCACACAAAACTTGAAAGTACAAGTTTTCTCCGGCGGAGAAAACAGATTTGGGATTTAATTTTAAATGCTGAGAGGTGGGGACTGTGTATTACATACGTTTTCCAAGTGAGCTACACATTGAATCCTGCCTGAATTGAGAAACCTCTGGGGAAAAAGTGGGGAATTATATTGTAATGTAACAACTCTATCTCCTGATCTTATCTCTCCTCTCTTAAATGCGCTTGTCTTACAAGAGCAGAGTGCAAAATACTGCCACATGGTAGTAGATTCGTTAGCGTTTTTTTTTCCTCCCCCACTTTGTGTAAATCTTAATATAAAAGACTAGAAAAATACTATTAGGAATATATCTTGGAATTAGGTTGTACCTAATTTAAAAACTAAAAACCTTTTTAAGCTTCAAAAAAAATCTCAGAAACACTATTCTGTCTTAAAGGCATTATGTCAATTTGTACAGGGAAGTAACTATCACAGTTTTGATTTCTAACTCTACTTCAATTCCAGTCATTGGATAAATGACAAACCACACTTAAAGCTATCCTTTCTAGAGTAATGTTTTAGATAATAGTATATTATGTAAAAATACTAATTTAAAAGGTAAAGCCCACACAATAATTTTAATAATCAGTGTCATTTTTAATTGTAATTACTTACATCTAAACCCCTAACAGGCTATTGCTATAAGTGAACCCTTACCGTATGATAACTGAACACTTGGGGAATACTTCATATCTACATAATATTTTAATTTACTTTTCAAAATAAGAATACGCAGAGGAACTAAAAATAAAAGATGCTATGTCAAGTTCAGAACACTGGAATAGGAGAGGAAAAAATGATTTATCAAACTTTATCTAGTCGAAACATATATTGTAAAACAAAACTTTAAGAACTTTGTAACTAAATTATTTCACTTTTTAAATAGCCCCTATGTTTTATAAGTATGCACAATACAAATTCAGAATTCATAGGCTGCCATTTATATTGATTCACTCTAAAAGACTGAAAAATGCTTACTATTGTTGACAGTGAAATGACCATAACTGTTTGAACGTATAGTAAAAATTTAAGAGGAGCAGAGTACTACAACCATCTGAGGTGTATGTGTGTGTTACAAATTCAACATTTTGTCAGTGAGAAGAAAAAGTCAGATCCTAGAAGATTTATCATTTGAAACATAGCATTTTAAAACTATGCTTAAAATTTGGGTTATATCTGTGTCTTTCTAGTAATTCCTATATTTGAGTTTTTTACAGTATATGACATTGGTGCCTACCATTTTTTGTTTCTTAGGAGTTTGTTTTCATTTTGTTGCTGTTGTTTTTGCTAATTTTGTTTAGAGCAATGCAAGACTTTGGTTTTCATATTCTAAAAGAAAAATTGTATGTTATTTAGCCTAAAGATAGGCTATATAAACTGCAGGTTAGTACTGAGAAGTAGGATTTCCACAAAACTATTATTTCAAACCTAGGGAAGCCTACCATAATGAGAAAAGTGGGGCCAACACCCAGGTCACTGTGGAGAAGTACGGAATATGCAATAGAAGAGTTGTTTATTTGATATAGGCAGTAATTGGAAACTGAAAAATTCCTGCCCTGGGAAAAAGGTATTCTGTTCTTTTGAATCTAACAGAGGTAGAGTGAAATAGAAACCATCAATTATTGTTTCAGCTATACCCAAAGTACCATCTGTACGATAAACTATAGCTCAACTGTTGAAAATCATAACTTCCATCAAAGCTCTAACAGCTGTGTTTCCCAAAGTCGGCCTGTTATTTTTTTAAAGCAAGCATCAATTTAAAACAATTTTTTAAATGACAGATTTTAATATTCCACACTTTTTTCCATTTATTAACTTTAATTACACATTAAGACCTCTTTTAAAATTGAAAGTTAAACAAGATTTATCATGGATACATTATCTCACAATGGGCTGTCTGGGAGAGCAATTCTTAGTCCTTGGGACATTCTATATGATAGAAAAATGGCTTTGATACAATGTCAATTTTTACACTTCCAAATAAAGCATATAATAATTTTATGCTTAGTAAGTTCATTTGCCCCTTTGTGGAGATTAGGCTTAACTGTTAAACACTGGTATGTTTGTGCTGTTTTCCTAATGCTGTGATGGAGTCTGTAGTAAACAGCCAATATGAAAATATGCATCAAGCCTTGACTGTTTTAATTTTCCAGTCCTCTTGCAATTCCCATTAATTTGCTTTCTCAAAAGACTGAATTTTTAAAAAGAGTTCTCTACTGCTCCTTCCTCTACAAAAAAGTGCCTCGGTAATAAATGCATTTTGAGATTTAAAAAAAAGTGCAAATGGGGAAGGAAGAATAAAATTCCAATAATTCTTCTTAGGTCATGTTCTGTACATATCTAGTGCTTCAGGGCAAAGTGAACATTTTATAAGGTGAATAGAAAAAATATACAGCCCCTCCTCTTTAAAGGAAAAAGAAAGGGGGACAGGAAGAGAACTGTTTATAAAAGACTGGATATTGTGGAGTAATAATCAGAGGATGTAAAGCAATATTGGTCTCAGCCTGCTTCAGGAACTGAAACGCCCCATCTGTCGTTCACATAGCCAGTCATTACCTTTGAAAAATCTAACACATCCTACCTTATCTCTTGGGAATATCATTAATTTTAAATGATTTTTAGGAGTTATTGAATTTGTATTTGACTATAGATTTAGCTTTGATTTAAACTGATTGTTTAGTTTCTGTATATTATGCTAAATAAGGATTTAAAGATGAAGAGACCCTGCATATGCAGCCAGCATCACAAACCTTCAAAGAAATATTTCTATGGCTGCTTCTGCCATCACCACAGCATTTCTGAGCCACCAACCCAGTCATTTATGCTTAATATGTGCTGTAATGACTTTTAGAACCTCCTCTGGCTGGTCATTTTCCACTTTAAAGTAAGGTGGGACATTCATGTCTTGAATCATTTTATTAGGTGCACTAATTCCTGGCAGATCATCACCAATGCTGTTGTAAGCCCTTCTACATCCCTTTTTCTTAAAAACAGAGTTGAGATTCTCTCTCCCTGACCTTCATCTGCACTAACATTGTCTCTGACTGAGAAAGCTGGGCAAAAAAGGGGGGAAGGCTTGCCAAGGAAAGTCCCTTGGTTCTTTTTCAGATATAAGAGAAACACTCCCTCTTCATGCTTGTTCTTTTAGATGCTTTAGCAGATTAAGACAGTACAGCAGCAGTTTTAATTCTGAGCCCCAAAACAGAGAACATACTAGCAGTATTCTTTCTCCAATATGACCATCCTCACATTCTTATGCTGTTACTGGTTCTAAATTATGATTAACTGTAAAATATACAATTTATTATTTTTTAACAAGCTTGGGAATGATGTGTTTGTGTATGGAGGGTAGGGAGGTTATGTAGAGGAGTAGGTAAGTGTATCATTGTGACAGATAGGGGTGCAGACATGCTCTCAATTCCTTGTTTCTAAGTACTGATTCTAGCCTAAAGGGCAGTTATTATCAGCAAAAGAAAGCATATATTACATCAGAACAACAAACCCTCAACTCCACAGATATGAATTTGAAAAGTTCCTTGATAAGTTCTACTATATGGACAATGGGATACCCGTAGGTCCCAGGGAGTGTGTACACCCCCACCCTCCCACCCCCCAAAAAACCCTGGCACAGAATATCCACAGAACTTTACAGCTGAAAGAAGCCACAGAGGTTATTTAATCCAAATGCCTCACTTTACAGAAGAAACTGATGTCCAAACTGGCTTGCCCCAAAGACACAGAGCTACTCAGAGGCAGAGCCAGGGCCCCCTGCATTCTTGGGCTACAGCCTGCCATTGGTTTTTCCTTCAATTAGGAAGAGAGGAGAACAGAACCCCAGAAAAAGCCTCGGCACTATAGCTGGTAATTTAGATATAAAACCTATTAAAAAAAGAAAGTGGAAAGGTTCAAAGTTCTTATTAATAAGTAAGAAGGCAAAGGGAAAGGAGGGAGGTGAAAATCAATACAGTTTAACCAGACTATAACAATAGAAGGGAGATGATAAAGGGAGGACAAAGAAAACTAATAAATGTACTTAAAGGTCCTCTGGGTGGCAAAGCCCACTCTCTTCTAGGAAGGTAGGAGGTACCCTGGAAAGAGTATGTGCTCTGTGGTCAAAGACATTTAGGTCTGAGCCACTAACTTGACAAATGACCTCCTCTCAATATCTTCCAGCTAAACATTTTGTACATTCCAGACCTCCCCAGCTAGCAGGGTCCCTATTAAAATTCAAAGTAACTTAATGACTTCAAAACAACCTCCCCAAAAACTACAGAGGAAGTCACCTATGAAGGCTGTAAGCTGTTGAAGGTACTTACTCTGCTTTATTTTCCTTCACACTACATACTGTGACATTAAATTACACATTAACTACTTATTTGCTTATTATCTGTCTCCTGGACTATAAACTCTTTCAGGATCAGTTTTGCAACCAGTTTTATCCCCAGTGCCTACAAAAGTACTTAGCTAGTCACTGGGACAAGAAAGGTGTTGGATAAATGTACGAACAAATAAATTACAACCTAGAAGCTTCTTATTTGGTAAGAAAAAGTATTTCTAGAAACAGTGAGCTAGGGAGAGACCGTTCTTCTAGATTTTGTTCAGGAGTGCTAAACAAATCTCAGCTGCTACTTAAAGTAACCACATGGAAGAAACTTGCAAACACAAAAACCAGAAAACAAGTTAGGCTCAGGTTAATCAAGGCAGTGAAATCTGCTTTGTACTGTACAGTGTGTGTTGTGTAGGCAGACTAAGTCAGATGTTTCTCTGCTCTCTGCCTACCTCCATCTACCTCATTTTAGATCCCTCTCCAAAATGATGAGATTGATGGTGGTGAAGGAGTACCAGGTGAATCGCCTAGGGGAATGGAATGGACTCAAAGCAAAATATGGAAGAGCACATGGTGCAGTGGTTTGGTCCTTAATGAAGGGTGGATCCATGTGAATTTCCCTATCTCTGTGCCTTAGCTGAGAGTCTGGAGGATGCAGTTATGGGGCCCAAACAGCTTATCCTTACAGTAACTAAAAAACCAACAGATTGCCTCTTCCCAAGCACACACTCTGATTCTAAAATTTGTGCGGTAGTCCAGTGTATCTGCCAGGTTTTATAGACGAGGAGTGATTTTTCTTTAATTTCAAAGTTAGATAATTCCAATGACAACCTGTGAAGCCAACCTAGGGCATGTAACTTTCCTGAGCAGTAGCAAGTGTTTACTGTGTGTCTACCAGACATGGTGCTAAGCACAAGGTGGGATGACAAGTCCAGCAACTAAGTTCACCACACACCATACCATGTAACCAACCTAGCTACACCCACTGGCACTGACTGGCACCATGTTAACAAGGACTAAGGTTACCAGCAGCTCTTGCACAATGGCTTCAATAATGGTCCCATCCCACTTCTTTTTTTAACGGACTGATAAAGCAATGTAGAAAGGACAGGTCAGCTGTACATAAAAATTAAGTAAAGACAAGCAATATGGGAGTGTTTTTAAAAACCACAACAGAATATAGCCAATTGTCAAGCTTGCTTACTAGTGACACTGAACTGATAAGGACAAATAATGTTGTCTCAATGGTGAGGCTAAACAGTAAAAATAATGGGTCGATAAATCTGATTTCTACTTTTCTTGGCTCTGCCATCCATTTTTGGATGAGTCTCCTGTACCACTGGTTTCCACAAACCTCAAAAAAGAGAACAATGCCATCCACTCTAAGTTTCTCTCAATACTAGGTAAAGATCAAATAGTGGGCAATAACACCCAAGAGAACTCTGATCAAGTAGAGCAGAGACTATATAAAAATATAAGCCACTGATTGTATCTTTACAGAGATAATTCAGGTAGAGAAAATGGTAGTAATGTAAGGAAAAGAGTCCACATGTAAGTGCAGGAAAGATTAACATAACTGTAGCCCTTGAGCCTGTGAGCACTCCAAATCACTGTATCTAGAGCTGCCTCAAAGATGAGGTCAGCCCTCCAAGATGGGACATTCGGACAGAAGCAAATATACCAGATTTATCATGTCTCGTGGCCCACCAGTCATGGAACAAAAGTTTAAAGGTGAACTAAGTTTCTCTCTTTCTTTTTAAAATTCTTTTTTAAGTGAATCAAAACAAAAACAAATCTCTGAGCAGAGATCATAAGAGGAATGTAAAACATTCATCACATTTGGGCTGAGAAGACTTAAGTGTCTGCTGCTGTTAAATTTTAAGAAAAGGAAGGAGCCTAGGAGCCTGGGGAGAACACCAGAACGTTCTTGGTTTCTTGAAGACAAAGGCCCATTCAGTGAGATACTGTGGAAGTCCCTTAGTCTTAACTTGTTAGTCTGCTAATTAGGAATGGCAGAAGAGGTGCATCTCACTGTGGAATTTTCTGAAAACAAATCCATTGCTGCTAAAGGGAAGATTATCTTCTCTTTGAAAATATCGGTTCATTTATTATAAAGATAAACACTCATAATATTAAAAGAAATACCTTGTTTGAGGTTGTACATTATGCTTGAGGCTTTCATACAACTGGTTATATGGGGGCCTTTCAAATAAAGGTGAGAACAACTTTGTCAAGGAATTTGGGATTCTACTCATCTCCTCCAAAATTATGCCCCATAAAATTCTTCTTATACCTCCATAAAATTCATTAGGCTGAACAAAGATGCAAAGAATCACAGGGAAAGTTAAGATTCTCTGCCCAGTTTCTAAGTGAATTCCTCACTTCACTGAATGGTTTTCCCTTCATAGTAGTGACAGGAACAAGAGAAACAAAACTCTGCTTGTCCTCTACCCTAATAACAAGAGTAATTCTGAGAACTTTAGGCACCATCCAGCCTAAGAAAGGGTTATATTCCCCTAAGAAGTGATTCTTCTTACCTCTAAATCATTTGGTCATCAAGTACATACAGAGCTCAAAGAACATTCCAAAAAGGATGGCAGATTTATTCCTTGGAAGTCTACTCTGTAAAGGGACGTGAGGTAAAAAGAAAAAAAAAAGGCTCAGACCAGGATCAGAACACCCAAACTCTACTTTTTAAATCCATTATTTGGCCTTTAGCAAATAATGACCTATAGCAGATACTCAGTACTGTGTTCCCCTGAAAATAAGACAGGGTCTTATATTTATTTTTCCTCAAGAAGACAGCCTAGGGCTTATTTTCAGGGGATGTGTTATTTTCCCCTCAAAGCCTCAGCTTGCAGCAGGCACAGGATGGCTGGGACCTGACAGGGGGAGACGACCTTGTTGGTGGGGCTGCCCGCACCTTTCCGGTCACCTCTGGGATAGTAGCTGTCACGATGGGGCACATGAGAAGGGCTGCTCGTCTTCTTTACTGCTCCTCGATGAAATGCATGGGTTGTGCAGATATGCTGCGGAGCCACACCCATCACTAGGTCTTATTCTCGGGGTAGGGCTTATATTGCGCAAATGCTTAGAAATCCTGCTAGGGTTTATTTTATGGGTAGGTCTTATTTTCGGGGAAACATGGTAAATGGTACCTATTACTCTTCTAGTTATGCCTGTCTTCCACAAGGGTGATGCCCCTTTATCATCTGGTGCTACAGTAAGGTTCTGCCAGGCTATTGTATAGGGTTGCCTCAGGGCCAAAGATGAGGAGGTGCTTTGTAGGATGCAGTCATGAAGAGCTCATGTTCTTGTATACCCAGCTATAAAGTAGAGTAAAAGATTAGGCTTGTTGGAGAAAATCCCTGTCTCTAGTGCCTAACCTTAGCTACTCCAAAAAGAAAGGTTATCCTTTATCCCGATTCCCCTGCTAGAAGACAATCCCTCCCATGAGAAACCCACCTGAGCTTTCCTAAAGATGTCTTAATCACTTGAAGTAAGAAACAAGTTATTTAGTAGTTAAATAATCAAGGAGAGTAGGTGACTGCAAAAGACTTAAAAGCTAGTCTGGGATCTCCCTGCTTTACCTTGAAAGATCTACCATGCCTCAGAGGCACACACACACACAAAACAAATTTTTAAGGCAAATCTTATAACTTGGGCTAAGTGGCTTAGATCAGACCCTAGGCACAGACAATAGAGATTCCCTTTTGGAAATTAACAGTCTAAATATTTCTCCCTAGGTGTTACTTTTTTAGTTTAATTGTACTTTCAATTTAGTATAACATTTTAAGTGTCAAAACACTAAAAAGATTTATTTCTTTGACTATACAGCACACGTCTAACCCTGAACTATACAAAAAATGCTTGCTATATAAAGAATCAAAAATAAATCAGAATCCCATGAAATTCTAATTAAGGTTTTCCATCCTATGAACCACCAAGACTTGATGAGCCATAAAATCTCTTGAACATGTGAATTTGTATACAGTATTATACGGGAAAGAAGGGAAGAAAGGATTCTAAAGGTCGCTGGCGGTTTTATTTTGTGGAACTGAGATTTGAGGACTGTCAAAGGCTTTGTAAACCTTATTGATGAACCTGTACTGCTTTCCCCATGTCGTAGCTGAGGTGACAGGCAAATTAAGCAAGGTCAAATAGTGAGTCAGTAGCAGATTTTGGTTCAATATTTCCTTTCCATCATCAGATACATGGCTTTTCTAAAAGTAGCTTTTCAGTTGTTTAAGAACTAGGGCTTTGTTTTTAGCTATGAATGGGTGAACTGTAAAGGTGGCAGATAGTGAAGTCAGAGCTTTTTTCAAAAACACTTATTTCAGCTACCCAAAACCTGAAATGGTTTGCCCTCTCTTAAAATTCAAATCACAAGGTAAGATATGGTCAGGGCAAAAATAGATGAGTATTCAAACAGCACATACGTGAAGCACACTATAGCTTTTTCTTTAACTTTGCCACACACAGAACATGTCTCACAGAGATAAGCATAACTAAATGGGTGAAACTACTGCTCAGGGACAAAATCAGCAGCAGACTCAGAGCCAAGAGAAGTGGGGTATAAAGTCATTGCTCTCACCTCTAGAAGATCTGTTGCTGACCACTGTAATATTTTGATGGAATTGCCCCTTGCTACACAAGCTTAATATTCTCTATAACTGCAGTCCCCAACGCCCAGCCCAGGGAAGGGTGCTGGTCCCTGGCTTCTTAGGAACTGGGCTGCACAGCAGGAGGTGCGCAGCAGGCCAGTGAGCAAAGCTTCATCTGTATTTATGGCCACTCCCCAACGGTCGCATCACTGCCTGAGCTCTGCCTCCTGTCAGATCAGTAGCGGCATTAGATTCTCGTAGGAGTGCGAACCTTACCATAAACTGCACATAGGAGGGATCTAGATTGCATGCTCCATATGAGAATCTAATGCCTGATGATCTGAGGTGGAGCTGAGGCAGTGATGCTAGCACTGTGGAGCGGATGCAAATACAGTTTATCATTAGCAGAGAAGTTTGCACAATAAATGTAATGTGCTTGAATCATCCCAAAGTCATCCCTCCCCCAGTCTGTGGAAAAATTGTCTTCCATGAAACTAGTCCCTAGTACCAAAAAGGTTGGGGACTGCTGCTCTAGAATATCATTCATCTTAAAAGAACCCAACTTAGAAAAGAGGAAGTAGGATCAAACTCTATGTTTATGTTTATTTCAACTTTCTTATCACTGTTCAGAAGTGACAGAAAAGGAAAATGTAACCCAAATGCTCTGAACTGTCAAAGAACAATTAAACAAGGCTCAGATTACCAAAACAATTTTAATTTTTACAAAGCATGCAAAAGGACATGCAAAACACAGACCATAAGAGGAGAAATGGTCGTTTATGTACCAACAGATTCCAGAATAAAACTTTTCCACCTGTCATTAGATTTTACATAAGGCTCAAACTAGCTCTCCAGAAATCATGGAAGAGACATAAACCAGTCATCTTCAGGAACTAAGAAAAGTAAGTAAGCGTAGATGGAAGATGTTCATTGTGACTCAAGATCTAATTGCTCAGCCGAAAGCCAAGCCACACATCAACCTTTATCGTAGTTCCAGAACCTCTAAATACTATTAAATGTATTAAATTTCCTTATTTCCCTTGTCCCTTTTTTACTGCTTTACTACAGCAAAAATGGAGAATCAAAAAAAAAAAATCCTCTAAGGATCAAAATGTTTCATATTTTACACTCTTTAGGCTCTTATCTACCCTGTTTCTATGGCAAACCATGTGACTTCAGTAGTCACAGTAAAACATAAGCCTCTGTTGTTGTGGTTTCTAAATTTCTGAAGTTTGAATTTCCTACTAACAAGTTAGGAAACGTTTGGTTTCCCAAGCATACCACTTTAGCCACTGCCTCTGTGCAGTCAGCCAGACTACAAGGAGGTGAAAACCAGTGAACTCATCCACTCTGGCACATGACTGGTCCCTCCTTTGGCCTCTTATGTTAAATATGACGAACTGAACACCAAATAATTATGTTAAGAAAGCCAAGTAAAAGAGGCAAGTTTAAAAAAAAGGACAGAAACCAAGGGTTTAAAAAAAGTTTTGTTTTATTGTAATTTGTTGCTCAGAATAAGGGCTGGAACAGGATACACTTTGCAATCTCCTTTTTAAAAAACAGAGAATAAAAGAAAGAAAAGCAACCCATCAAAGAATAAGTGTTGAGAGACAGGAATTATACTAATCCTCCAAAATACCTATGTGTAATATCTGAATGAAAATAACTTATGATCTGGGAGGAGAAAAAAAGGACTAATGGAGTATTTAAAACAAGGAAAATTTAACAGCTACATCAGAATGCCTTTCTAAAGAATCCATTTCTGCTTCCTCAATCTGCTAAAATACAAAAGGAACATCTAAATGTAAATGCATTTTGAGCAATAAAAGAAATACATATATTCTTAATAAAATACACACACACACATTTATAAGGATATATAGTATTATGCCTTTGAAGTCTGTCTGAGAAAAGCCTCCCTGTTAAAAATATTTTCCGAGAACTTTAAGTTCCTTGAAATGTTCTACGGAAATGGTATTTATGACAAACCTACCTCCTTTGGGGAATGTGAGATGTTATTACTGGCAAAGTCACAATTTTTTAAACCATCCAAAAATAATTATGAATTTATGCCAAATGACTAAACTTACTATATTATTCCAATGATTAAGAGAATATTTGCTAATGTCTCATGATCAAGGCTCAAAGTAGCCATAAATCTACAGAAAATACTGTGACAAGACAGTGGATTGCTAGTGGTAGTGATTTTCTGTGTCTTTGACTGCCAGAATATTACAACACAAAATCACTGTAGAGGATGGTGCATGAGACATATGAAATAGGAGGTGTAGATGTATGTCGTGGTGGTGAGAAACAGGATTGGGAGTAAAAACTACATTGGCATTCAGGCTCTGTCAATTACTAGCAGAACCTGTGGCAAATTATTAATAACTTTTCTGAGCCTCAGTTCTTATTTGTAAAATGAAGACAGTAATTCCTGCAGATATTATTATACTAACATGTTTATAGGATTAACATGATACATGGCATATAAAAATCGCTCAACCAACTCTGGTTATTCTCCTAGACTATAGAAAGGAGGGATTACTATGTTTCTGCTGCTTACAGTTACACCCTTTCTCCCAAATACGGTACCTAGTTCAAAAGTGGAACAGGTATTTTTTCAAATATTTAGCAAATTTGTATTGAATATCAATTAAGTACCTGGCACTGTTCATGAGCTAGAAATACAGCATTGAAAAAAACAGACCAATCAATGAATAAAACACATGCACACATCCCACCTGCATGAAGTTTACATTCTAGTAGGAGAGATAGCCAGTAATCAAATAAATATGTAAAATATAGTATGCCAGATGGTACCAGATGAGAGTCCAGTAGCTCCCTGGGGAGACAACCAGTACAAAAGCACATAGGCCCTGTTCTATTTGAGGAAAACAATGAAGCTGGTGTGGCTGGAGCAGAGCGAGCAAAAGGGAGAACAGTAGATGGGTTCAGGGAGCCAAGTGTGTGGGGCAGAAAGTGCAGGAATGAACAAATGCACACCAAAAACACGGGCTGGGAGAAAGAGGAAACTCTTCTGAGATCATTCTTTTTCTGGGTTTTCTAGCATATAGTCTGGTTAGGTAGGAAGAACACAGGCTTTGCAGTCAGTGAACTTTTATTCTGGTTTGGTTACCTGTGCTGCTCAGTAAATTATTTAACCTCTCTAATTTTTAGTTTTTTTGTTTTCTTCCATCTGCAAAATGAGAATAATACTTACCTCATAAGGTTGTTATAAGGATTAAGTGAGATCAAGTGGCACAGAGTAGACCCTCAATATGCTTGTCTCCTTCTCTCTATAAGCCAAGTCTCACAACTGAGAATTGGAAATCTACATTCCATTCCTGTTCCAGAGCTACCATAACTATGGCCTTGCATGGTATTTAATCTGCCTGGGCCTCAGTTTCTCAACTAAGAAAAGAAATGCAGATGCTACACACAAACATTGCAAAGACAGGTATACAACACTCAGTGTTTGTTATAAATCAAATACTTTTACAATTTATCTTAATAATAAAAATTTCAAAACAGGAAAAGTTTATGACTCCCATAGCTTCTGTATGTATTCCATTAAAAACACATCCTACAAATTTTAATTTTTCTAACATGAAATTGTAAAGATTTATTTAGCAAAAATGTTGATTTGTCTTCCCTTTTCCTGCCCTTGGTTAAGAACATTGATCCAATGGAAAGATCTTCGAGAAATGCAAAAAGCAAGGTGCTGAACAGTGTAGTAAGCTACCTTTTGTGTGTAAAAGAGGGAGAGCATAAGAATCCTTATTTGTATTGGCTTATTTATTCATCAAGAGACTCTAGAAGTATATATAAGAAATTAATATCACTAGGTACAAGTACACCTTTTAATGTACATATTTTGAAATATATATATTTAGAAATACTAATCTAAAATCCAAGACTGAAATTCAGATTCCTTTAAAAGTTAAAAGTATGCAAAATAATTATACAATATGAAAATCCCAAATAGCCTGTTTCTCAATTTGGTTATCCTTCAACCTGTTGCTTTGTATTTTTTTCTAAAGAGCTCAAAAAAATTATAAAATATCCTCAATACTCTTCTCAACATTTTTGACTAAGGAAACAAAGAGGAGCAACAGTATATAAAGAAAGACTGTTCCCTTCAGTTCTGTGTCAACTCAGTCAACCACACTGCCTTTGAGTCCCCAAGTAGACCAAGTCTATGAGTATCTGAACTTGGCAGAGAAAATGCAGGTTCACATTCAAAGAACGAAGAGCGGAGGTAAAATGCGCAGAACATCAACAAGGCTTTGGGAAGGTCAGCCCTTAGCATCCATTTTGATATGCTGGCATTTCACTGGATATCGCACATTCACTTCCCGGAAGAGAGAAGAAGAGCTGTGGAGCAGATCTGTGAACAAAAGAGAAATGGAAAATATTGGCTGATCCCAAATATGCTGGAGCACCAGATACTGAAGAAAAGTTATGAATGTCAGATAACTAACACCAGGAGATCTAAAAGTCTTCCCAAAAATTATGCCCTAAAATAGTAATTCTCAACCAGACTTGATTTATCTCAGTGTCTGGAGACATTTTTCGGTTGTCACAATTGAGTTAGGGGTATTGGATTACTCGTGACATTTAGTAGGTAGACACTGGAAATGCTGCTAAACGTCCTACAATGCACAGAACAGCCCCCACAACAAAGAATTATTGAACTGAAATGTCAACAGTGCTGAGGCTGAGAAACCCTGACCTAAAATGACAGTCAGTATGACTAACCATGTGCATAGCCGAAGAGATCCATGAACAGCCTTAAGGTTGATCGCAGGACATAGATTATGTAGTCATATCTTTCATTCCACTTTGGATTTTCCCCAGATGATCCTTACTTAGGCCTGCCCATTGTGGAAAGGTGCTCTTCTGTGTTGCCTCACCACCCTACTTCTCTTTTTGTTTTCAACATGGTGAGCAATCAGCACTTTTATTATTTATTTATTTTTAAATTGAAAATAAAAATTGTATATATTTATGGTTTACAACATGATGTCTTGATATAGCTATGCATTGTAAAATGGCTAAATCAAACTAATTAACATATCCATTACCTTATATACTTATATCATTTTTTTTTGTGGTGAGAACATTTAAAACCTATTCTCTTAGTACTCACCATCCTACTTCTAATGAGAACTGACATGTATTATAATGGGCAATATGATAAGGGCTTTTGTATAGATTGTTTTTTACTTAATCTTCAGAACAACCCTATTGTAAGGGAAGTTCTAGTATTATCTCCATTCTACAGATGAAGAAAATGAGACTTGTAGAGGTTAAATGGCTTGCTCAAGTCACATTAGATAGAAGTTGAAAAGCTAGGATTCAACTCCAAAAGTCAAACTCCAGAGTCTGAATTTCTTACTCCGTACTACCCTGCCTCCCACAGTATTCTACTGCCTTGTTCCCATTGGTGCTTCGGTGCTGGCGAGTGTACATGCTGTCAGTCATCCCCACTGCCCACTGCCCCCTGCCACTCAGCCACCTACACTGTTTACTGCCATTTCCTGCTGGGGCACTAAGGAAGACACAAGCCCTATCCTAAAGAAGGCTACCTTGGGGCAAACATCTAGATAAGATATGGAGGAACACAGATCACAGAGAGTACAACATCAACTACAGAAAGGGGGAGGAAAACATGGAGAGGATGATAAACAATGAAAGTGTTAGGAACCTGAGGACAAGCCCAACAGCACCATCACCATACCACATTTAAAGTTGGCTCTGCATGCCATGTACCTGGAGGCACTGTCAGGAACACAGGAATACATACACATGTGATAAGCCAAGGTATCACATGCTGAGTGGCTTTTTAAATACTTCTCCCTCGAGGGACAAGGCAGCCAGGGGAAGGCATCATGACTGTAGTAGGCCCAGGTAGGCCATGAAGGATAAGGGAGACATCCACCTGAAACTTTCAGTTTGACAAGGACCTAATAAAGTCTCAATCTGTTGAAAGACAGGCTGGCTTTCTTTGTGTAGTAACAATCAAAATGAAAAGTCTAGAAAAGAAAAAACTTTGAGGAATCTTTTCCAAAAAAATTAAGACCTCCAATTCTTGGGCTGGGGAGAAAAACAACAGAAATGAATAAGCTCTCTATTTAGCATAGTATTTTATTCATGGCAATTGATTTTTTTAAAAGTTCCTTCTTGATAACTATAATATATTCAAAACAAGGCAAAAATCATCTGAGTAAATGGCATAAAGAAAAATTCATCTGAGTTTTATTTTTTAAGTAAGAAAAATTAAAATGGGGGATAGGAGAGGCACATTAGTGGTATTACACGAATATCCATTATCTAAAGGTTCTTAGTGGAAAGCTCCCTGAGAACACAGCACTGAAGAAGTCAACAACATATAATTCAGGCTCTAAGTAATTATCCTGGTACAGATTTACACATGCTATCCTTACTATCACTCCTATTAGTTCCCATTCACTCTCCCAAGCCTAGCCTGAGCACCTTTTCACGTATCCACCTGGCCCTTATTTAATAGGGGTGTGGAGGGTGTCTTTCCTAGCCCAGAATCCATGGGAACCTCCTTTGTTCTCAAGATGAAAATATTCTCCATGTAGCTGCCTGACTCCTCAAGCTCTGTGCCTGCGGGCTCTCAGACTGGCCTTTTTTTGGTCCTGAAACCTCAACTTTCAGCAGTCTTTTTGTCTCAGTCAATTACTTTGCTCTTTTCTCAGCTCTCTAGAGAGATAGAGATTTGCCCCAATCCCAGTCTCTCTGCTCAATTTGAGAATTTCATAAGCTCTTTTCAGAATCCTATTTCTCTAAGAGAAAGCTCCTTATAATTAATAGGTCATTTCACTATTTGCATCTTATTATTTCACTTCTCCTCACCTCTGGGGAGCCAAACATTGTTCAGGTGACGAAGCCTCCTAACTCATAGTGTTCCATTTTTACCATATATTCTTCTGATATCAAGCTAAAGCCTCCTTCATCACTTTATGCCCTAATTCTTGTTTCACAATGAAAGAAAAGAGTAATAACCTAGCTTGCTGGCTTTCGACCCATTTATGGTGTCTCTAAATGATCTCAATGAGATGACAGGATCTTCAGTAACAAGGACATAAAGCAGACACAAATGTACACTCATACTTGGCTAGCAGATGCCAAAAAAAGTATCACTGTTCTTCTAGATCTTGCTGACCAAGTCAAATGAATCGACCATTACATTATGTCTATGGTATGCTGTAGCTGTAATTTTTTTTAAAAAACCCTTTTGACTTGTGAGAGAAATAAAAGGAAGCAGCATACACAGAATAAAAAAGACTGGCCATAGCTATTTTTATGAGTGCTTCTAAAAATTAGACTAAACAGTGAAAAATCGCATTGAAAAAGCAGGGAGCAGAGCAAGTAAATATAAATTATAGACCTGATTACCAAAACCTATCTCAAATTAAGGAAGCTTTCCAATAAATTCCATGTAATTATTCTGCAAACTGGTAGAACTCCATGGCTATTTAACCATGAACACAGCTGCTAGCAATGCAATGCAACAATTAAAATGACAGATAAGAATTGCTAAGAGATAAAAAGATAAAATGGGATATAATCATAACCAGATTATCAAAGTCTAGCCACGTAGGAACAGATATAAAAATGAATAAAGCAGTGTGATGTATGTAGCTTTTTGCTTAGTAATCAACATGTTAATTCAGGAAGAAAAAATTATGTATTAAACTAGCTCTGGAATAATGAAAACAAATATAGGAATTTAAGCCTTCATCATAGTGAAGTTACATACTTAGGACTAGGATAAGGGTTACACTATTTTGAACATCTTAAGAAAGACCAAATAGGCTTTGCTGTGATTACAACATTTGGTTATTGATGGGAGATAATTATAAGTTATGACCAGATTGATCTGTGCAGGTTTTGGGGAGAAAAAAGGTAAACTGACAAATAACAAGTACAGTGCCTTGCACATAGTAGGTGCTCACTGTGCTTGTCTCATAAAGTTCTGAAATGAATTAAATGTCAGCTGAACTGCACAGGACTATGGATGGACTTATTTTAAAAACCTGGCAATTCAGTGGTTTCCATGCCCATATTTCAAATTGTGGTTTCAATAAAACACAAAGTTTTATGGAGACAGTTTTGTCATTCAGGATTTTTCTAAGGACTAGGAGAGAAAAAAATTGGAAAGCAGAGAGTATCTTCCATCCTGTGTACGGTGGACAGTGAACAACTGGCTTTATTAATGATGGAAATATCAAAGCAGTGACTAAGTCAGTGAATTTGGGGACTTCATCAAAATGAAGCTAAGGGCTGACCAGTATCAGCCTGGAAAAGCCCAGGGTAATGGCCCAAGCTGGAGGCTTCTCCAGAGAAAGATATATGTTTCAACTGTCTATCCTGAGCAATGGTTCTCAAAGTGTGGCCCCTTCCAAGAGGTCTTTGAGGCCAAAGCTATCTTCACAATAATACAATCTTTTTCATTCTCATTTTCTCAAAAGGGTACAAGTTTTCCAGAGGCTGCATGACGTGTAATGATGTCATTTCTCAGATAGCTAGTGTAATGTGTGAAACAGATCTGAGGATCCAGCTATCTTTGAGTAAGCCAGACATTAGAGTTTGCAGAAATGTAAAACAATGCAACTCTTATCACTAAATATTTTTGTTTGAAAAAGTTATTTGTCATAAAAGTATCTTATTTATGTTAACATATAATGTGTTTACTATTTTTAATGAGTGAATATATTTAAAAATCTTAGTTTGAATTTCTAATATTGATAGATATAACCCACACTCAAAAGCTCTTTAGGATCCTCAATTTTTCAAGAGTGTAAAGGGGTCTTGAGACCTAAACTGCTGCTCTGAAGCCTTCAGTGAATTGTGTTAGAAATATCTTCTCATTCTTTCCTAACAGCCTACAAACTATTTGAAAACTCCCCTGTTCATCTCAGTATAACCCTAGTACTAACTATAGTTCTTTATTGTTTGTAAATGGACAAAAGTATTGCCATATTCACAACATCAAAAATTTTAAATTCAAGATCCATATTGTGAATACAGTGGAGTATTTGTCTCCTAAAAATGACCGATGAGAAGCTGACTGAAGTTGTTCACTGTTTACAGGCTGATTTCTGCAGCTAATAGACATAATACAGTGTCATTAATGGCTTGTGGAATTGGTTTTATTGCTTAATAATCAGCCTAAGTTTATTTATATGGGCCAGCTGTCTGAAAAACTGGAAAAGAATCTGCAAAAGTAAAAACATAATGTGTTAGGGTGGTCAGATTATAGATGAATATTTCCTTTCCAATGCCATTTGCTGCTGATGTAATGTTGCTCATGTAATAAAAAAACATATTGTCCAGTAAAGCTCTGGACACCGAGGAAAAAATAAAAGACTCACTCTTTTGTTTAGCAGAGTTGAAATAGCCAAGAAAAATGATAGGCTAGGTAGGATATGGACATTTGTCACCCATCCTTGTTCTCAAATAAGCAAGCGCATACAGTTCTAATGCAGGGTTTGGAAGAAGGAAGAAAAGGAGCTGGAGCTATTCCGACAGTCTTGATTTTTTCTAGAGGCTCTGAAGCTATTAAATAGAGACAATAATATTCTTGGGGAACACTGATAAGAAGCCCACTCAAACTTCATTTTCTTTACCCCTTATTTTTAAATCAACTTTACTGAAATGTAATTTACATACAATAAAATGTACCCATTTCAAGTATACACTTCAATGAGTTTAGACATCTCATTTTCTTAAATGCCCCAAACCATGCACATGGTAAACACTAGAGCATCCTCTTAAAAAATTAATAAAACTACTTAGGACAATGTTATACAGTATTTTCCACAGGAGGGTATAATTGCTCATTCTTTCATTCATTCAAACAACATTCACTTGGCTCCCTCTACTTGTAAGGGCTTTGTGGTAGACATTGTAGAAGACATATGAATCAGACACTCAGATACTCCTCCTGTTCTCAAGAAGTTTATATTTTAGTTGGGTTGACTGTAACATACATCAGACAAAATCAAAAGTGGTAAGAACTATAATACAAATTCTTATGGGTATGAATGGCATTATAGCATTTATAATCTGTTCCATATGTGTATTATATGATGCATATTATAACACTTAGTGTCTCACATAGAGGAGATAAAATATAGGCACAAATGTGTGCTGACATGTGTGTGTGTAAATAAAAACTAAAAAGACCTTCTGAATATATAATTTGTAATGAAGAACCAGCATTATGGTTAGTACTAAGGAACACTCAAGATGACAGATGTGATTATTTTTGAAAAAACTGGTATTGCACATAATAACAGTGATAAACCACAGTAAGTTATAACAATTCTGAGCCATAATAGAAACTCTAAAGAAAAGCTGTAATAAGATATTGCTTTAAGCCAGATTGGATTTAATTACCTCACATTTACGTCCATAAAACCAGCTTCCACAACCTGTTTTTATTGGACGGGATTCAGTGAATGTTCCTATAATCCTGTGGTGTCAGTACTTGAACACAAATATGAGTACTCTAAGACAGTAGTCTTCAAACTGGGGTCCATGTACCCCTGAGGGTACACAAAGACTTTCCAGGAGTACAGGCATGGAGAGCTTTAAGGGAATCAGTGTCTACATCCATAATTCGTATTAATACATATACTTTTTTCAAAGCTGATCACCAAAGGGACAACTATAGAAAGCCTTACTCCTGACAGAGTTCCATGATAGCAGAGCAGAGTGCCTTGTTTCTTCATCTGGGGACTAGAGGAAGTCCCTGTGCCTTATCTCTTTTAGAGATGAGATGGGTGCCAGAGGGATGTATATTTAAATTTACTTAAGTTGAAAAATGAAGTCAGACTTTTCCTGAAAGAATGACTGGTTTGGCTGTTTGATTTGTTAACGAAGACTTTTAGATTATATGGCAGATATTAAAATATATCTTTTGCAACTATTTAAACCTTGAATAAAAAAATCCAGATGCCAGTTTTAAAATGTGTAAAGGGGTACTTAATTTTTAAAAATTCTTTTAGGAGATATAAGAACAAACATTTGAAAACCACTGCTATAAGAGATATAAAGTAAAAAGAACACCAACTCAATGATAAATGAGAATTTTTCTTTAAGTTGATAGTTTCTCCAGAGAGTCTTCTTAATAAAGACCCTTGTATGTGGACAGTCCCATGCAATGATTTGTGTTGTTTGCAATGTCATGTCGGGAAATAGCACAGGCTTTGTTCTCTCCTGACCTTTCTGAGACTCAATTTTCACAGCTGTAAAATGGAAATAATCTCAAACCCTATAAACTTATCATGAGAATTAGAACCCACATATGTACAGACTTAGCTCAGTGCTTGGCAACACAACATCAATGGCACTAAATCAAGAATGGTAGCTATTCTATAGTCTCCTATATTTTAGTCTTTGGGCTGTGTGAGGAAAATCACAAATTGGAACTAAAATTATTTACTGTTCATTTTATGTGAAAGAGTAGCTACTGACCCACCACCTATGGTATGCATTTTGAGTCATATTTTTCCAGAAATATGGACATAGTTCAGTTAATTTAGTCCTACTCTCCTACCTGATGTACTCTGGTAAAAAATGGGTAGCCACATAGGTCAGGAATACAGGCTATATATACCTCAGACTGGGATATAATCAATAATGAACAACAATTGGCTGAGTTAATATTCAGCCAGAATTCCATTTCCAGGAAACATCTAACATATAAATAGTAAAGACTTGCTATCCATAATCAGTCCAAGGGCCAGCAGACTTGGCATCTTGTTACAATGCTAATTGTGAGGCTTAACCCCAGACCTACTGAATTGGAATTTGCAGTTTAACAAGATTCCCAGGTGATTCAAATGCACATTAAACTGTGAGAAGCACCGATAAAGAAAAGACCTTCAATGGGGAAGATACAATCACCAGGTGTACATGTCATTCAGGTAGCAAATTTCTGTTGCACCTACTTAAAGCTGAGTAAGGCAGAACGATGGACTCTAAATTCTAATGATAGACTGACATATATACATGCCCATAAACACCCACACACATACATAAACCAGTGGTTCTCAAATGGAGGTGATTTTTTTCCCCCAGGAGACATCTGACAATGTCTGGAGACATTTTTAATGTCTAGAGGATACTGCTAAACATCTTATATTGCACATGACCTCCAAAACAAAAAATTATCTGGCCCAAAATAACAATAGTGCTGTGGTTGGAGAAACCCTGCATAGATTATACAATATCCCCACCTAAAGGCACATTAATTAGATTAGATACATAACTCTGACGGGATGAATTTCAGATATGGAGAGTTATGCATCTCAAGGTCTACGCTACTTTCAAAGTAATGAGAACCCTGGTTAAAAGCTATCAAAATCTGCTTTAGCTAGCAAACCTAGAATCCATGATAATCTGTATTAGCAAATAGAGTTCATCAGTATCAACGCCTAAAACCTGTTAATGTGCAAAGAAAAATAATGGAGACAGCAAATTAAGTTATTATTTTGTCTAAAACCCAATAAATCCTACTCAAAGAAAGAAGCAGGCTTAAGAGCCTCAACTCTATACCCTATTTATACTTTCTTGAAGATCATCAACCACCAGCCTCAACCTTCACACTTGAACCTTCAAATGTTCCTGGATATAAAGCAAGAAATAGTGGTTTAGGGTAAGACCATTCATTACTATCATTCGGAGTGCTAATTCCTCTAAATTCAGTAGCATAACCAATCTCTCTGTCTCTCACACACACATTACATGCACCCAACTGGTTCTGAAAAAGTTCCATCAGGGCCTCCTGCTCTCAGTTCTCCCTAGTTCCTGGTCCTGAGCTTCTAAGTGATGGTGGGGGGTATAGTTTTTCTGCATATAAACTCCTATCTCCCTTCCTGACAGTCTTTACCAGACTCTAGGCAGCTAATTGTCCTATGCTGTCCTCATGGGTGTGGCCCAGGGAAGTAGCAGGTTATTGGGAAACAAGTAGTAAGGAAATGCTTCGAGTAAATGTATTCCAATAGTCAGTTTTACGTGCCTGCCTTATAAGATGGAGCTTGGGGAGCTGATGGGGGTGTCAGCCAATTTACAATAACCATGAAAAAAATACATCATGCTGAAACAGATGCATCACGTTTGCTGCTTGAAATCATTGAACAAAATGGAAGCAATTGAAACTTTTTCAAAACACTTTTTGCAAGTTACTGCACTGCCAAGATTCACTAATCACCATTCACTTTAATGCTCTTTTCATTATACTACAAAATAATCTTCCCTCCCTTATATCTTAAGAAAACACACCCACTTCTCATAAAAATGAAATAGCACATGTTATTATTTAATAAGTGGAAAAGAAGTCCTTACAAGTTTTTGTGAAATTGTTCTTTAATAAAACTGTAAGAACTGTGGTGTAGAGAAGGGAAAATATTTCACTGCAATTATGCTCAACGCATTGTCAAAACCATTAAATTGAATTCTAATGCTAAAGCAGGACGAAGGAACACTTTGCCAGAGTTTCTGTTAACTATTTCACCACCAAAGAAGCTTACCTGTGAATTCTGCCACGTGGTTGAGAAGTCCCATGACCATTCAGGAAGAAGCTGCCATGTTTACCTACTCAGGCTTTCAGGTGTCTCAAATAAGGAGTGGGGCACAGCCAGAAGCCACTAGCCAAGGCCATGGATGAGATCAGCAGCAGCCCCACCCCAGCATCCTGCCCAGCCTCTTCTGAATTTCACAGGCCACAGCTCTTGAGTCAGCCTCCTGTTATGTTCTCAAAACAGAAAAAAACTAAAAGATTCCCACAAAAAAGTTTGGGAATTCTTACATTATACAATTATATTAAACATGTTCCTCCTCTGTAGTGTAATTACAGAAAAGAGCAGATTAGGATCTCCAAAAGAAAGACTCTATTTCTAAGAACACTGTCCCAAATTAGTTTCCTTTTTAAATGTCCTCTCAGATCCTTAAAAAACTTTCAAAAAGAAAGTTCTGTGACAAAGATTAAGGACATGCATTGGATAATTAATTCATTCCTAACAGAAAAGATTTATTAAAGTATTATGAAAGCAAATATTTATAACTTTTCATTCATGACAAGTCCTTTAGTTCAATTCTTCAGGGATTCCATTCTATTTTAGCTACTGTATAACAATACAGCAAGGCTATAATTACATCCTCTATAATCAGCTCATTCCCAGTATAATTAAGAGTTCCACAAATTTAAAACTGCAGCCTCACCACCGAGGTAGAAGAGATAGTTTATACTGCACGTAAAATGCCCTTCTGTTATGCCGACAAATTGAAAACATAAAAGAAAAAAATGGCATGTTATCTCACCATTTAAGTGGAAATTATTATGCTCCTGATAATAGAATTTCTCCTCCATTTTTTTCTAGTACCAGACTCTCATCAATATGCGCTTCACTACAAAATCCCACGTTCTTCCCATATGCTATGAAAACTCCAAACCCATTCAGATGCTTCTCAATTCCTCTCATTTAACTGCCATCCACTGAGTATAAGATATATGTGAGTGGTTTCTAAAATAATGTCATGCCAGTACAAACCAAGTTTTAATTTGCAGAAAGGTGCATCAGTAAAGTACATAATTTCTAAGCAACGTGAATAAAATTTTATCTTAATTAAGAATTAGGGAGTTGAGCATTAAACATTAATATACCACATATTTTGGTTCAAGCAAACCATTTGATAAATATAATAATCATATGAATAACAAAAGAACAACAGCAACAACTAACATCAGTTGCTTACCGTGTGCTAGGATTGTGAGAATCTTAGATGAATTACTTCATTTAGTTTTCACAAGAACCCCTGAGGTAAATAGAATTATTGTCCCATTTTTCATATGAGGAAACTTAGGCTCACAATGTTAAATAACTGCCTGAGCTAATTAGCTGGTAATAGTAGGTCCAGTCAGTCTTGAAGCCAGGTCTAACTGCATCTCAAGCTTGTGCCTATTTTCACAGCCTTCAGGCTAGACTACGCACTAATTATATGTTGCACAAGCAATTTAAACCAAATATTCTTGCCCTTACTTTTCTAAGGCTCCTGCAACTGCTACTAATCAGTGGTAGTCAAATAAGAAAGCAAGTTATCTGTTTATCAAGATTCTCTTTCCTCTTCAAATTCAGGAACTCCTTTGCATATTTTGTATAAACTGATACGATCTTTCTAAATTACATAAGTGTTTAATCTGATAAGTTAATAAATCACCAATCACAAACTAGAATGTACTCTTGCATTTTTCAGATTAAAGAAGCTGATTGATCAAGAAACCAAGTCCCAGGAGAAGAAGGATCAAGAAAAAGAGAAGAGGGTCACAACCCTGAAAGAGGAGCTGACCAAGTTGAAGTCTTTTGCTTTGATGGTGGTGGATGAACAACAAAGACTGACGGCACAGCTCGCCCTTCAAAGACAGAAAATCCAAGACCTGACCACAAATGCAAAGGAAACACATGCCAAACTAGCCCTTGCTAAAGCCAGAGTTCAGGAAGAAGAGCAGAAGGCAAACAGACTAGAGAAGGAACTGCAAACGCAGACCACAAAGTTTCACCAGGACCAAGACGCAATTATGGCAAAGCTCACCAATGAGGACAGTCAAAATCGCCAGCTTCGACAAAAGCTGGCAGCACTCAGCCGGCAAATTGATGAGTTGGAAGAGACAAACAGGACTTTACGAAAAGCAGAAGAGGAGCTGCAAGATATAAAAGAAAAAATCAACAAGGGAGAATATGGAAATGCTGGTATCATGGCGGAAGTAGAAGAGCTTAGGAAACGTGTGCTAGATATGGAAGGGAAAGATGAAGAGCTTATAAAAATGGAGGAGCAGTGCAGAGATCTCAATAAGAGGCTTGAAAAGGAAACATCACAAAGTAAAGACTTTAAACTAGAGGTTGAAAAACTCAGTAAAAGAATTATGGCTCTGGAAAAATTAGAAGATGCTTTCAACAAAAGCAAACAAGAATGCTATTCTCTGAAATGCAATTTAGAAAAAGAAAGGATGACCACAAAGCAGTTGTCTCAAGAACTGGAGAGTTTAAAAGTAAGGATCAAAGAGCTTGAAGCTATTGAAAATCGGCTGGAAAAGACAGAATTCACCCTAAAAGAGGATTTAACTAAACTGAAAACATTAACTGTCATGCTCGTAGATGAGCGGAAAACAATGAGTGAAAAATTAAAGCAAACTGAAGATAAGTTACAAGCTGCTTCTTCTCAGCTTCAAGTGGAGCAAAATAAAGTAACAACGGTTACTGAGAAGTTAATTGAGGAAACTAAAAGGGCACTCAAATCCAAAACTGATGTGGAAGAAAAGATGTACAGTGTAACCAAGGAGAGAGATGATCTAAAAAACAAACTGAAAGCAGAGGAAGAGAAAGGAAATGATCTCCTGTCAAAAGTTAATATGTTGAAAAATAGGCTTCAATCATTAGAAGCAATTGAGAAAGATTTCCTAAAAAACAAATTAAATCAAGATTCTGGTAGGTCCACAACAGCATTACACCAAGAAAACAATAAGATTAAAGAGCTCTCTCAAGAAGTGGAAAGACTGAAACTGAAGCTAAAGGATATGAAAGCCATCGAGGATGACCTCATGAAAACAGAAGATGAGTATGAGACTCTAGAACGAAGATACGCTAATGAACGAGACAAAGCTCAATTTTTATCTGAAGAGCTAGAACAAGTTAAAATGGAACTTGCTAAATACAAGTTAGCAGAAAAGACAGAGTCCAGCCATGAACAATGGCTTTTCAAGAGGCTTCAAGAAGAAGAAGCTAAGTCAGGGCACCTCTCAAGAGAAGTGGATGCATTAAAAGAGAAAATTCATGAATACATGGCAACTGAAGACCTAATATGTCACCTCCAGGGAGATCACTCAGTTCTGCAAAAGAAACTAAATCAACAGGAAAACAGAAACAGAGATTTAGGAAGAGAGATTGAAAACCTCACCAAAGAGTTAGAGAGGTACCGGCATTTTAGTAAGAGCCTGCGGCCTAATCTCAATGGTAGAAGAATCTCTGACCCTCAAGTATTTTCTAAAGAAGTTCAGACAGAAGCAGCAGATAATGAACCACCTGATTACAAGAGCCTCATTCCTTTGGAACGAGCAGTCATCAATGGTCAGTTATATGAGGAGAGTGAGGACCAGGATGAGGACCCTAATGATGAAGAATCTGTGCTGTCCTTCAAATGCAACCCATCTACTCCCTGTCCCGTTAACAGGAAGCTATGGATTCCTTGGATGAAATCCAAGGAGGGCCATCCTCAGAATGGAAAAATACAAACTAAACCCAATGGCAACTTTGTGCAACCTGGAGATCTAGTCCTAAGCCACACGCCTGGACAGCCACTTCATATAAAGGTTACTCCAGACCATGTCCAAAACACAGCTACTCTTGAAATCACAAGTCCGACCACAGAGAGCCCTCACTCTTACACGAGCACTGCAGTGATACCGAACTGTGGCACCCCAAAGCAAAGGATAACTATCCTCCAAAATGCCTCCATAACACCAGTGAAATCCAAAACCTCTACGGAAGGCCTCATGAATTTAGAGCAAGGCATGTCCCCAATTACTATGGCAACCTTTGCCAGAGCACAGACCCCAGAGTCTTGTGGTTCTTTAACTCCAGAAAGGACAATGTCACCTATTCAGGTTTTGGCTGTGACTGGTTCAGCCAGCTCACCTGAGCAGGGACGCTCTCCAGAGCCAATTGAAATTAGTGCCAAGCATGCGATTTTCAGAGTCTCCCCAGACCGGCAGTCCTCATGGCAGTTTCAGCGTTCAAACAGTAATAGTTCAAGTGTGATAACTACTGAAGATAATAAAATCCACATTCACTTAGGAAGTCCTTACATGCAAGCTGTGGCCAGCCCCGTGAGACCTGCCAGCCCCTCAACTCCACTGCAGGATAACCGAACTCAAGGCTTAACTAATGGGGCACTAAACAAAACAACCAATAAAGTCACCAGCAGTATTACTATCACACCAACAGCCACACCCCTTCCTCGACAATCACAAATTACAGTAAGTAATATATATAACTGACCACGCTCACTCTGATCCAGTCCATACTGATATTCTTGCAAGGAACACAATCCTTTTTTAATCATCCCTCCATATCCCCAAAAAGACTGACTGAACTTGTACTTTGGGAAGGTTTGTGCATGAATTATACAAGAGTGATCTGAAACTAACTGTTGCCTGCATAGTCATATCAAGTGTGCACTTACTGTATATCTTTTCATTTACATACCAGTATGGAAAATATTTAGTCTGCACCTGTAAAAATACATCTTTATGTATTTCATTTTCCATAACTCACTTTAATTTGACTGCAACTTGTCTTGGTGAAATACTTTAACATTATAAAGCAGTAAATAATTTGTTGTTTTTACCATTGCTTGCTGAATTTTCTTTTGGTCATTTTGTATTATAGTTCTGCATGTACAATAGAATTTTATTTCTTATTTATAATGTCTATTAATTCTTCCTCAAAAACAAACAGGACCTACTCCCCATTTACAATTAACTTCTGATCACATATTAGAGGAGGAGAAAGTGGTTCAAATAAATAAAAATTTTACATCTCTTTGATTTTAAAGAAAGTGAACTATAACATTTTTCAGGAGCAAACTTAACTACATGTTATCATGTATCTCAGTATCCCTGGTGACCAGCACAGTGCTTAGTATATATTAGGAACTTACTAAATGTTTACTGATAATAATGAAATGATATTAAATAATTAGCTTTTTGTGAGCACATATAAGCTGATGGTAAAAGTAAAACACTTTGAAATGTGATAGGACACCAGAGAAAGCACATTTGGAAATATAAGTTATGATGACAAGAGTTGACTGTATTTCTACCATAGACCAAAATCCCCACAAAACATGTACGTCTACAACCCAGTCTGGAATCAGCCACTATGACACAAGTTCTTGAACACAGTGCTTCAAGGCAAAAATGTCATTCTTATTCTTTTTTCCTATATGGTTCTCAAAACAGTTTGGATTGCTTAATGTAGGTGCTACCTACCCTGCTTAAAAGTGGACTGCATTCAGAAACTTTCAATTCAATTGTTCTTTTTACCTCTCAACAAGCAAATAAAAACCAAAGACAGTTATGAACACAAGTTATAGAAAAGGCATATTTTTTAAAAAATCACACAGTATGTTAGTTGAAGGAAGCAATATACTGTGAATTTCTTTGGTGATTATTATTATGCAATTTACAAGGCAGGTGAAAAAACTCAGCCAAAGCATCCTAGAAATTTTGGTGCCTCATGGGACTCCTTAAGTATAATCCATGCTTCTGAGCAGAGAATAAGTTTTCAGAGGAACATTTTAAATTGTATGTCTGGTCCCCAAGTCACATTCTAAAGGACAAACTAGCTTATTGCCATTTTCTTTTTTCTAACTCCATAACTGTTAATTTAGTGTGGTCAATTGTACTGCTTTTAAATTTAAGTTACTGATTTTAAACACAATTCATTTAGACATCCAGGAAAACCATGAAGATCTTTAAGAATAAAAGGAATCTTTCACTATTATCCTCCTTTTCCCTGCAAAATCAATTTCATGATAGCAAAGTGAGGATATGTTGACAGAAACACTTCCATGGTGATGAACTACAACACCAACACTGTGGGCTTGCATCATCATTAAATAAATTTGGATGAAAGCTGAGGCTACTGATGAATGAGAAAGCTTCTGTTTAAACACATTTATCTTGGGAATCGGCTGTGACCCAACTGTATTACAAAATACATGATGGTCTAAATGTTTTTGAAAACTATTTTTATTTTTAAGTCACCTTGGCCTAGAACTTTGGAAGGAACAACACACCTCATTTTAGCTTTTTCAAAGTAGACAATGATAATACTGCTCCTGGTGCTGCTGCCTGAGATCTTTTTCTAGTTAATAATTGAGAGTGGATCTGTATAATGTTTCGGAAGGCACTAATCAACTAATCATAAAATTATGAATGACAGAAATTGGAATTCAAGGACAAAATCTTCCCCACTTTGTCACATAATGGCACAAACAGAAAACATCTTTTGTGGCACTGGGTGAAACAGATAAAGAGGCCGAAATAACTAGCTAAGGGATTCCCATCACCCCAGTTCCCACCAAGCTGCCCCAAGTGCTGGAGGGAGGAGGGAAATCCATTCTTGGCACACTTGTAACTAATAGAGTTTGGGAGCTTCAGGCTATTCATCAGCCCACCCATTTTGTAAAGATTCAATTTCTTATCTTTTACTAGCCACAGCCATTCTCTACAGTAAACACTACAAGTCCTGTGCTCCATGATTATAATTCACAAATTCTCATTTCACCATCTGCTCCAGATTTTAAGTATAAATAGGCTTCCTGAATACTTAATCTACCATAACTAGAAATTTACCAGACTTTCAAGCATTACCTCTCTTTTAGAGGTTCCTTTACTTGGAGGATTCCTTTAGCATAATAATTCATATCAGCATCGGCTCACGCCTGTAATCCTAGCACTCTGGGAGGCCGAGGCAGGAGGATTGCTTTAGCTCAGGAGTTCGAGACCAGCCTGAGCAAGAGTGAGACCTCGTCTCTACTAAAAATAGAAAGAAATTAGCCAAACAACTAAAAATAGAAAAAATTAGCCGAGCATGGTGGCACATGCCTGTAGTCCCAGCTACCCAGGAAGCTGAGGCAGGAGGATCCCTTGAGCCCAGGAGTTTGAGGCTGCTGTGAGCTAGGCTGACACCACGACATTCTAGCCCAGGCAAGAGAGTGAGACTCTGTCTCAAAAAACAAAAACAAAAAACTAAGTTCCACCCAGAGTTATCAAATCAGAATCTCCAGGGGGAAGGGCCCAGGAAGCCGCATTTTTGCAAGGTCCTCTGCTGATTAGTATACACCCTAAAATGTTGGAATTCCATTGTTTTAGAAATTCCCATATAAGCATCCCTGTTTAATATGGTCTGACTTACATTTTTCGACTTTAAGATGGTGCAAAAGTGATACCCATTCCATAGAAACTATATTTTGAATTTTGATCTTTTCTCAGGCTAGCAATACACTGTACAATACTCTCTCACGATATTGGGCAGAGGCAGCAAGCCGCAGCTCCCAGTCAGCCACCCCATCACGGGGGTAAACAACTGATACTCTACAGTGGACTGTGTTGTCAGATGATTTTGCCCAACTGTAGACTAAATGTTCTGAGCACATTTAAGGAAGGCTAGGCAAAGCTATGATTTTCAGTAGGTTAGGTGTATTAAATATACTTTCAATTTACAATGGGTTTATCTGGATTTAATCCTATCATAAATTGAGGAGCATCTGTATTGATAAGCATAGGCAAATGTGTTCTGACTATAGCACCACTCTTAGAATTAATTACACCTGTGCCAAGAAATGTGACTATTCTGCCCTCTAGTGGTTGGCATGACAAACAGAAGGCTTATTGTCTAGGTTTTTCTTTTTATTTAAAAGGAAAGCTCAATAAAAACTACCAATTTTATTGGGTGGGAAGATTCCCACTTTTATAACTGTAGCAAATCATAGATGCCTGAATCTTTGGCTGATCTTTAGCAGGCTGTCTGACACCTACAAGGTCTGTTTCTCCCTCAGATCTCAGGCCCTCAACTTAACTCTAGCATTTCTTGGGAATGGTCCAGAATATACATTAAAGAGGGCAGTTAGATGAACCAAAACAAAGCACTCCATTCACCTTAGGGCACAGTGAAGCAAATTTGAGAAAAAGCAAAGACGACAAGTAGTTTGCTGCAGTTCCCAAACCTGAAACCCCCTGTAAATTCATTTTGATTTAGATTAAACTCCAAGCCCTTTCCTTTCCTAGTAATGGACCCTTTCAACTTTTCAAGCTACTTCAAGAAGGGTAAAGCTTTTGTGCAAATACATCAGAGCAGGCATCTCCCAAACGCAGCACTGCAGAGTAAGGAATCCTTAGGAAGGCCGGCTAGTTAAATGAACAACACCTCTAAGTGCTTTATAATTTGATAATAAATTAACACCACTCACATGGCAGCACGTACAAATCTGTCACCATTCCATCAGGACACCAGGTTTTACATTTAGAATGTTGCTGTAAAAATATACTCTGGGCTAACTAATGGCATTCCAGTCAGACATCCAGGGATAATCTTCTTTACTTGTAGACTCATTTCAAAATTTCATTATCAAAATTATTGGTCAAGAGAAATAAAATTTATCTGATTTGAGGTAATTTTTTGAAAGCCTGAAACTAGTTTTCTTATTTTAGTGAGGTCCCCCCATAGCTAAATGGTCCTGTTATGATATTTTTGAAGTTATTATACCTAAAATAGTCTTTTTGTCTTTCTTTTTTTTCAGCATCTGTTTTGTCTTACTTTTTAAAGGCTAGTCATGTTTGGATAACTAACAATGTACAAAAATATAGGCCCTATAACCCTACAAAGCCTGCCTCATCCTCGGCCCTTCCTGAGGCCTCTGGATAGGTGGAGGTGGGTTTACTAATAGACATTCTTGCCTGTAATGGTTATAAGCTAATAAAGAGGAAGTTGAAACTCTTCAGAGAGGACTCTTTAGAAAGGTCTAAACAATAGAGAGAGTTATCTCATAAATTCTTAGAATTCCTACTGAAACCATTTTTTTCTCCCATCAAGGCAAAGGTAATTGATTGTCTAGATCCTTTATTTTTCCAAAATGCACATGGGAAATGATTTATCTGGACCATATCTGAAATCTCTAGTTTATACTGTGGTACCTCATACAGACGTGGGAAGGGTCAAAAAAAGAGAGAAAAACAACTCTAGTTTATAATGTGGTATCTTTGAAAGAGACAAAGGTACAATGTACTAATATAAATATAAATGTTCAAATATGCATATGCTCTGGGCCAACCTGTTCAGTGAGTGAACAATCCTTATGTAATGAAACTCAGTGACATGCACAGTATCCCAGCATGCAATGTTTTCTTCAAAGCAACACATGGACACAATTGATCAATCCATTGATCGTGACATACTGAACTGCCTACCTCCTACCCAACACTGGGGCGGGTACTGCAGAGATCCTAGATTCACTGCCCTTGAAAAGCTTATTAACCTTGGCCAGGAAATGAAACAAGAAACAAGAGTATCAGGCAATATTTAATCAAGTAGGAAACTGTACATTTCTACCAATAAACTGGAGATTAAGGAGGATTACAGTAAATTAACATGGCTTCATAGAGAACGATTCAGGTAGGTGGGGTGATTAAGGGCCGGCAAACAGAAGATCAGGTCTAGTTCATTCCTTTTCTAGTCAGCTGTGAGGACCTGGACAAATCATTTAACTTTTGTTAAACAAGAGAAGTGGACTTGGTGATCTCTAAGATCAAGTCTGGTTCAAACTTCCAATGATTTCTGAATTCTAAGTCTCTCCATCCTACGTTAATCATTTAAAATTAAATAAGGTTGGGGCATAAATAAACCAACAACCTACATGAGTTTCTTTCCCTTTAGAAATTAAACTTCTTTCTCACTTTCTCACTTGTAGGTGTCATATCTACTAGATGGTCTCTAAACATTTGTTTCCTTCTCTAAGATTCTATGAATTAATTTAACTCTCATACCAGTCCCCCCCACCCACCCACCCAATTAGAAGAATTTTTCAACTACAGGACTATTGACAGTTTGGACCCAATAATTCTTTGTTGGGGGAAAGGAGAGGGTGGAGGTGTTCTATGCACTGTAGAACATTTAGGAGCATCCCCAAACCATGACAAAAATGTTTCCAGACATAGCTAAATGTTCCCTGGATACAAACTCACCCCTCTTCCTATTGAAAACCACTGCATTAGAGAGAGAGATCAACTGATTCTATAAGCCAATTTCACTTTTACATAACTTGCTACAAGAAAAATTTGACAACTCTTTTGAAAACTCTTATGTCTGATGTGTAGAGAGGAGAATCTTGAATCTGACTAAACATAAGCCCCAAAGCCACTTATAAAATCTGCTCTGAAGAGTTCTGTTGCACAAGGATTGTTTCCACTCACTGGACAGATTGGCCCAGAGCATACACATATTTGAACATTTACATTTGTATTAGTACCTTGCACCTGTGTCTAAGATACCATATTATAAACTACAGTTTTCAGATGAACTAGAGCTTTCCATTTCTCATGTGCATTTGGGAGAAATAAAGAGCCTGGACCACCAACTACTTTGCCTTAAATGAGTTTCAGCAGGAATCCAAGAACTTAAGGGAAAACTTTCTGTTTAGACTTTAGAGTTTTCTAAAGAGTCCTCTCTAAGAAGTTTCAATTTCTTCTGTATTAGCTTATAGCCAACACAGTCATGATTAGGCTCTATTAGGATACAGACTTTCTTCATTCTTCAACGAATCACCTACAAAAATGAACTATTGAATATTTATGAAGCACCTGAAATTGCTTATTGTTGTGCTAGGCAGCTATGCAGGTGTTAAGGTTTGGAATCTAAGGCAGGAGTTAAGGACTACCTTAAAAGGTAACAAAGAGAATAAGAATAACACAGAGAAGGAATCGTATATAGACAGTAAGTACCATAGGAGTTTGGAGGAGGAGCAGATTACTCTGGGGTGGGGCTTTGGGGTCAGGTTTCAGAAACAGATGAGAATTGAGCAGGGCCTGGAGGATAAGGAAGCCTGGGATAGAAAGAAGACAAAAAGGTATTCCAAACAGGTGCCCACTGGTAGAGGTGTGGGGGCAGGCAGGAGGGCCGACAACCAAGGTTCAAGGAACAATGAGCAATGCAATGTGGCTGGAATTGAAATGGTTGGAGCAGGGTAAGGCTTGAAGGGCACAGTCTAGTCAGACTGTGAAGAACCATGAATACAGTGCTAGGAAGCCTGTGTCCTTCCTCACAAAAGGCTTCTGGGTAGTGAAGTAAAATAATAGGGGGAAAAAAACTAATCCTTTATACAGTATTATTTCATTTTACAACACCCTTATAAAGTGGGTATTATCACAATTTCAGAGGTAAATAAATTAAAACTCTGAGACGTAAGGAAAGTTGCTCCAGGTCATTCTGTTAATATGTGACAAAACTGAGATGTGAACAAAGGTCTGACTCTGTTGTCCTGTTCTCTTTCCACGGCAACATACTGAGAAGCTACCTCAGTGCAAGGGGAAGCATTATAAATTGCATTTGATCCTTTCCACTACCTATGGTGATAGACAGGTTGCCTAATGTTACCTCCTTGTGCTCCACCTCGCACATCTGCCACTTCAGCCAGAATATTTGGAATGCCCTGAAACATATGCAGGGCTTTCCCCTTTCTCCTCCCCATGGCTCTGCCTGGATAGAATTCTCATCTCTCGTCAAGTGAAATAAGATACACTGAAAAAGGCTCATCTCTTCTGAAACCTTCCATGATCACCATAGCCAATAGTGATTTGCCTCTCCTCCAATTCTCCCTGCCTCCCTAAAGTCACTGTCACGGTAACAAGAGATAATAAATGTGAGAGGCCAAGCCCCACACAAATGGGCAGGCAGAAGACTGACCTGGTGATTGTGCTGAGGATAGGAGAGGGGAGAAAGCAAGACCATGGAGAAGCTTGTATTATCATCAGGAGACTGTTCTCAGAGAACACTGAAGTTGCAGCCAGTGTCCACTCTATTCTAAGGCAGGATTCTGTAAGTGAAGGGCACAAATGCCAAGCACAAAGAATGAGCTTGGACAGGCCATCAGTATGTGCAGAGCAGGAGATATATGATGGGCCTCAGACATGACTGGAGAGAAAAGCAACAGAAGTGAGTGAAAGTGATCTATGCGAGGAGCATCACAACCATGCACATCAAAGCTTATAAGTAGGTGGCTGCCTTGACAGTCCTGATAATGACCCAAGACCTCCAGAAAAGGCAATCAAGGGATCGAGGTCTAGCCACTACACAGACAAGCACCACCAACTCAGGTCACATATGATATGACTTTTGACTATGCAAAAGCCTAGTAAATTTTTCTGGATGGTATACCATAATTTTGGACTTCTATTTCTCAAACAATATCATAACCTGATAAGGAAAGACTGATGCTCTCACAATATTTTTTAAAAGAAGCACCATGTCTCTTCCCAGCTCAGAGGGAGAAGTGTTAGGGTGCAACCTTATCAGTCTCCAAATTCTGCTTTCAAGAAAGATTATAACTGCAAACCAGGGAGGCATCCTAAGTAAAAATTGCCAATTCAAAGGAAAGTTCCCCTATGTTCCTCCTTGTAATAATTAAAGGCATATAAAAACCTGCTTTAATACAGCCACTCTTCAAACAACTCAAAGTAATTGCTCAGGAATGCATTATTATCCTTCACTAGCAGTGGGTTTGGCTGGGTTTTAATTTTTTCTTCTCTTTTTTAAAAAAAGCTATTCTTTTTTTGTTCTTTCCCTTTTAATGGTGTTCTTGCCTGAATTCATTGATATCAGTCACCTTTGAAGCCTCAAAAAAACCACAGTTTTACAGAAAGAGGAATTAACTAAAAACTGCAACAGATGCTCAAAGGGTCTATAACACCCAGATAATTCCTATAAGGCAACAGGGGTAGGGATCATGCTGAGAAGGACATTTCTTATAGTAACATACATAAGCAGCCCATTTATTTTATATAAAACTTTTTTCTGGTTATAGATAATATGTATTTATCATAGAAACTTTGAAAAATATAAATGCTTCTGAGGCTGCTGAGTTTAGCTTCTAAGAAGGGCAATGAGAGGACCAGGGAGAACAATGGACAAATTTTATTATTTTTTTAGGCAAACCTATCAACTGTGGCCCTATTCCAGGTTTTTCTCAGACTGCCAATGAGGAAGGAACTATGCTTTAGAGGAGGCCATCCTGTCCTTACTGCATGCCCCTGTGCCAAGAAGTGGCAAATCCTCCCCAAGAGTGCAAGTTTATGTAATCTGTCTGCTTGGTTCAGACACAATGGCTGAGGGGCCAGCCAGGTCACTGGAGGAGAGGGGCAGGATTTCCTTTCCCCTAGCAGGTCAATCAGTGCCTGGACAATGGTTCAGTCACTATGCATTGTTCAAGTAATGGGAAGAAATGCCTCCTTAGAGGGCTGTTCTCAGACTCTTATTAGTAAGATCAGGTGGCCCTGTGCAGAGATGTGGGTACATGGTAGGGCCCAACAAAATTCATCTCTCAGGCTCTGGAAAAGGGATGTAGAAGCACTTTTGGCGGAAGAGAAAATGAGTGGCAGGTGAGGTTGAATATTACATTTTCTTCCTGGGCTGCCTCAGCCACTTAAATGGTATGAACAGTTTCTCTATGATGATCCTCAAACATCTCCACAATTTCAACCCTACCAAACAGTTCCACATGGAAGGCCCAACTATACTTCAAACTTAGCATGTGCCCACAAACCAATATGCTCTCTCTTGAACTGTTCTTTGTCCCACTTCTGGTCATGGTCTATCACCATCCCCTCACCCAAACTCAACATCTGGGAGCCCTTCTCACTTCTCTGCTCATCCTCCAGATTCAGTCTGTCACTCTGCCTTGTTATTTCTTTTTCTGTCCTCCCTCCTTATTTGTGCTACTACTCCCCAAGTCCAGACCTTAGTACAGACAGTAATATAAGATAGTTAATCTACTGCATTTAACTAACTCACTGCTCTAACCCAACCTTCACTTTAAAAACCATTGTGATCATGGCTATTCTCTGGCATCCCCAAAACAGCACTTAACATTACTTAGAGCCCAAAGTTCAAAACTTCTACCATGGCCTTCATCTCCTACCTCATCTCTCTTTGAAATGCTGGGCATGCCCTGCACCCTCACCAGAACACAGTACTAACTACCCTCCCGCATACCGCTCGGCCTTCTCACCTTTGCTCATGCTGTTTCTAGGGCTGGAATGCTCTTCTCCCTATGTTCCTCATATTGAAATCCTACTCATCCTTCATGTGTCACTTCCTCTGGATAGCCTTCCTTATTTTTTAGTCTTCCTTTGGGTTTCCAAAACACTTTTGTTTGTACTTCTATGCTACCACTTCATTCTGCCTCATGTTATAATTATTTGTTTCCCCTCCTATACTATAACCTTGAGAGCAAGAATCAATTGTCATTTATTTATTTTTATTTCAGAATATTATGGGGGTACAAACATTTTGGTTACAAGCAATGACTTTGTCACACCCAAGCCAGGGCTAGAAGTGGGCCCTTCTCCCATACAGGGTGCACAGCATCCATTAGTTGTGAGTTTACCCACCCCACCCTCCCAACCCCCAATGAATATTACTACCCTGTGAGCACCTTAGTGTTGATCAGTTAGTACCAATTTGATGGCAAGTACATTTGGTGCTTATTTTTCCATTCTTGTGATATCTTGCTTTGAAGGATGGGCTCAAGCTCTATCCAGGTTAATATGAGAGGTGCTAGATCACCATTGTTTTTTGTAATTGAGTAGTATTCCATAGTATACATATACCACACTGTCATTTATTTTTGAAACTCTTATATCAATATTTCTCAAAATACAGTCATCAGAATCACCTAGGACTCTATAGCCTTTCACATTCTAAGACCTATTAAATTCCAATACAGGGATTCTGCATCTTAACAAGCTCTCTGAGCATATAAAGCTTAAGAACCACTGTCCTACACTACCCAGGACTTACATATTGCTCATAGTAGGTGTTCAACAAAGGCTCACATGGTTAACAACACACCTGGGGGGCCAGAGCTGGCTTGTATTTGTTCTTTTCATAGAATCACAGAATGTCAGGGCCAAAGAACTTTACAGGTAATATGGTAGAACTACTTCATTTTTCAAACAATTAAAAGATATGAAAACATAGGAAAGGATAACTCTATCCCATCCAGGTGAACTCTAAAAAGGAAAGATTCTCAATGACAAGACCAAGTAGTATAAGGAGGGGAAAGGGTGTGTGAAGGGGGGCCTTTTCTGGGCCAAAAGTGGTTAGAGATACAGCCCAGGAATCAGCACTGCTTATTCAGATGCCTCAACTCTTACACTTGGTAGTTCATCTCCAATAACTAATTGGAGAGATAGTAAAACAAGTGATAAAGCAGAAAAACAAGAAAAGTAAAACAATCAAAGAACTTAGGATTATGATCAAGAAACAGGTATCTTACGGAAAATATAAGGACAAAGACAAAGATGATAATAATAAAAATAGTAACAACTAACACTTGACACTTTAGATGGGCCAGGGACTTTCCTACACACTATCTCTACTCCCCAAAGAACACTTGCAAGTAGGTATTTTAACCCCCAGATGAAGGTTATAGATGAAGAAACTGAGATTTGCACTGGCTAAATGGTTGCTCAAGGATACACAGCTTGTTTAGTGCCAAAACTAGAAGGTAGATCCCAGACCGGCTGCACATCCTGTGCTCTAGCTACTAACCCAAGATGTAAGCCTGAGAGTAAAACAATTAAGCAGGTGCAAATGAAGGAATGGGGAGGGGGAAGAACTGCGAAGAGAAAAGGT
>VBSM01000272.1:70582553-70596756 GCA_008086735.1 Cheirogaleus medius
GAATAAGGATTCTTTTCCCCAGTGTATGTTTTTGTCTGCTTTGTCAAAGACTGGATGGCTAAACGAGGATGGTTTTATATCTGGGTTCTCTGTTCTGTTCCACTGGTCAACGTCCCTGTTCTTGTGCCAGTGCAAAGCTGTTTTAATTACTACAGCCTTGTAGTATAAAAACTATGATTTCTTTATGATGAGAAAAAAAGTGGTAATCTTAGGTACAAGGAGGAAAGGAACAACGAAAGTGAGCAATAGCTGAATATATCCATTGTATGGCATACCTGATGATCACTGGTGTAGCATGCACATTTGACCACTGGCACTTAGTCTCCTGTCCCATTTTTCCAGTAGGTTGCCCCTCCTGCATATACCAGGCCTCAGAATGATATTGCTAGGTTTGTAAGGCAAACCATTTTAGATTGGTATTGCTGCTTTCTATAACAATCAGGGCATTTGTGAATCAAAAGTCAATACTGAGATCTTCTAGGGAGATATGAATCACACTGTTCCAGGTGTTTAAAAAAAAGACAATAATTTATCATCTCATAGAACTTTTTTTTTTTTTTTTTTATAGAGACGGGGTCTGGCTCTGTCGCCCAGACTGGAGTACAGTGGCACGTTCATAGCTCACTACATCCTCAAACTTCAAGATTCAAGCAATCCTCCTGCCTCAGCTCATGAGTAGATGAGACTACAGGCATGCGCCACCATGCCTGGCTAATTTTTCTTATTTTATTTTTGTAAACACAGGGTCTCACTATGTTGCCCAAACTGGTCTAGAACTCCTGGCCTCAAGCAACCTTCCCACCTCCGCCTCCCAAAGTACTGGGATCACAGGTGTAAGCCACCATGCCCTGCCTTCACAGGACATTCTTTATTCACATCTCTTTTCTGAATGAACACTATAGAAAAACCAGTTGATTCAACGAAAGCTTAGCATCAGGAGACTCAGATACCAACCTAGCTTTTCACTGTGTGACACAGAGGTTGACATTTATCAGGTTAAGCACTGAGTTTCCAATATGCAAAACAGGAAAGCAGAATAATTTTTCAGATCCCTTCCAGTTCTGATAACCTATGAGGCTGCCCATCTACAGAAGGCTGAATTCAAACAGCCATCTGTAAGGCTGGACACAGTCTCCTGATAGTAAATTCTTTTCATCACAATGAAAACTCTCTCATTGAATTAAGAGAAAGGTGTACCTATAATTCAGTATAGACAGTGTAACACAAGATACTTTAAGACAAATAAGGCATTTTTGACATAGAAGACAGTTACATTTCAAAAATCTTCAATCAAGGTGGTGGGGGGGAATCAATGAAGAGCATGACTCAACATTTTCTGTGATCCTTCACCAAAAACTGGAGGCATAACCTTAGAAGACATCTTCGTGGCTAAAGACTACTTCAGGTGGCAGTCCTGTAATGGAGCCAGCAGAGTGAGAGCAAAGGAACTACTATTCCCTGTACTCACTTAGCTAAGCCTGCTTCGATGCATTGATGCCACTGTACAAACACCCCTGGGCCCATCCAATGTCAAGGAGGAAGATAAGGAGCTGGAGGCCTGGACAGCACAGAGAGAAAAGATGTGCAGCAGTCCTAGCAGGCAAGTGGCAGAGAAAGAAGGTGGGGAAGTCAAGTGAATTAAAAGCCAGAAGTGGAAAAGTCTAAGTTAAAGGAAAGTGGTAAGAGAATAGTGGAAGGGAATGGACTACAAAAGAAGGTGATGAAGCTCTGACACCAAAAATAATACACATATGTGTGGGGTGCTTAGTGCTATAAAGCAGGTATTTGGTAAATCTTGAGTGAGTAGAAGACGAGAAAATAAGGAAGAGAAAGGACATTCAGTAAAGACTTAAGTCAGAAAATAAAAGAAATGGCAACAGTATATGACAGGGTTAGGAAAAGCAGTTACGCCCAGGTGACATTCAACATTGGTAATTATGCTAAGGGGGAAAAAAACCCCACTGGAACTCCTATAGTGAACACTAAACAAATTGAAAAGAAGCATAAAACAGGAAAAACAGCTTATACCAACAATAGTCCCAGAAAAACAAAATACCAGGAGAAAGTTTTACTTTAAGAAGGAGCACAAAATATATTATATATTAGAGATTTCAAAATACTTTTCTCTGATGTCAGATTTCCTAAAGTGTTTTTATGCCAACCTGGCATAAGTTAGAGAGCAGGCAAGAAAAGAGGGACAAGATATTGTATAAAGAATGAAAAAAAGGGTAGAAAACTATCAACACTTCTATGGCAATCAGCAGAAACTCATGTTTAAATGGTAATACAGTTCTAATAACATTAAGACAAAGGTCTTTAAAATAAAGTTATATTTTAACAAAAGGATTAGCAACCAAAAAACTTGTTTATTTCAAGCAATATGTAATATGATAAAAATGCAAATGCAACTAAGAACTGGGTATACTATTTGGAGTTCAACAAAATGGTATTTGACTTATATATAACACAACTGAAATATAAAGAATCCTGCCTCCTGAGCATAATCCTGTTTTTACAGAAGTGTGGTCCCACTAAAGAACAAAGAAAATAAAAAATGCTGTCCTAATAATTCTAGAGTGACTTCAGTTCATTCAACTTTTAAAAGTAAGCTGATAAAAATCCAAGTGAATGAAAACAAATCTAAGTTATAGCAAAAACTTTAAAAACTTGATACTTTTATGCAGGATTCTTTTCCCAGCCCTTCATTTATTTGGTTACAATGATTTCTGAACTAATCTCCATGTAATGTTTTTGGAATCCAGTATCTGATTTTACTAGTAATGCATCTGTTCTAATGTATGACTGATAATTACGGACTGAGTAATGGACTAACTAATGTAAAATAGGATTTTCTCTGGTGTATGTTTCAAATTCCTTCTTCTGGAGACATGTGACATACAACTCAGGGTCCAACTTTGAATCTGGGGCAGGGTATGCAAACTGTGGTCCATTGGCCAAATTCAGCCCACTGTCTGTTTTTGCAGGGCCTGCAAACTAAGAATATTTTTTACATTTCTAAGTATTGAAAAAAAATCAAAAGAAGACCATTTTGTGATGTGAAAATTATATAAAATTCAAATTTCACTGTCAATAAATAAAGTTGTATTAGAATACCACCTTCATTTGTTTACATATTTATTTCCTATGACTGCTTTTATAATGCAACAGCAGAGCTGAGTAGTTACAACTGTGACCACTGGACATGCGAAGTCTAAAATATTTAACATCTGGACCTTTACAAAGATAGTTTGCTGATCCCTGGTCTAATATGAACTAGACTTACAAGGAACTCAGGATAAGTGTTTAAGAGCTCAATCGACTAATTTTTAAAAGCAATACTAGCAATTTAAGAATTCAATTAAGCATTCTATGAAAGCTGATGAAAATCGGGAAACTATATTTCAAACTGTGACATATTTAGTAAAATGTATAATTCTCTGAATGAATCTAAAGTATTCAAGCAAAGAATGTCAGATTAAGAACAGATCAAAGGATTTCGGCCACAAAACAATGTAATGTATTATTGTTGAATCTAAGAGGAGAAATGGAATTACAGCAGGAACTACTGTACATGTGATTTTGAGAAAGATGTGTAAATTTGTATCTTTAAACTTTATTGTCAAGAACCATTCATTTAATCATTTGAAAGAATCATAAAATTATATGCAGTAAAATTAGCCCATGAAGGTTATCTGAGAGTCCATCAGTTATAGTCTTGAAGTTCAGAACAATGACTAATAATGTAGCTGTCTTTCTCCCTCCTCTTTCCTTCTTCTTGCCTTTTTAAATTCATCCTGCCCCTGTTTTTGCCCTTTAAAATCTGTCTTAATATTAGTTGCATTTTGATTGAACCACATCAATTTATAAATACTATAATGTAAGCTGATTATATTTGTTCCAATTCTGTAACAGTGTCTGAAACAGGGCCAATAAATGATTTTGAAAACATACTCTGAAGTTGATTCTCTGTTACGTTATCAACATCTACTGTAAATATTTTAAGTTTGAATTTTATATGCAGAGGCAATGCTTTACAATATCTACAGTGCACGACTGCCTATATGTAAAATTAATACTGTAAAGATCTAACTTTGATGTGAAAAAATGAAAAAAAAAAAAAAAGACAAACCTGGTTATTTGGGTTTAAAGAAAAGATCCAAGGTGCTTCCCAACTTCATCACTTCCAGAAGGAATTCAGCATAGACAAAACAACGCAATTTGAAGGAGACACCATAAAATGATATTACAACAACAACAAAAATACCTATATTGCTCATTTCAGCAATCTCAAACAAAAAGAATAAGCACATTGATTCTAGGTAACAAAAGCTGTCACCAGTAAAAATTATAGAATCATTGACATAGCAAGAGTCTGTTGTACCCTTTTGAAACATAATTTATAAAAACTAAATCCAAATATGGTTAGAATAAGATGTTAGTAAGCCACAGCCATACAAGGTTTGCCAATGTAATTTTAAAAAGAGAAAAGCAGCATTTGCCAAATCTGTCAAAAGCCTGGACAGGATTTTGACAGTTCTTCCATTAAATCAAGGTTCTTTGAATATAGAACTCCTAGGTTGAGGTTTCCAAGATGTGGCTAGAAAATACTAACAATTAATATTAACAATTAGTTAACCAACAAATAATAAATGAGTGAGTGCCTTCTACTTACTCAGACACTACTCCAGGCCCTAAGGACAAAGCAAAGAACAAGATAAACTCCCTGATCACATGGAGCTTACATTCTAGTGCTGGGAGAAAGTAATAATTTAACAAGAAAATAACAGTTGGTGCTAAGTGCTCTGCTGAGAATTACGGTAAGGTGATAATGTAATAGAGCAACTGGGTGGCTACTCTATAGACTGGCTGACTATGAAGTGCCTCTCTGAGTAGGTGATGTTTGAACTGAGTTCTTAATGATAAGAAAGGGCCAGCCATTTGAAAATTAGAAGGACGCACAGCAGGGAAAAGAAATAGCTATTGCAAAGGGCTAAGACAGTATAAGCTTAGCCTCTTGGGGAACAGAATGAAGGCTGGTATGGCTGAGACGACGTCAACTAGAAGGGAGTAAGTAGCAGATCTGGCAACTACGAGCCATGGTAAGTAATCTGAATTTCATTCTGTGTGCCAGGGGAAAGCTACTGGAGGGCCTAAACAGGAGTATGATCTGAATTATCTTTTAAAAGGATCATTAGGCTGCTGAGTGTGGGACAAGATGGAAACTTAGAGCTCTGAGAGAGCTTATGGCAGTAGTGAAGGCAAATAAGGATAAGAGTGTATACTCCCATGGAGATAAAAATAAGAAAAATGCAAAGAAAGATTCGGGATATGTTTTGGAAGTAGAGACAATAGACTTGATAGATGAGACTTGAGAGGTGAAGGAAATAAATGAATAAATCAGGATACTGTTAGGCCTTTGTCAATGAGATTTAGTTTAATTAGTTGGTGGTTTAATTTACTGAGATAGGAAAGTCTAAAGAAAAAATAGATTTGAGGAATAATTCAATAGTTGGATCTTGTTTGCATTTGGCATTCCTATTAAATAACTAAGTAAAGACTTCAGGTATATGAACCTTGAGCTCTAGGATCAGATGTGAGTTGCTGGCAAAGCCCAATTACAAAGCTGGTCATTCAGAGATACAAATAAGCAATGTTCTTTAGAGTAGTAAACTAAACTTTGGGAGACTAAGGGTTAACAGACACAATTTGATAACAATGATAATACATAAACAGAGGAGTTTATAAATCATAAGTCTCTTTAAATAAATAAAGGATTATTCTTTCAGAGATGAGATTCTTACTATTGATAATTGAATAATTATTCTGAGAAATATAAGTGCTCAGACTCTGGTTTAGATTGTCTGCAGATGAATCACACCTCCCCCACTTACCAACTAACACTGGACAAATTACATAACCTCTGAGTGCCTCAATTTCCTCATTTATAAAATAAGGATAACAACAGTAACTACTTGATCCTGTAGTTGTGAAGATCAAATGAGTTAGTACATACAAAGCAATCAAAATATTAATAGTATCTGTCACATAGTAAGCACTCAACAAATGCAAGGTGGTGTTATTACCTGTAGTCTCCTGGCACTGTACACAGAAGTGTCTTAACACTTCAGTTTTCTAGTTAGATACTTGGTAAAGATGGCATCAAAGATTCAGAATGAGCTAGGGAAGCATATGAAAAATCCTCCTCAAAAGATGTGGGGGCTAAGAGTTTCAGATTGCTAAGAACATCTTCTTTAAAAGTAAGCTGTGTGCCAGTTCTTCCTAAATCTGTATCTCCAGCCTGGACCTGACCTGGAGCTCCAGACTCACATACTCAGCTGCCTAGTAGACCCTCGACTTGGTAATTTAATAGGCATATCATTGGACTAAAAAGGGAAAGCAATCAGTGTTCTCTTCAGTGAGCAAATGATCAAGTGACTACTTCCAACTGGAGAATCTCTTGGCTATGCTCCATAAGTCATGAAATCCATGCTGTGACTGACATTGTCTCAGTTTTCAGTTTCACACTTAGAAAGTACCCAGACCAGTCAACTATATTAAAATCTCAGGCATTGTATCTACTCACTTTAGCATTAATGTTTTGAAACTACAGTTCTACTGCACGTATTGCTTACTCTAAGTCACTTCACATAGTTTCTGAAGGTAGGCAGGGTATAAGGAAATAAGTGAAATGAAATATTCGATGCTATCAGAAGATTCTTGGGCTCTTATGCCTGGGGCAGACTGAGCTGCACGGTCCTTAGCACTGGCAACTCTCAGCTATCTTATCCTGGGCCATGATTCCAATCACCACCAATGATGTCATTAATAGGGTGACCAGACACCCCAGGTGGATCAAGATAGTCCCTACAAAATTCGAATTGCATGGCCTTCCACTCTCAAAAATATCTAGGTTAGATGAGAAATTATATGTCTACCTACATATATGATCACCAAGACTCTGTAGCTCTGTAGCAGCTAGCATACATGCATTCATTCCACTAGCATCTACCAAATACCAAGTGCCAGGTCCCATGTTGAGCTCCAGTGCAATGCATGACTCAGTACAAAAATGATAGGTTTTGAAGAGCAAAAAAAAAAAAATCTCTGAGTTACACACCACATCTAAGACATGAGAACAGCCAAAACATAGTACAGTTTCTCAGATGGTCAGACAATAAGCAGATAGCTAGACACATTAGACAAGTGTTACAAACTGTGTACAATCAAGAAATATTTGTTGAATAAGTGACTAAAATGTTCCATCACTTTGCTACCATGAATGTGAACTGGGAACAGGTGACAGGGAAATATGCTTATCTTTACAGGCAAGTAGCATAATCCATAACAGGAATAAATGCATCATTATAACTATTAATACCTTTCCTTTCTCTGACTTGAGGTGCCTTTTCTATTTTGACCTTCAAAACAAAACATAATTCACATATTTTAGGCTGATCTTTCCCCATTAACATAGGAGGAATCAGGAAATCTGAATTGGTTCAGCTATGATTTCTTCTGAATTAGAAATATTATAAACGTTGCAGTTAGGCAAATTGTCAGTAAACAATCAAGCAGATTTCAAAGACACTTATATGCTTACTTTGCTTAAAAGCAATTAACAAAGCAAAGGCCTCTGATAAATTTGATGTTAGCAATTTTCAAAGTTTAGTCTTACAGCTAGAAGGAACTTTAAGAAATAGAGTGATACTGGGGACTCCAATACATTGTCTTGATAGGAATTCTGGCAACTTAGCTGAAGGTGGCTGCAGCAATTAAAAGTTCTACTAGATTCAATGTTTAAAACCGTCAGTTAGTAAAACCCTAAAAAAGATTATCTCTAAGGACCCCTCATTTTGATCCCTCCAAATACACAATACTGAGGCCCAGAGAAGCCACATAGTAACAGTGGGAAAAGTGTGACTTTGAAAATCAATCATACTTGACTAAATTCTTCCCAGACCTCTTCTTCAATGTGTGTTTCTAAGAACATTATTTAACTTTTCTCAGGTTCTTCATCTATAAAAACAAAGGTAACACCATTTAAGAATGTTACGAGGATTAAATGAATTTGTATTTATGAAAGATCTGGCACAGAATAGATAGTCAATACATATTGATTTCATTTCTTCCCAGGGATGACTAACTTGAGAGTAACATAGCTGGTAAGAGACAGAGACGAGGCTAGAACCAAAATTAGGGTCCCGTTCACCACTCAGAATTTAAGAATTCAATTTCTTAAATAGTACCTATCCTTGAATCATACCATAAAATATAGCTTCTAACACCTGAATTGGGGAGACAGTTATTAAAGTAAATGTGGAACACCACAGGGCTGAAAAGAAATATATTAGGTTATTAAGTATGGAATGCCTGATTTCCTTAAGTATTAATACCAAGTTTAACAGTTGATATCTCTGACATTTTGCTTTGACACTTCTTGGTGGGTGTGTGTGTGTGTGTAGGTACATCCTCATTCTTTCGAACGCACATTTTGGCTTGTGTTTATCTTTCAAATTATTTTTTAGAGCAATTTTTGTAAAACCATGAATAAGTAAACAATTTGTGTTATTTTTTAATATGAGTTCCATCACAGTTCCATCATAGAACCAATGCAGTGCAGACAGCTCGAAATATCAACGGAGTGTTTGGGAAGGATTGTGGCTAATGAGCACACTGTACATCAATGGTTTGAGAAGCTCTGTTCTGGTGATTTTAATCTTGAAAATGAGCCACATGGGTGACCTGAGACCAAAGTGGATAATGATGAACTGAAAGCTGTAATGGAAGCAAATCCATCTCAACCTGTGTGCGAATTAGCAGCAAGGTTTGACATTACTATTCCAACAATACTGGACCACTTGAAACAAATGGGCAAGATAAAGAAGCTGGATAGATGGGTACCACATGAATTAAACAAGCATCAGAAGAGAAATTGTGTCTAAGCTTGCCTTTCTTTGCTGTCGAACTATTTCTACATTGTATTATTACATATGATGAAAAATGGATTGTTTTTGACAATTGCCAAGTGTTTGGTACAATGGTTGGATAAAGATGAAGTGCTAAAACATAGTCCAAAATGGAATATTCATGAGAAAAAGGTAATGGTGTCTGTTTGGTGGTCCAGTGCTAGTATTATCTACTACAGCTTCATGAAACTTGGTCAGTCCTTTACAGGAGATGTCTGCTACAACCAATTGAATGAACTGATGAGGATGCTTGCAATTAAGCAGCTGAGACTGGTCAATAGAGACAAACCAATCCTCTTGCAAGACCAGATGTCACAAAAAACAATGCCACAGAAGTTGGGGATTTGGAAACTCTCTGTCACACGCTGTATTCACCAGATCTTGCATCAACTGACTCCCACTTCTTCCAGGCTTTGGACCACTTCTTGCAAGGAAAAATATTAAATTCTCAACAAGCTGTGAAAAATGACTTTCACTATTTCATTGCCACTTGCTCCCAGGCTTCTTTGCTGCTGGCATAAGCAAGCTACTGTTAGGATGGCAAAACTGTGTTGACAGTTTAGGCACATACTTTGATTAATTGCACTGCTTCTTGTTTGAGATATAATAAACTAAACTTTTGATTTGAAATCAGACATTTCATATTTAATGACCTAATATTTGTACCTTCAGGCATAGAAATACATTTGTGAGAAGCAAGACTGCAAGAGTCAAGAAGTTTAATCAAGGAAGTATTATATTGGCTATCTTTCTAAAAATGACATCTACTTAGTTTGTACCTGAAGGCTGCCCTTCTGGAAACAACACAACTGAAGTTTGCTTTTTTTGTTTGTTTGTTTTTTGCATTTGTTTTAGGCCGGAGCATCAACCTAACTCATAGCAATCTTAAACTCCTGGGCTCAAGCAATACTCCTGCCTCAGTTTCGCAAGTAGCTGGGACTACAGGCGCCCACCACCATGCCCCGCTAATTTTTTCTATTTTTAATAGAAAATAGAAGGTTTCACTCTTGCTCAGCCTGGTCTCGAACTCCTGACCTCAAGAGATCCTCCAGCCTTGGCCGCCCAGAATGCTAGGATTACAGGTGTGAGCCACCTTACTGGGCCCGAAGTTTGTTATTTTCAATGAATATTTCACAACTACTATTTCAAGATTGTTTGCAGCAAGTATGTATCAAGTGTCTATCAAGTGCAGGGGCCCTGTGGATGACACAAATGTGAATCCAACTTTGCCCCTGTCCTCAAAAATCATACAATCTGGTAGAGAAGAGAGGCAGACCTTGAAGAATGATTTAAAAAAAACAAAAACAAAACAATTGCATATTAAACCTGATGGAACTTGAAAAGCTTAAGGCCAGACTGAGGTAGGGAGTTACTTAATGCTACTCTACTTAGGTATAAAATGTCCACTGCATCAGGAGTGGGTAAACACAGCACGGCGTAGTGAAAAGTGTTCGAATTGTGTTTTATTAACTGAGTTCCAGTCTTGTTTCCGATAAAGCTATCTTTGTGAACTTGTCAAGTTACTTGACATGTTTAGGTCATGTTCCTCATCTGTAAAATAAATGAGTTCAAAGGGATGACCTCTATTGAACTCCCCTTAGCGCTCCAAACTAGATGATAATGATAACATTATAAATACGTAACATTAGATATTTCTAATGATAACATTAGAAATACAATAACTTATAGTTACTGTGCATATATTATATGCCAAGTACAGTACTAAAGTGCAGCACTGAATTATCTTCATTTAATCTTCACAACTTTACGAAATGGCCATTATTGTTATCCTTATTTCACAGGTAAGGAAGGAAAAGGAGACCAAACAGTAGAGTACTGGAGCCGCGATTTGAACTGAAGCAGTCTGAACCTAGTTCAGGGGTTACCCTTAACTACTACGCAAAATTGTCTCTCTTCACAAAAACCGTTACGTTTTCTTACCCATTCTCAAAAAATATGGAAAACGGTCCTTCCTGACTGGCAGGCAGATCTGAGTTAATTTCACACTTGTCCTTTTCACGTGTTAAAAAGTCTCACACACCACTTCCCCCGCGAAGGTGGGGCGCTCCTACAGCTGTGCGCGGCCCCGCCGAGTGCGACACGGTGACTGCCAGAAGCGGGCCGGGGCTGAGGCGCACGGAAGGGCTGGGGGACAGGCCCCTTAGAAGCGCGGCAGAAACAGGGTACCTGGGCTGCTGGCTGCTTCAGCCGGCTGGTTCTCCCACCACTCGTCTCCAAGATCGTCTGCCATCTCCACTCAGGGCTCGACGTGGGCAGACCACCTGGGGAAGACCGACGGCGACAAGGAATCACGCCGCCTGTGAAGCCCGCGGCCACCTTTGCAGCACGCTGAGCCTCCAGTGGTCTCTGTCGCCTCCGCCCCGCGGCGATGACGTCACGCCTCCGCCCAGCCTCTCTGACAGCGGATTCCAGACTTGTCGCAGTTTCCACAGAGGCTCCGACAAGCAGGATCGGTCTGGAAACGCAAAATAAATCCCTTCAAAGCATAAAGACAAGAAGAAGCATAAGCCAAAAGAGATTATCCTCTTTTTTCATAACTTATTTTCAACAAATTTTGTTTAAGTTTTTTTCCCGCCGATAAGATTGTGCCGAAAGTGCGAGATAACAATGTGAAGACAGCTTTTCTCTCTTCAGTTTCAAAGAACTTGCGCCGCGGGAGAAGACCAGAACACGTGGGTGTGTTTTGGCTTGTGTGTCAGTGTTCGGGCGGTTATGTGTTTGTACAGTTTGCTCTTAGAAAACGTCTACAAGAGTTCATCGAGCCTTTGTTGTAGATGTGGTTTCTGCTCCTTTTATACAATATGAGTAAAGAAAATATGATTGATCTGGAAGGGCTCGGGAAGACGCAAGTGGCCCAGACTTGAGAGACGCTTCCCCCATCCTCCCTGTGTTGTGCCCCGACTCTCCTAATTTGTGAAAGGAAGAAAGAAGGGAGTCCGTTGCTTCCTAACAATAAGTAAGAGACCTACGGTGCCTCTTGTCTAGTTCTCAAAGTGGCAGGGATGGACTAGGAAGCCCCTGGGCCAGCTACAAAGTAATTGTGGACGATTATTTTTCAGGATGGTCTTAGAACACAGAGGTAGAAACCGTACAAAATATATTAAATGCGCGCTGTGTGCTTGACTCTGTGCACAGAATAGTGGTTTAAAGATGAGTAGACCCTGGCGCGGTGGTGCGCACCTGTCGTCCCAGGTGCTCGGGAGGCTGAGGTGGGAGGATCACTTGAGCCCAGGAGTTGGATGCTGCAGCACTGCATTCTAGCCTGGGCGACAGAGCAAGACCCCGTTTTAGGAGAAAAAAAAAAAAGAGTATGATTCTGCCTTCCAGATGTCACCAACTAGAGGAGGGAAGATAGAATTTGTAAGAATAAAAGTCTAGATTTTTAATAGGATACATTCTCGGAAATGACAAGACCAGGGAACCTTAATCTGATGAGGATAGGATTAGCCATATGTGGAAAATTACTCAATGCCCACCCAGTTAATAGATGGTTTATGAATGTATTACTGACTAGACTTTATCAGTATATTCTAAATGCCTTAAAAGGGAAGATATTAAGTACAAACGTGACAAATGTAAAATAACCCGTAATCATCAAAAGTAATGTCTTTTGTGAGGAAATGTAGATGACAGGAGATTTTGATGTTGATAAATTATTGAAAAGGAATGTTAGATAAGAAATATCAGTGTGGAAGAGGAAGTGCTGTGGCCAATAGACATGAAAAGATGCTCTTGTATTTCTCATTAATCTGGGAAATACAAAAAAAAGACCACAATGAGAAACTGTTTTGCATGCAGTAAATGACAAAATTAAGAAGTCTGGCAATACCAAATTAGTGGAGAGTATGTGTATCAGTGGGAATTCTTACAAACTACAGGTGTGAGTATAAATTGGTATAGCCACTTGGAAAAGCAATTTGGCACAATCTTGTAAAGGTTAACATTTATATACCTTATGATCCAGAAATTTTACTTCTAAATATGTACATTTGGGAAACTGTTGCATATGTGTGCTAGGAAACTATAAAAGAATATTCACTGCAGTATTGATAGTGATAGCAAAAAACTGGGAGCAACCCAAATGTGCTTCTATAGGAAAATGGATAACTACATTGTAGTATAATCACATGAACAAGCAGAGCAAATGAATGAACACACATAATAACATGAAAATAACCTGGAAACATAATGCTGACTTTTAAAAAGCCAAATTCCAGATGCCATTTTTATAAAGCTCAAGTACAAGAACAACTAGAAAAAAATTGTTTAGGCAAAAAAGCACAAAATCTAGGATATGGGTTGGTGGGGGAGGAGGGTGGTCAGGGAGATGGGATTAGGAAGGAGAACAAAGGCAAATGTAAGTTATTGGCAAAGATCCAATTCTCAGGTAAGGTGGAGAGTTCACAGGTATGCATTAAATTATTATCCTTTATTACTTACAATATGTTACATATATTTTTGTAGTATATTTACTTATGTATATATTTAAAGATAAGGGAAAAGATCCATTCATTTATGCAAAACAGAACTTTTCAGTAAAGAAAATTAAATTGGGTACTATTTGTCTCAAGAACTCACTAAGAATTCCAATGCATGACTCTACATCTCGAAGACTATTCAAAGCTGCTAGACAGACCTACTACCTTTCCCATGTCAGTTTAATCTCTCATTATCCTAGATCTAATCAAAGGATCAGTCTTCCTCTTATGCCCTGAGTCCCAACCCCTTTTGCCTCCTAGCTGCCTCCACTTCAGTATCTAAAAGCAGCAGCACCATCACCTGGTTGCATTCTCATTTGAGTCATTGGTAAGACTGGTTGAATCTATCTCCAAAATATATCCCAAATCTAACCGTTTAACTATTCTTGCCACTTCCACCACTAAAGCCTTGATCTGAGACACCATCATCTCTCTCTTGGGCCACTTTGTTAGCCTTCTAATCAGTCTCCCTCCTTATCCTACTTTAGTCTTGTTTCCATATAGCAATCAGAATCATTGTCACTCCCTGTTTAAAATGCTTCAATGATCTCTCATCACATACCCACTCCTTGGGAACTGGGATTGTATCTCTTATACACTACTGTGGCCCCAGGACCAAGAATAGTACCTGGCACAAAGTTGACACTAAAACATGTTGACAGCCTGACTGAATTCAAACTCTCTTTGATTGTTTTATTCACCAAGCAACCTTATGATAGTTAATTTTTTTTTTTTTTG
>VBSM01000272.1:70596856-70607543 GCA_008086735.1 Cheirogaleus medius
AAGGGAAGAAGAAGGAAAAGAAAAATATGCAATAGAGGCTACATATGGTCCTCATATATTTACTATCTGGTCCTTTACAGAGAAAAGTTTATATAATATAACCTGACTCCAGATTATATTGAGTAGCCAACCTGAGTTGTAGCATCCATTTAACTGTTCTGTTATCAGTGAATTGGCATCCTGGTTTATAAGTCAGTCTATTGTAAAATCCTATACCCCTGTATCTGATCACCTCATGTGACACAGGGAAGCTGAGGCTGAAATAGTTAGTGGGTCTTTTTCTGCTTCTTCTTACTGTACAGTATCTGAATAAGTATTATTACAGTTCAGAAGAGGAAGCATTCACTTCCTAATGGGGTGAACTGAGAAGCCTTCATAAAGAGGTGGCACTTGAACTTGACCTTGTCAGTGGAAGTCAGTGGGCAAAAGTGGATGGGGTGAATGATAGTTCCCTGGCAGAAAGATTGGCATGTTGCCTTAGATATGTCATTTAACTTTGTTGGGCTTCACTTTGTGTTTCTGTAAATTAAGGGAATAAATTAGATGACTCCCGAGGGTCTCTTCCAACTCTGTGCATTAATCTTGAGTATCAGACCAAGAATTCTGGATTTTTTTTTGTATTAAAGGCAAAGGACATGGTGGAAGTATTATTTTAGAAAAGCTAACTTAATAACCTTATTTACTATACAGGATAGATAGATTCTAGCAGAACTTCTCACTTGGCACAGGTATGCCAAGATGGTGATCCCCTCAGTCTTTGGGGCAAGCAGAGCCTCATGTTAGGGTAGCCTCATTTCTTCACTTTAGTATTGTACAAATATTATCACTTTCTATGGATGCCTTTATGTGAAAAAGTTGGCAAGGACTAAATTAGTGGGAAGGAGAAAAAGTTTGAAGTCTGTTTTGTGAATGCTCACCATGAAAAGGACTTAATCAGGGCAGAGGTTCTTAGTCCATAAACCCAGTCTATAAATGGACTTCGGGGAGTCTGTGAGCTGTGGTAATATATTCAAACTTTTGCATCATGTAGACAATAATAATAGTAACAATAGCAGCAATTGCATGTTCTAGGTACCTCTCTAAGCACTTTATATCTTAATTCATCTAGTTATTACTCCATGAGGTACTGTGCTGGGACTAGGGTGTGGAAAGCACAGGCCTAGGGCTCCACATTGAAGGAGACACTCACTCTCAGGCTGGCACTGGCCCAAATCTAAGAGTGCCTCCTTAAATGTATCCAAAGAACCTGCTTGCCTCCTCCTATTCTGGCCTTGGTCCATTTACTGAAGGCCACAGCTCCAGTTCAGCAGCTCTCTCCTCATAATTCTTTCTTCTGAGTCTACTAACTTACTTATTGCCTTTCCCCCCTCAGTTTTGCAGGTGGTAACTGCTCCCCACCATTACTAGCCCCCAGGTTCTACATCATCCCTTTTTTCCCTAACTCTACCTCATGTTCATAAATACTCCCTTTACTAAATGACTTTTAGTTATCCAGCTGAAAGGAGTCATTATTTTCCTGCTAGGATACCAACTGGTACAGTTACTGTCTTACTTTGGGGTTTTCCTCAGAGCAGAGCCTGTAACAAGGATGTGGGTACAAGTAATGTATTTGGGAGGTGATCCTAGGAGGCAGAAATAAAGGCATGGAAAATGAAACAGAAATGGAAGGATGAATATTGACCGGGGCAATAACTTGTTCTTTATCCTGTTGGAGATGCTCTAAAAATTAATGTAGGATGTGCCTCAAAATTATCCTCAAGAAGGACTGGAGACTAGGGCATTTATCTACTGACTACCACCCACCACTGGGTGGGGGCTGTTCCCAGTGATATGAATATACAGATATCCCCAGCTGTGCTGTCTTTGGAGAAAGTCCTGAGGCAGAAGAATAGAATAGCACACCTCAGCATGCTTGAGGTGAGATGATGGCAGCCTGCCCAGAACTTTCCCGGAGGAAAGCTAGGCCAATTCTGAAGCGGGCTAGGGGGCAAAAAAAGCATCTGCACCAGGCTTATACTGTTTTTCCCTCCATTTTATAGATGGTGAAATTAAGGCAGAGAGATTTAAGTAACTCTCTAAAGTTACTATTAAATGATTTCTCATCTGCCCTGTGACCTAAAAACACTCTCAAAGTGGTCTGTGACCCAAAAACAACCCGCACCCACTGGACTAGGGTAACAACAGTATATAAAAAAAGTAAGAACTGAAATGGGGAACATTACCATCAATTTGTGGTAATTGGAAATAAGATGATGAGGAAAACGGAGGTCAAGGAAACCTAAAGATTTGACATCTTTGTTGAACATGGTGTCATTGATGGGACTAGTAAAACAAGGAGGGAACAGTTTTGGAGGCAAAATGATGAGTTAGGTTTTAGACCAGGAGAAAATGGACAATTACCAAGTCAATAAGTAAATAATTTCAGATGATAAAAGTGCTACAAAGAAAATAAATTGTGACCTGAGCGGGGAGAGTGTCAGTAGAGGACTGTGGCAAGAGATGAGGATGGAGATGGAGACAGGGGCCATACTTGGAAGAGCTTCTTGGCCATGGTAGGGATTTCAAGTGGGACACCATTGGGGGATATTTAGGCTATGAGATCTGCTTACATTTTTGAAGCTGGTTGATGTGTATAATAGTAGAAGCAGGAAGACTGAGTTGGGGGCTGTTGTAGTCATCCAACAGAGATAGCAGTGGTTTGGAATTTGACAGTAGAAATGGAAATGAAGAGAAGTGGGACTGGTTGAAATTACTTGGGGAGATAGTATAAAAAAGATAAAAGCATTCCTGTGCCTCCACTATTTAGATGTCAGGTGTAAGAGGAGAGGCCCAAGAATCCAGGAGAAAATAGACATAGAGGAAAGACCAGAGCCAGGCAAATGTGATATCATGCATGGAAGTGAAAAAGAGAGTGGTCCCTAGATAAGGGTTCATTGCTGAGAGTCAAGGGAGAGGGGATAATCACAGGAGTCAGGCTCTTGTGGAGAGGAAACTAGTGGAGTTCCAGACCCATGTGAAGGAGTTGCCATATGGTAGGAGCAAGTTCACTTCATTGTAACAAGATTCCTGAGATGGCAGAATGACAAAACTGTTCCTATCTTGTGACTTATGAATTCTGAGACCCAATAATGATTTAGGACAGTGGTTCCTAGCTCTGGCTGCTTGGTAGAATTTTCTGGAAAGATTTGTATGTGTATATAAAGATTTACATATATTTGTATGTATGTAAATATTTTATATATGTTTATACATATGTAATATATACTTGGTCCTTTAAAAATCCTCCTGTCCTTTTTTTCATACTGCCCTCTTCTTTCCTTATGACTTTAAAGTGATGATGTTGATACCCTGCTCCATTTTCCCTTGACCCATGTCTGAGCTTCCCTGCAGCTGTGGTAGACCATTTTTGTCATGCTGATAGCTTCCCTCCTTGAGCACCCCACAAAGATGATGTCTATGTCATCTTAGAATCTGCTTTCATTTCTTCCTCACCAATAACAACGGTTAGATTTAAGCATAGACAGAGTGGAAACTATAGTACCTACTATAGGAGAAAATTACTCATTCACAAGATAAGCTACAGGTTAATACGTGTCAGTAAGAACCAAGAATTTTGTGAGGTAATGGATCTTGAGGATATTGGAGCAGCAGTGTGTAAAACTGGATAGAAGATGTTATTGATATGAGGACATTTTTCCAGTAGTTAATGACTTAATGTCCTAGCAAGTTCTAACACACTGTGGGGATGGTATTAATAACTGGAAGCTTGGGCACAATTGTGACATGTATGAGATGGAGACATTAGAATTGCCTTGGCAGAATCCTTAAGGAAAGGGTCAGGAGGCTCAGAGCAATGGGCTTCTTAGAATGGATTTATTTTGTAAGACCAGAGGACTTACCAGCTGTGTTCCATGGGAGGGCCAGAGGACAATTCTTTCACTAAAGCAATAAGATGCAGTAGTGATTGTGTTCTGACTTAGTTGAGAGACTCAATGGTGACTGTCCTATAGGCTAGAAATGATGGTAGGAGATACCCTAGCATATAATATCCCAGAATAGCAAAGGCAGTTGGCAGCATTTAATCATTAGAAGCAAAATGGATGTAATTACCAGTCAGGGATCCTTGAAATGCAGGATATCTGTGGTCTTTCACAGATTATGATATTCCTAGGGACAAAATATATAGGAAACCAATGAGGGTATTGATTGAATTATATAATGACAACAAAGACAATAAACTCAAGAGCTGGTGAGCAGAAAGCATATGTCAACTGCCAAAATAGAAAAGCATGATCTCTGGATCTATTTCCAATATGAGCCAGCTCAGAAACCCAGAGCCCATTAAAGAGAATCTGGATCCCTTTGAGGAAGTCCCCTGCACCCCAAGTGTATGCAATATTTACCCATACTTTCCCCAAAGGAATCTATGGCCATTTTTTCAGAGTAATCATATACTGGGGAAATGGGGACAACCCAGCTCTTTCAAGGGCTTTTGGGTTCAGGTTAACTCCATTGATACAAGAGAATCTAAACTATACCATAACTGCCTGTTAGAATGGGGCATGCCCAGAACAGGTGAAAGAGTCCTTTCTCTAATCTATTTCACAGTGGCTCAAATGGGTCCATAAACTTATGGTCATTCCCCAGTTACTGTGTGCATAGTTGAGATGGATATACTTACCAGCTGGTAGAACCATCATATTGATTCTCTGACCTATGAAGTATCAACCATTAGGGTAGGAAGGGCCAAGTGAAAGCCCCTGAAACTGTATCCCTCTATCCACTCCTTGGCAAAAGTAGTAGATCAGAAGCAATACCTCATTCCAGTGAAATTGCAGAGATTAATGCCAACCTAAAAGACTTAATGGTGTCTTAGGAGTTCATTTTACCAGTGTGGTCCCTTCAAAGCCACGTGGACCATGGCAAATGAAGGTGGACTACTGTAAACTTAATCAAATTATATCCCCAATCAGAGAAGCTATACCAGGTATTATATCTTTGGTTGAACCAATTAACACAGCGCCTAGCACTTGATATGTGATTTTGATCTGGCAAATGTGTTTCAATCTCTATGAGGAAAGAAGATCAAAAGAAATTTGCATTCACTTGGGAAGATTGAGTTTATACTAACTTAAGGCTGTGAATACTTTTCTATAAACATTTTCAGGGCTGGTTAACTTTCCTGCTCTCTCTCATAATATAGTTCAAAAGGACTTTGAGAGGCCCACTATGTTAATTATATTTTTAGGAGTCTGGTGATCTGAGGCATGGCTGGGTATCCCCTTTGAAGTAAAGGAAACATTTTTGTACCTTTCATCTTCTACTAAGAAAGAGAAACAGTATTTGGTGCACTTCTTTGGATTTTGCAGGTAGCCTATTCCACATTTAGAAATACTGCTCTAACTAATTTATCAGGTTCCTTAAAACCCTGTCATTTTTGAGTAGGGTCAAGAGAAGAGAGGGCTTGAAAGCAAGTCCAGGCTATGATACAAGCTGCCCTGCCACTTAGGCCATAATGACATGGCAGATCCAAAGGTGCTATGTGATAGATAATGATGCTGTGGGAAATTCTGGCAGGTCCTGAAAGAGAATCACAGTGCAAGCTCCTAGAGTTTTTGAGGAAGGCCATGCCTTCTGCAGCTAAACCATTTGAAAAACAACTATGGGCATGAGACAGCCCTAGGAGAAACAGAGCAGTTGACTATGGAATATCAAATGATTATTGACCAGAGCTGCCCTGAAGGACCTGGGTATTGTAAGGTTGGGTGCTCACAGCAACAATCTACTGAACAATAGAAATGGTATACATGGGAGCACATCTACCAAGTCCAGAAATCACAAGTAAATTATGTTAACAGTTGGCCCAGATCTCCTTGTCTTTTGTATTCTTCAGCTTACACCTGTGTCCTCATAGGCTGTTCCCTGTGACCAGCTGATGATATTGAAGGAAAATACGTAAGACTGCTTCAAACTGGGTATGTTGTTAGAACTGAAAATGGATTGCTACTGCACTATGGTCCCACTCAGGGAGGGGACCCAAAGGACAGAAGTGAACAGAATCCTCCTCCTAGTGGGGAGAGCTTCAATACATGCATTTATTCATCTCTGTTGAATGGAGAGAGTAGTCTAAGTGTAAAATATAGGGTCTTGAGTAATGATGAATGATATGGTTGATTGGGTGAAGGGTCTAGAAAATAGAATACTTGAAGTTCAATATCAAAGAGATCTGGGGAAATGGCATGTGGAGGGACCTAAAGTACTGGGCAGAAAGTGTGTGGATCTTTGTGTCCCATATGTATACCCACTAGAGAGTATCTACCACAGATGAGGCACGGAACAACCAGGTGGACAATGTGGCAGATTGTATTTGCCAAAGATGGCCACCAATATCTCCCATCCTGCATACTCTTCTTACAATATGACCTTGACAGTCTTCCTGTTGAGTGATGGGGTCTGTTGTTCCCTTTCCTTGAACCTGGGCAGATCTTTATCACTTCAACCAATAGAACATGATAGAAATGGTGTTCTGTGACTTCTGAGGCTAGATCTTTGCAATTCTGTGCATTTCTACCTTGCTCCCTTGGTGTGCTTACTTGGAACCCAAATATAACTCTGTGACAAAGCCCAAAATAGCCCACACAGAGAAACCACATGGAAAGAATGTAGGTATTCCGGTTCACAGCCCAGCTGAGGACCCTGCTGACAGGCAGCATTCACAGCCAGACCTGTACATAAGGATGCCTCCAGATGATTCCAGGCACCAGATGTTGACTGGCCCCAAGCTGTGGTCCCAGGCATCATGGAGCAGGGGCAAGACATTCCCACTATGTCCTCTCTGAATTCCTGATTCACAGAATTCATGTAAGAAAAAACCTGCTTGTTGAACTACTATTTCTTTGATGGCCACAAGAGGGAGACCTTGATCCTTGGGGATCCACAAGTTGCTGAAACCATGCTCATATCCCTTCTTTGTTCCCTGCCTAGAATGGCAATGCATTTTTCATCCTTCCCATAGGGCCTCCTGAGGTCAGATGGCTGAATTAAAGCTTATTTTTGTTTATATCTATTCTTGAGAATGTATGGACTCTTTTAAAATCCCTTCATTTAGAGGAAGAAAAACCTGAATGTTAACTTCACCTCTAGAACTAGAAAATTGGCATGGAGATTGCATATTTGGGCTTGAAGGAAAAAGGAAACCCAATCATTTTAGTTTGTACTTTGGAGTCACTGGATGAAGGTGGAGCAGCTGCCTTCAGCAGCAAGGTCTTAAGGTCTCTAGAAGGTAACTTGATATGCAATTTTGATCTGGCCAATGTGTTCAGTCTCTATGAGGAAAGAAGATCAAACAAACTGCCACATAGAGTTCTGCAGAAACTTTCCTAGGAGAGGCTGGGACTTGTGGTTTCTGGACCACCCATTTGGTGAACACTGTGGAGAACTTGGAGGTAAGGGAAGATGCTGAAAGTCATTTCCAATGACCTCCTGTGGGCTGTTCCTATGAAGTAGTTTTCCCTTTAGTTTTTCTATATTATATAAAATTTATCATCTTAACTATTTTTGAGTGCATTAAATAAATTTTAGTTCTGTGCATTCACATTGTTGTGCAACTATCACCACATCCATCTTTAAAACACTTTTCATATTGTAAAACTGAACCTTTACATACCTATTATACAGAAATTCCCCATTCGCCACTCCTTCTATCCCCTGGCAACTGCTATTCTGAATTTGACTGCTCTAGGTAGCTTATGTAAGTTCAATCATACAATATTTGTCCTTTTGTGACAGGCTTATTTCATTTGGCATAATGTCCTAAAGTTCATCATGTTACATTAATAGCATGTGTCAACATTTTCGTCCTTTTTAAGGCTGAATAATATTCCATTGTAATATATGCCACATTTTGTTTATGTGTTCATCTATTGATGAACATTTGGGTTACTTCCACCTTTCTTTTAGATACTGTAAATAATGGCGCTATAAACATGAATGTACAAATATCTGTTCAAGTCCTTGTTTTCAATTCTTTTGGGTATATACCCAGGAGTAGAAATGCTGGATCATATGGTAATTCTATTTTTAATTTTTTGAGGAACCACCATACTGTTTTTCATAGTGGTCCAATTTTACATTCTCACCAGTTGTGTACAGGGTTCCAATTTCTCCACACCCTTGTCAACACTTATTTTCTGTTTTTTGTTTTGATAATAGTCGCGCTAATGAGCGTGAGGTAGGTCCCTTTAGTTTTTAAAGCTAGCTGCCTTCATGTCTCCTAAGGGATGAGATTGTCATTATGACATCTGTCAATATGGTCTTCATGTAGCTGGCTATTTCTATTATCTCTGTAAGGTTACTAACCGAGAAACAACTGAGAGCTATGTTGTTTGTTTGCTTCCTTAGAACTTTTATCTCCTTCCTTGAGGCAATATGATTGTAATAGCTGAGAGTGTGGATGGACTATGAAGCCAGATACCTGGATTAAATTACTGGCATTGCCATTTATTAAATCTTGGATAAATTATCATGCCTCAGTTTATTTAGCTATAAAATGGAGCAAATAATAGAGTTATTATGAGGAGTAAATAACTAAGTTAATACATAAAAATAACTTAAAGTAGTTTCTGGCACATGGTTGGCACTCAGTAAATGGTAGCAATTGTTACCCCTCCATACCACAGCCTACTGCTTTACCCTTCTAACTACTGTAGAAAATAGTTACTTTTATTATTTACTATTTCACAGGTGCAAAAACTGAAGTTTAGAGAGATTAAGTAATTGGCTAAAGGTGTCACAGCTGGTAAATAGAGGAGCTGAGATTTATTCTCTGGCAATTTGACCCAGAACCTTCTCCTAACCTTTTTTACATCAGTGACTCTTGTTTGACAGAATAAATGACAAGGACAGCATCATCTTGGGGGAGGTAAGACAACTATTAGTAGTAGTAGGCAAGTGGAGAATTGTAAAACATTCCATCAACTTTTCCCATTGTGTCTCTCATCCAATGAATGAAGAGCAGATGTGAAAATTGCTGCCAGCCACTCACTCGTCAGTTGAGAACTGACTTGGCTGTGCTCATTACAAAATTAAGTTTTAGGTCTTGAGGTTTTAACAAGGCATGTGAAATATAGATCTCCACAAGATTCATAAACTTTAATTTAGAAGTGTTTTCAATTCTAATAAAAATCTATTTTTACTTCCAGTAAGATAGCAAAGAAAAAAGTCTCAGGAAAGTTCTGGTTGCCTCAAAGGAAAATTTGATTAGATGATCCTTTGTTTCAGTAACACACAAGAGAAGCTTCTGAATAACTTGTTAAACTGGGATGATGTGCCACTCTTTGATTTAAATTCCCTTACACTTATCACCAGTAATTAACAGAAAAAAAATTTTATTCTAATAATAAGGCTCATTAACAGCTATTTTGACATAAAGTATAACTTGTTTGAGAATAAAATTTATCCAGACACAAGTATTGGTTTTGAAAATGAAAGAAAACATCAAAACGTCCGTGCAACTCTCTGTTAAAAGAAAGATAACTCTAAGGCTCTTCTCATAGATATTTTTGTTACTCAGGCTGGGATAGGGAATGAGCATGATCATTTGCATTTTAATAGTCACAAGGATCATTAAGAAGAAAAACTTCCAAACTATAGTAAAACATGATTGGTTTTCACTCCTTGTTGGCTCTGTAACAAATGAATTCTGTTTGGAATTCATTGTTACTCCATATGGATTGGGATGATGTTTACCTTTGCTGTATCTTTGATGAAATGATTTGTTAAACTAACTTCCTGCAAATAAATAAAGGAGGAAACTGTAAAGCAATTTAATGATTTTTTTGGTCTGCAAATGGTGCTACTAATTCCAAGTCAGCCTTTTTTATCCCTCTTATTACAAGAGGCCATGGGACCTCTCTCCAGGCTCATGGCTCTACCTTTTATCTTCTTACATCTGGGGCATAGGCATCTCCCACTATTATGGACTGAATTGTGTCCTCCAAAATGCATATGTTGAAGCCCTAACCCCCAAGACCTCAAATTGTTACTGTATTTGGAAATAGGGCCTTTAAAGAAGTCATTAAGCTAAAATGTGATCACAAGGGTGGGCCCTAATCCAATATGACTGGTGTCCTTATAAAAAAGAGGGGATTAGGACACAGCAGAAGGAACACCATCTGTGAAGACACAGGGAGCTGATGGCCATCTATGAGCCAAGGAGAGAGGTGCTGGAAGAAACCACCCCTGCTAATACATTGATTTTAGACTTCCAGCCTCCAGGACTGTGAGAAAATAAATTTCTGTTACTTAAACTCACCCAGTCTGTGGCACTTTGTTATGACAGCTCTAGCAAACTAATAACAAGTTTATAAGTAAATTGGGTGTCTTCCCCTGTCCCCTATGTGGAGCGGGCTCCATTTCTGTCGGCACCATCCCTGTCTTTCAAGCTTATCAATGGGAGGAAACTGCTTTGGGGTCAAGCTTCCTTCTCCCTTAAAAGGCCATGTAGTATTGTCCTCAAGCTCAGCTCAGTCTTTAACCACTTCGGTACCAGCGTCAACTATAGTCGTCAGCCACAGATGAACGCGAGCGTCAACTTTAGCCAACAGCCGTGATATGAAGGTGCACAGCTGAGCGCTGACTTTAGTTGACAGCCAAAAGCTTTTACTTTTATCTCTGCAGTTGCAGTGTG
>VBSM01000272.1:70607643-70638025 GCA_008086735.1 Cheirogaleus medius
CACAGCACAAACTATCGTGCGGACTATGAGTGCTGGCTGTGGGCAAGGTTTTGCTGCCAGTGAGCGCAGTACCAAAGTGGTTAAGCTGTCTCTTCAGTTCTTCAGTTTTTCCATTCTTTTTCATTCCAATCGCTATGCCCTGAATAGTTTCACTGTCTTGCAGTCCTTAAACCCTGACACCTGAACCTATCTGCCTCTCCCTCCTCAAGTGAGAGGCCTGTTTATGGCTCTTCATTATCACCTAACATTTTATTTCTGAATGTAAGCTGCTCTGGTCTCCTAATTGGTTTTACTACTTGTATCTTTCCTTCTCTAGCGTCAACTTCATAGAATCATCAAAATAATTTTTCTAAAATACTTATTTTTATACCTTTTCCCATTTAAGGACCTACAATGTATTCTTATTGCATATTAGATAAAATAAAAATGTCTCTTCCCTGTATGTAAAGCACTGCATGACTTGACCCTCCTTTAGTTATTAAATTAGGGTTTTATTTTCACTGGTCCTTGGATAGATGCTCTGATCTAGTCGGGCCATTTCCCTGATCTCAGCTTCCGTCCCTTCCCCGTCCCTTTCCCTTTCCTGTCCCCTACTCTGTCCTCCCAGGACACTTTAACACCCAGTCTCCTTAGAGGAAGAGAGGCTGTTTCTCTTGGCATACGTTCATGCTCCCTCTATCCAAATTCTCTCTTTTTTTAAATACTTATTTATTGCTGATGAATTGGTTTTAGGAATTCTACATTTCTTTAAAAATCACATTCTTCAAAAACAATCTGAAATTAAGTTTCATCCCACAGTGAGCTTCTATGTAAACTTGGAATGCCAGAGCAGGAAGGGAGTTTCCAGCCATTCAGTCTAAACCTCACATCCACTTTATGACTCCCTGTGACGACATCCTTGAGAGATTCATCCTTCCCTCAACTCTGGTATTGAACCAATACTCTATGATGGGCTGTGTATTCAAGGTTGAAAGAACGAGGTGCCTGCACTTAAGAAGCTTAAACTCTAATAGGAAAGGTAGACAAGCGGTTCAGTTACGACACAGAAAAAGTGAAGGGACATAAGAAAGTATTATACAAGGCAGGTTGGTGATATGGGGGAGAAAGTGACTAAATCTAAGGAGGAGGGAAGGTTTAAAGGGGAGGTAATACTTCTGTGTCCTGAAGGTAAGGAGGAGTTTCCCTGGCAGACAAGTCAGAAAATGTATTCCCAGAAGAGGGCAGCATGGAACAGTCTTTTTCTTTCTGAATTTCTCTAGCATGTTTGTGTCCAGTCAGCATCACACCACCCTGCTCTTGGAAATCACTTTCCTGTTTAACAAACATCTTGGTACCCTCCAAGCAGAGGATAATTTTTTTAGGAAAGGGTTATGTTTTCTGTTGCTTTTGTATGCCTCACATAGCTTGGTAGTGTTAGGCAGAAAGGAGGGGCTATTTGTGTTTTAACATAAAGAGATACGATAAATATATATACATTGTAAGTAAGATCTATATTTTGAGTTCTTTATTTGGTCATAATGATTATAGATTTGCCCTGCTTGTTCAGCATTCTGAATTCTAACCATTTATTCCTCCCTGCCTCTATTTCCTCCATCCATCCTTCCATTCAACACTGTATAACAACACAATGGCTATGGTGGGAGTGTCTTTGGCTATGGAATGAAACAGAACTAATTGGGATATATGGGAGTGGAAACTGGTCTTGAGCCCCCAGCCTGATGGTTTAAACAAGTAAGTTAACCAGCCAGCCATGGACCGGTGGTACGTACTTGCTTATTGAATGATTTGAATAATCCCTTTATAATATTTTAGACATGATAAGTTATGATCATTCTGAGATTGCTAAGTCATCATAAAAGAATTCTTTCTTTATCAGTGATGCTTATTAATACCCTTAGGTTCTTCAAACAGGCCTGCTTCTGCCTTGTAGCTCCCCTTACCACTGTCTCCTCTCAAAATATTTGGCTTTAATGTGGCACAGTGAAATAGAAAGAAGTATTAAAAGATTGGTTTCTTATGGGAGAAGGGAGGTCTGTGGTGGTTTTTGCTTTTATGATGGATGTGGCAGATACAACAGCAAATTATCTGCTAATATCTATTCTCCCTTCTTCCATATTAATAGAACCCCTGATTTTTAGCTGGGCATATGGTTACCAGAATAAAGATTCAGTTTCCCATACTTCCTTGCAGCTCATTGTGGTAATATGACTAAATTTGGAGCCATGGGGTGAAAGATCTAAATTTGGTAATATGACTAAATTTGGAGCCATGGAGTGAAAGATCTAAACAGCTTCTGGGTTGAGTCCTTTAGGATAAAAAGCATGCTTTAGTCTTCCTGCTTTGTTCACCTTCCCACTGGATGGAATATGACTGTGATGGTTGATATTCTGGACCATGGAGATGAGGGCAACACCCTTGGGGTAAAAGAGCAACAAGGTGGAAGGAACCTGGGTCCCTGATTGGAGCTATCACATGAGCCCTAGACTGTTTATGCTGGGAGCTCCTATGTCAGAGAGGAATAAATTATCCTGCTTAAGCTATGCTTGTTTTAGGTTTCTATTTCAGCAGCTAACTAATACAATGGGGAATTTAAAAAATCTCGTGTCAGCTGAGTGATATGAATAAGAGGAGAAACACACTTTTAAAGATATTTAATGACTTTTTTTCAAATCAGTACAAAAATTTAAATACAAAAATGATTTGCTATTGACAAGTCTCAAATTTATCATGGAAACTCAAACAAGTTACCAGTCTGTTCACCATTCATTGTGTTCTGTAAAATATTTGAGAACAGTTACCCACTACAGACATTCTTTTCCCCTGTGGGATGTCATACTGCATTAAAACTCTGTTTTTAAATAACAATAATGCCATTTTGGTCCATTTCACATGGAAAAGTTTTAGTTAATTTTAAAGTAAATAGGGATTATAACACTATCCCAAGACTTTAGAACACATGGTTGTTTCATCTGCTTTTACACTAGGGTGTTAACATAATATGCAACACTCAAAAGGGAAACACAGGCATATATAATTATTTAAAACTCTTTTTTAAATTAAGTGGAGTATCATTTAGGTCAGAGATTAGCACCATTGTAGAATACACAGTATTTGGCATAGATTTTGCTCCTCCTCCATCTAAAAGTTAGAAGCCTATGCCTGATAATACACATACACACACACACATTTATAGGCAATTGAGTAACAACCAATAAATAAGTTGGAAGATATCTTGAAAAGTGAAATTTGGTTTTAACTAAAGAGATAATTTCTCTCATGCTTGGTGGGAATTAAAAGCCCATACATGTACAGATAAATACAATTTTACAAATCACCTGATCTGACTTTCTTTCAAGCCATTTCAATGCAGCTATTTAGCAGAAGGAGCCCAGCGGGTCCACGTTGCTCCCCTAGTCATCAGCCAAAAACCACCATCCTCAAGACCAACACAGAGGATATTTGGCCACATAAATACTGTCCGCTCTGAAAACAAAGGTTGGATAGGACCTCTTTTTGATGGGAAAAGTGTTTTATATAGTTATCAGTGAATAAGAAACCCTGTGGTAATGAACTAATTTCTCATCTTAAAAATTGAGAAAAAAATGGTGCTTGTAGACTACATAGGGAAAGGAGATATTGAGCCAGGAGAAGATATGTTTTGTGATGGTAAAATGATTCAGATTTGACAAAGACATATTTCCATGTGCTTTTATACCATATTTATGTATTTTTCCATCTATATCTATCCCCTCAACTCCTCGTTCTTTTAATTTTGAGAAAAAGATATAAGATTTCACCACCCTAACCCCACATCATTGCCTCAAGTGGCTAATTGTGTCAGCAGCAGGCTAATGGCAGACTTGAAATAGTTTTTCTGTGTTTTGAAACAGATTGGAATGCCTAAAGCAGTTAGTATGTGCCTAAGTGAAAACCTGGAAAAATATTTATTTCTCCTTTTCTAAGTTGTATTGGTCCTTGACTTGTGACATTGAGAGCATGGGCTGTTTTTGCTATTGGACATTTTAGATAGCTCTTGTGTAGGTTGCTTCTAAAGAAACAGTTCTTTTCCTACAATTTTAGTACCTACACCGGGAAGCAGCATAGCTGTTTTTAAATTTCAAACTTCAAAATTATTTTTCTGAAAAATAATTGCAGAACTATTTTTTCGAATAAAAATTAATTTTCCTATGGGTAACTTAAAATTTGTACCGCTATAATATGCTAAAATTTAAAAAAGGCAAAAAAAATTAGTTTTTCTATATAATTCTGAAACTTCCTCCTCTTTTCCCCCAATAAAGAATGGCTAGGATTTTGTAAATTGACTTTGGAACCTCAGGACACATCAGTTTGCGTACATACTACAAAGAGAATTTTCTGAAAAATTCACAGCTACTAAAAAATACTGATATCTTTTTGAAACCTCACTGTGGTTGTTTGTGTGTGTAGGCAAAGGAGGGAAATGTTTAATGCATGTAAACACAATTGATAACTGCTATTAAAAATATTCCACAAAACTGGAGATTTATTGGAGGAAGGGTTTTTTTTTTTCCTTGTCACTTCCAGGTGTGTATATTAGATGGACCATAGTGAAAATTGCATGGAGGGAAGAAAAAAGAAAAAGAAGTCCCAGGAGAAAACAGGATAGAAATGCTTGAAGAACAAATGAGTTAATTACTGCTCATGTCTCCCAGCTGGTTTGTTAGTGCCTCGTGGAGCACTGTCTAATGCTCCACAAAAGTGTCTCACCCAGTGCTAGGTACAGAGAAGACACTGAATAAATAGAAGATAGTTGATTTGTTCACCTGTTCTTTTAGAGACACCAGACACGCAATTCTGACTAGGACTCCTGTTGCTAAAAGACACAGCCTCTGACATGAATGAAATAAACCTTCGACTAAAGTATTACTGTGGTCCCATGGCCCCCTCCCACTGGGGCTGTGACACTGCAGACCCCTCCCCACCACATTCCATGGCAAAGTATCTGCACAAACATAGAGGAAATTATGCAAGTAAATACGGTATGTAATTGTTATCGTTGACATTTCTTTAACGCATATTTATAAATATTTTAAAGTAAACAATATGAGTGACTTTCATTAGCTATGATCTTTCATACTGAAATATTTTGACTGATCTGAATAAGCAGGTTATTGTGGAAGCATATAACATACAACAGCTAATATGATTCCAGTGGGTACAGAACAAGTGTCAGTACTTGATACATAAATCTATCCCATCATTTTTCAATTACAAGCTGCTGTGCAGTGTATTAAACATGCATCTTAGTTTTTATTTGTACATGATGGTCCAAATTTTCACTTAAATATAACTTTCCAACTATATAAGTGTTTTGAAGCAAGTATGTTTTTCATTTGGATTTTTTGGTGCATCATTTTCTTTTCTTCTATTAAATCTCTCTCTTTTTTCTTTTTTTACATGGGATACAATAAATATCCTGAAAAGGAGGAGTGCACGTACTGCCCAGCATACAGTCCCGCAGCCTGTTCTGAGGGCATCTGGAGGAACACCCGGTCCCCGGGCCTGAGCAGCAGCACCGCACTCCCAGATGCCTGGTCCAGGAAGCCCTTTTTGTACTCGTCGTATGTGTACATCATGGGCTCATTGTTCTTGAACAGAGCAACCCACACGTTGCCCCCCTTGCAGTGAACGTGGTATGCAAAGTAGTAGACACCAGGGACCTCACAGGTGAAGATGCCCGTCTGCGGGTTGTAGTTCTGTCTTCCGTTATAGAGCAGTTTGTCAAACTTCACCGGGGCCCCCACCGGTGGGAAAGGTGCGGTGAGCTCAGCGGTAAATGCAGGCATCTCGTAGGCTGGCCCTCCATTCTTGCCTTTCTTAGCCCCGTAGGCATGGGGGGGTTTCACGCCATCAATTCCCAGCCCCATATCTGGCAGATACTCTCCATGGGGTGGTGGTGTAGGGGGCATCACAGCTGGGGGTCCTGGGGGTCCCGGAGGGCCTGGGGGCCCTGGAAGGCCAGGCTGGCCTTGAGGGCCAAGGGCACCAGGCTTCCCTGGTGGGCCATGAAGTCCTGCCACTCCAGGCTTCCCTACACCAGGGAACCCAGGGGGCCCGGGAAGGCCTGGTTCTCCTTTGGGGCCTGGAATCCCAGGTGGTCCAATGGGGCCACTAGGGCCTGCAATCCCTGGGATACCTGGAGGGCCCTGTAAACCCTGATCCCCTGGGATTCCTGGTTCTCCCTTTGGTCCAAGAAGCCCTGGAACACCAGGGAGCCCTGGCAAACCTTTGAGCCCACCTTCCCCTTTGGGCCCTATGGGACCAGGCAAACCCCTCATGCCAGGAGGTCCTACTTCACCAAGGAAACCTGGCTTTCCCGGGAAGCCTTGAAGCCCTGGCTCACCTTTGGGACCTGGTGGCCCCTGTGGCCCCAAAACCCCACCTTCTCCCTTGGGTCCAGGAAAACCAATAGCACCGGGAGGACCCATAGGACCTGGGATTCCAGGCAGGCCTGGCTCTCCTGGGGGACCCCCCACTCCAGGAGCACCTGCTGGTCCTTTCTCCCCTCTTGGTCCAATAGCCCCAGGAAGACCCCCTATGCCTCGGTCACCTTTAGGTCCTGGGAAGCCTGGCTTCCCGATCCCTGGAAGGCCTGGGGGTCCTGGCAGCCCTGGCAGTCCTTGCTCTCCTTTGCCACCTGGAAATCCTGGCTGGCCAGGGATCCCATCCTGCCCTGGCTTTCCAACTCCAGGTATCCCAGGAGGTCCTTGAACCCCTGGTATACCAATGGGACCTTGTGGCCCAGGTTCTCCTGGAGGCCCTGGCTTTCCCAGGGGACCCTGGGGGCCAGGGAAGCCTGTCACTCCGGGTTTGCCCACTCCTGGCAGTCCAACAGGGCCAGGAGGGCCGTGCATCCCTGGAGGACCCTTCAGACCTGGCAAACCTGGCATCCCAAAGCCCTTCTCTCCTTTAGGACCCTGAAGGCCTGGAGGTCCTGGTGGTCCTTTGGGTCCTCGATCACCCTTTGCTCCTGGTTGTCCTGGTAACCCTGGTCCACCTGGCTTCCCAATGCCAGGAAGTCCATGAGGCCCCGGAGGTCCTTGGGGTCCTGGGATCCCCATAGGCCCAACCTCCCCTTTAGGTCCAATTTCACCTTTTGCCCCAGGCATTCCCATGGCTCCTGGCTTCCCTGGCATTCCAGGCATACCTGGCTTTCCAACTCCTGGATATCCCTGTGGCCCTGGTTTTCCTTTGATTCCAGGTATCCCATGCCCTGGTAAACCAGGGGGCCCAGGTGGTCCTCTTGGGCCAGGCTCTCCACGGGGACCTTGTTCCCCTCGTAAACTGGCTAATGGTATTTCTACTGGGAAAGAAGGGGAGGGAGAGAAAAAGAGAGAGAGAGAGAGAGAGAGAGAGAGAGATTGGTTAATACTGTTTATCCTTCACATCAATGAACTAATGACACCATATTTAGTTCTGACACATTTGCCTATTACTTATCAATAGGAAAGACTAGGACTAATTTGCTCATCTTCCAGGATTTAAAGAAAATCAAGCTGATAATTTCTCTGGGGTATGTGAAGTATTATTTTGAGAACTGACATGTGCAGCTGCTTGTATCAGCATTGGTTAAAGAAAAAAGCTAAAAAGTAACAAAAATCATTTTTCCAAGTACAAAACTTGGAGATATTGTGGTGTGTTCATTTTAGTGAATTTGGAAAATTCAAAGATATGTAAACAAAAATCAAAGTTTCCTATAAGCTCTGTACTCAGAGATAACCACTTGACATTTATATGTATTTTCAACTCATTTGTTCTAGGGGAAGTATGTGTGTGTGTATGTATTTTAAACAATGTTGGAATCATCGACTTTTATTTTTTCTATTTTTTTTCTACTTAAAGTTATACTGTATTTTTCCATGACCTTTATTTGTTTTTATTTTATTTAAAAAATATTTTTATTGTAAACTGACAAATTATAGTTGTATGTTATTTATGGGGTACACAGTGATGTTAAGATTTATGAATACAATGTGGAATAATTAAATCAAGCTAAACATTTCCATCACCTCAAATACATACCATTTTTTTGTGGTGAGAACATTTGAAATTTACTCTTAGCAGTTTTGAAATGTACAAGACATTATTATTAACTATATTTACCATGCTGTGCAATAGATCTCCAAAAAACAACTTATTTTTCCTGTCTAACTGAGGCTTTGTACCTATTGACCATCATCTCCCCATTCTCTCTTGCCCCACCTCAACCTCTGGTAACCACTATTATCCTCTGTGCTCCTATGAGTTTGATTGTTTTGGATCCCACATATTAGTGAGAACATGCTGTATTTGTTTTTTGGTGCCTAGCTGATTTTTTAAATATAATAATTTATAGCTAAATAGTATTACCTTTTGTACTGAAATATGATATGATGTGGATGATGAAAGTCATTATTATGTGGACTCAGGAAAGAATAGAAGTATTTTATATCTGGTTGAATAACATCTTTTCACATTTGTCCTTTAGAGTCAATAGATTTGCTTAATTTCTTTAATGTTCTGTAGGATTTCCTAAGCCTCAAGTATTCATTCTTTAATTTAACAAATTATTTCTGATAGGCAAATCTGGTTTTTCAATAGGAGAGGTGAAATAAGATATTTTAGAATGCTAAGCAGCATGGATAAGGAAGAGAGCTTGATTTAGGAGCAGGAAGTTCTGCTTATCTTTCTGGCCTTGGCATGAGGTCATGACTTGGTCCCTCAAGCCATCAGAATCTCTGCTTGCCTATCTGTACAGCATGAATACAGCCAGCCACTCTAGAAGGTTAGAGAATAGATGTGAAAGGTTTCTTGAATTGTTATTGAAATACAAAACACATGCTGTTACAATGATTATGCTATGCCTTGCAAATAAACACAACTCTGGCTCTCCCATGCTGCTGGGACTAATGGATTACATGAAGAAATGAAATGTATGGTCCCAATATTTTATTTTAATCATCAGTAACATCACTGAGTTTTTGTACCATTGTACTTTTCACTGAGCTGTGAAGGAACAAAATAGAAACAGAGAATTCATATTCTTTTTAAATACGAGTACCCACCTGAGTGAGTACTGTATAAGAACTACCAAAGGCCAGGCAAGCCACTCAAGAAAGGAAGGAAAACAAATGGCAGAGATAATCTAAACAGAACACTAGCTCCTACAGAAAAGAAAATTGGAGAATGTTTCTCTTATCATAATAGATATGATTATAGTACTATTAAGGCATATTATTTCTAAGCAGTGAATTGTGTAGTTACTGTATCAAGGGAGTGTCTGGGGAAGGGTCACATCTTATTTGTCAGAAATCCCTGGTGTCTAGCACAGTGCCTAGAACATACTATATCCTTACTGAGGATTTTTTGAGCAACCAGTTGTAGCAACTCAAAGTTCCTATGGTGCTTTAGCATTTACTCAGCACTTTACTTACCTTTTATGTCATTGATTCTCTAAACAATCTCATTTTACAGATAAGGAAAAATAGGCTTAGAGAGGTGAAATAACTAGGTCTCTCTCATTTCCGGCATCCAGGCATCCGAGGGCTCTTAATGCCAAATCTGGTAGTTCTCCAGAGGTGGAGCTTCCTAGTGGGAATGGCCTCCACTTCCTCAAAAGTAATTGCTATTCTGATGCAGATTTTTTCCTACAAATGCTAGGTTTCTGAGAACTCTAGATAAACCAACTAAATGTATAATTAAGTGTCTATCACAGTGAGGGGCATTTTATAGGTGCTGAATGACTAATAAATATGCCTAGAAGGTAATGGGAGAGATTTTCAGGTATCATCCCTAGATGCATTGTGCATTCTTAGTTTCCTTCTATTGATCTATTGATTGACATGTGAAGTTTAATTATAGCGGTATCAAAAACACTTGCATTTATACAATACCTAGTTTGCAAAATGTTTTCATGTGACTTTTCTTTTAACACAGCAGGTTCTTATGACATTGTTCTCCTAGTTCAGAACACTGACTTGTCACTTCTCTTTTTTTTTTTTTTTTTTCACTGCTTTATCTCTCCAGTATCTGGTCCAGAGCCTGACACAAAATAGGCACACATTAGATAGTTGTTGAATGTTTTAATAAAGAAATAATAAGGGGATTGACTATTTGTGGTTAAGTATGCTGTGTTTCATTTGATGCTTGTTAGAATAATAAAGCAAAACAAAATGGAAATTTTATCTTTTTTTTTAAGACTTGAACTTTTCAAGAATGGGGTTTAGAACTCAGTAAGCATTTAATAAATGTCAAAAGCAAAAAAAAGTTTCTAAAATTTAGCTTTCCCCCAGATCCCACAATTTAGGAGTTTGGAAAGCTGCTGTGTAATAACAACGTGGGAATATGATGTTACCTTTGCCTTTCTTGGGTACTGCTTCCTTGCCCATTCGTGGCACAGGTTGAATTTCCTTCATATACTGGGGTAAGTGTGGATACTCTTTGCCATACTGCAAGTGAGGCAGCTCTTTGCCCATGGCAAGGCCATCTTTGCCCATAGGCATGTGAGGTACTTGCTGACCCAGGGGCTGGTATTGCGGAATTTGCGGTGGCATCTGAGGAGGAATTTGAGGTGGCAGGGGCTTGATCCCATAGTAGGCACCAGCCTGAATGAGCCTGATGGAGCTTAAGGAAATGGTAAGCAGCACTCCCAGCAGTTGCAGAGGGCCAGGCAGCACAGCCATCACCTGTGGAAGGAAGGGATGCACCAACATGGTGAAAACCTGTGGGCCAAGTGACTTCATTTAGAGACAGAAGGGGAAAAAAATGGGAAACACAGTCTTTATAACCAGAATTTCATGGTAGAAGGCAAATGAAAAGGAAGATGCTACCTTTCTATAGAAAACAACCAATCAAAAATCTAACAAACAAAAATCAAAGCATAGGATCCATCAAATAAAGGCACTTGGTGGGAACATACACTATGGGCGAGATTGCTAGTTCTCTCTAAATATCATTTCTGCCCTTCCTCTATAGTACTGGAACTCCTGATTTTCAGCTGGGAACAGAGCAGCCCAGAATGAAGTCATTTCAGTCAGGCAGGACTTGTGACAAAGTTCTGGCCAATTGTATGTATTAATAGATGTAATGGGAGCGCCTTCCAGGAAGAATCCTGAAAGGGAGTTGGCATGTCCTCTCCTTCCTCCTTCCTGCTGGCTGGAATGCTGACATGTTGCCTGGAAATGGAGCAGACACTTTGGACCATGAGGTGAAAGCTGGTCACTGAGGATGGTGGAGCAACAAGCTAGAAGAGACCTCAGCCCTGGTTAAAAATGGAGGTGCCATTCCCATCCTTAAATCTGGAAATTGTTTATCAAAGAGAGAGAAGTAAAGTTTTCTGTCTTTAAGCCACTGTTATTTTGGGTGTTCCATATTTGCACGAACACTAATCCTAACAGAATGGATTCCGATAAAAGAAGGCAAACCTGGTGGCAAGTTAGGCTTTGTTAATAAGTGCCAAAATTTCTATTCTAAAAGGAAATAGTAAATAATTTATAGGCTGTATGCTGGCACAGAGATTTTTTTTATCTGCCAGATGTCTTCTGACTGCTTTGATGTAGTCACAAATGCATGTAAAGGGCAAGCAACAACAAAAACTGCAGAAGTCTTCTGAATCAGAGAGAAAGTGCTTTATGTGACAGTATCAAAATGTCATTTAGAAAATCGCTATCATCATTATGCACATTTCTTTCTTCTATTTAAATACTATGAAGTCATTAGTTTAGAATTTGGCTAATTGGACCTGGAGTCCATTAAAGTCTATCTTTGTACTTTTATGAAAGAAAGGAGTTTAAAAAGCAAATTAGTTGTATAAATAAGATAAGGGGAGATGTTTAATTATTGACAAGAATAAACTGTTTATAAGTTCTTTAATAACACTTTTTGCAAACTGGCACTTAATGAAATAAATATAAATGGGGTATTTCTGTTTATAAAAACCAGCTTGAAGAGACCTCTGGAAACGCCCTGAAGACCAAACACCAGGGAAATGCAGTGTCGGCAAAGGCACACTAGAGGGCAGGTGTGGTACACACCTAAGTCTCTTCAGTCTGTGCCCTTCCCCCGTCTCGTACTAACGCTGGACAGATACCCACTATACTCTCACACCTTGTCAAAGGATTCAATGAAAATCTGAGTCCTAAATGGAGTAGATCATCATAATGCTGAAGAGAAAGAGAGAGAAGTGGCCTATTTCTCACAATTTTTAATGTAAGTATCTTCTGGAAAACTCTGAAAAACCCTTTGTCTATAAATAATTTAATTTCCATCTTCATGGGAGTTTGTTTTCTTTGCTTCTGCCTTACTTAATTCTGGATCATAGTTTTCCACTTCTTTGAAAATGTGCATTGACTCTGCAATATCCTATTCAAGAGTAAAGCCAAGAGTGTAAACAGGCTACAGAAGGATTGGTTAATAAAAAGCACCTAACAAAATATTTAATATGAATCCCTACCACAAAATTCTCTGCTTTACAATTTTGTTAAATATACTAACGAATCTTTTATTTTTTTACCTTTGGGGGAAAAATGAAGAAACATTTGTTAGCAAGGTTTTTATAAAATTTTCTCCATTTCATAAATCAAAGTACTCTCAAGAACTGTTTATTTCAAATGTACTCTTAATAATATATATATTGATAAAATGGGAGAAATAGCTGTCCTATGAATAATTGTTATAAACCATTTGGATAGAGCCACGAAATTAATGTTGATTTATACTTATTAATAGGCAAATTTATTTTAGGCGGCAAAAGAACATCTGCCATAAACACTGAACAGTAATTTATTGAATTCTTACTGGAAACAATGCTAGGCCCACCCAGGGATTACAAAGATGAATATAATGTGGACAATTGGTCATACCATCAAGAAACTTATATTCTGTTGGTACCTGTGACAGATGTGTAAACTATTAATAACAAAGACATCCAGCAAAAAGTAAATTTTTCTCCTATGTCTGTTCTCTAGTATCTAAAACTCTTTCTGTTTGAAGCAACAACTTATCTCATTTCCTCCCATATTTTTGATATATTCAATGAATATGTACATAGAATATACATGTAATATGTAATATATATTTATTTACAACATAAACATAAATAGCATACTATGCACACTTCTATTTCTTCTTGAGTTTTTTTTTCCAAAGATCAATACTTACTTGTTGCCTGGTTATATATATCTAAGCAAATCCCTTTAAGTTCTTCATTTGTTAAAAATAAGACTTGAATGTTATCTTAATTCCTATCAAGTTCTAACATTCAACATCACTAAAGCAGTCACTAGAAAGCTGAAAGTGTTAATCCATACCAGAGATATGAAGTAACACTTGGTAATGTATAAGCTGGGACTTAATTCTACCTTTGGAGATGAATGAATTTAATTATTGAACCCTAGACTTGTGATGATGTCTTTAATAAAAAGCTAGCATGCTTGGCCCTTCACCCTTTCATCAATTCAGTGGATGTGTTGGATTATACTTAATAATCTTTAAACCAGGACAATCTCAGGAAATACTGGAAAACTGGAAAGAGATGAAATGCCTGGAAAAAGACCATTTGAATACCGAAGACCCACTGGGATCCTGCTTTACTACAATTATTTCCTCTCACAGCTTGGCCTTTCTCTCCCTAAAACCACCTCCTTAGGTCTGCCACTTGCCATTTCTTTGGCTCTTTATTTAAATAAACTTTGTTCAATTTTAACTTGAATACTTATGTAGGGGGCCCTGGTGAGAATTTACTGCTTGACTTATTCCTACTAATTTCTCTTTTGTCCCTGAGGATATCTTTGGTGGTCATAGTGGTGTGGTGGTTCTCCCAAATCACTCAAAAGAACATCAGATTTGTGTAATATTATACAAACACCTGGTGGGGAAGAAAGAGCCTTGGAATTCCTGCTGGGAAGCAATGGTGATAGTGGATTTTCTTGCCTGTCTTCTTTTTCTGACAATGTGGAACACAGTAATATTGTGAGTTCTACTTGATGTTGCCTTTGATTTCTATTTCTTTGACAATGGATGTGTGTGTCTGTGTGTACATGAACATGAGCATACCTACTGTGTGTAGGCACTGAATCCTTGCCAGCCTGGATGGCTTAGTGGTGGGTGTCATGTCATATGAGAAAAACACTGTAGAAGGTAAAGACTTGTGTTTGAGTTTTGGCTTTTCCATTCTCCATACCTATGACCTTAGGCAAGTCCCTTATCTTCACTAAGCCTCAGTTCCCTCATCTATAAAATAGAAATTATAATCTCTGCCTATCCCTCAGAGCTGTTCAAGGATGTAAATGATAATATGAATTCTTTGTAAGCTGAAAAACGCTATTCAAATTTCAGGTATTTTTAGTGGAGTGTGACCAAAACCAACAAAATGTCATAGACTTTCAGAGAAGGATACTAGCCAAAGTAAATGTGAGGTTAACAGCAATAATGATAAACCTAACATGAATAATACAATAATGGCCATTAAAATGTACTTGTTAAAAATGGTGAAAAAGAACAGCTGGACCAAGGCAGTCATTCATTCTGGTGTCAGAGCCTCCAATCCTAACATTTTAAATACTCCTAAATGGTTCCTTATATTTGGGCAGGGCTGCAGAGAGTTTCAGTTTCATCACGTGACCTGTAATGTATATAACAGAATAATATGTCATATATTATTTTAGACACTTCTCAGCATTGTAGTCATACATTTATCCTCCCGAGATTTTGGCTTGCTCTGCAAAAGAAAGTTTAAATATTTGCCCTAAATCCAATTTCCCCTTTCACATAGGGCTGACACAGCATGTCTGTGTGTTTGTACGTGTGAACATATGTGTCTACATTCTGTGTGGTGTGCTGGTCTGCTCCTGGGCTGGTCCTCTGTGCCCCCTGCTTGTCCTTTGCACAGGATTTGTATTTTCTCAAGAGCCTCAGATTTGCCACCCATAAAGCAAGGGAAAGTCAGGTAGAATTCTCTTCCAGTGTTCACTGGAATTGCCTTCCTAGCTTTTCCATGCCTCTCAAAGAAAAGTCTCTTTTGATTGCATTTCTCAGGGCAATTCATTAGATGTAGATGCTTACTGAACAGCTACAAATTGTTAGGAAATGTTCTGGGTACTGGAGATACTGTGGTGAATTAGAGAGCTGAAGTCTTATATTATTGAACTCACATTCCAGTGTGGGGAGACAGGTGATAAACAAGTTAAAAATGAATTTTATAATTTCAGATTGGAGTGCTAGGAAGGAAAAAAGTAGTTGTCTTAGTCCATTAAGACTGCTATAATGAATGGTATCTCAGACTGAGTGGTTTATAAACAATAGAAATTTATTTGTCATGGTTCTTGAGGCTGGCAAATCCAAGATTAAAAAGCAGTTGGGGTGTTTGGTGAAGGCGCCTTTCTGGGTTCGTAGACAACACCTTTTTGCTGTGTCCCTGCATGGTGGAAGGGGCAAGAGAGCTCTCTGGGGTCTCTTTTATAACAGTACCGATACCATTCATGAGGGCTCTGCCCTAGACCCCACCTCCTAATACCATTGCATTTGGGATTAGGAGTTCAACATATGAATTTTTGGGGAGACAGAAACATTCAGTGTATAGAAGCAGGGTAAAGGGCTCAAGAATGGCTGGGAGTGGAAGAAACTGTTTTGGAAAGATTGAAAGGGGGAGACATTGCTGAGGAAGAACATTCTGGATAGAGATGTGATGGTTGAGAGGTTCATTTTCTCTCTCCTAATACGCCATATGGAGGAAAAAGAATCCTATTTATGACGATTGTAGTTGTAGATACTTTTCACTAACATAAACCCCTGTTTCAAAAGTATGTTCCTCATCTATGCCTGTCCTCTTCATTTTGACTTATTTACTATGTTCTTTTTTCCTGGGGGGTAATTAATATCTTTTTATCCTTCTCTGAATTTCAGCCCTACTGTATTAGTTTACTAGGACTGCCATAACAAAATACCTCAGACTGGGTGGCTCAACAGAAATTTATTTTCTCACAGTTCTGAAGACTTAGAAGTCCAAGATCAAGGTGTCAGCAGCGTTGTTTTCTTCTGAGGCCTCTTTCCTTGGCTTGCAAGTGGCTGTCACCTCCCTGTGTCTTCACGTGGTTTCCCCTCTGTGTCCTAATCTCCTCTTATTGTGTACCAGTCACGTTGGTCAGCCCAGTGACCTCATTTTAACTTAATTTCCTCTTTAAAGGCCCTATCTTCAAATACAGTTCCATTCTGAGGTACTGGGTGTTAGGACTTCAGCATATGCATTTTGGGGGTCATAGCTCAGTCCATAACACCTACCTTCCTCTAGACTAACTCAATTTCTGCCTCTTCTGTGAAGCCTTCCCTACTTTCTCAGTCATCATTGTTCTCCTAGTCCTATTAAAAGTTTAACACAAAGTTGAATAAAATTGTAACCAAGATTGTTTTTTCCCATTGGTTTTTTGTTAGCCTCACTCCGTTTAGAATTCTGCCTATGACAGTTGTTAACAGAAAGCCCGCATATTTTCTACTTGAATGTTAATAATGATGGGAACATTTGTAAGGCAAAACTTTTTTGCTTTTTTAATTATCCCAACAACTTTTAGGAAAGACTTACCTTTTTTTTCATTTTAGTAGTTTTTAATTAAAGATATATATAAGAGAACTTTATTTCTGCATCTTCTCAGTTGTTTTTTATTTGTATTTGCCCTTTTCCTTTCATACTTGGTGAGATTTGGCTTTCTGTTCAAAGGTCTTTTTGTGGTCCTTGTCCAGCTTTAGCCTGGTGATAACCAGCTTGCTGGGGTGAGTGCCCACATGGACAGTTGTGCCATTAGCCTTTTCTTGCTGCACTCGTTCAATGTAGATGACATACTTCTTCCTGTAAATCTGGACTACTTTGCCAATGTGCTGACCTTTATAGTATCCTCACACAACCTGCATTTCATCATCCTTTTGGATGGGCATGAATTGCTTGTGTCACAGCTCTTTGGAAAGAGGGGAAGACATGATCTTCCTGTGAATGTAGGAAGGTGCCTTGAAATGCCTTTGTGGTTCCTGCTTCAGTCAAAAGTCACAAAGGGATTAAACTTCATTTCGGCCACTGCTGCTTTAGCAATGGTCACAAAAGGGAAGAGTGGCTTACCTTTTTTGATTCATATGTAGAGGTGCACCTGTAGCTTACTACTAGTGGCTGGGGGGCATGTTGAGAAAACTTATCCCAAAATTGACTATAAGACAAAAGGTGATCACATGACCTTTTATTGTCACATTAGGAGCATTTTCAAATAAGCCCACTTTAGGGTCATCTGATCAGGGATATGTACCTTTGTTGTATAATCAATTAGTATTACAGATATGAGCAACTCTATAAACTGTGTTGATTAATCCCTCTCATGCTATGGTTTTATTGCCCTTTAAAATATTAACTAGTTTTATATTTAACTCAGTATTATCTCAACATTCTTTTTTATCTACTGGAAAAAAGTCCTAGGTACTATACAGCTGTGGTCCCCAATCCCTGGGCCACAGACCGATGCTGGTCTGTGGCCTGTTAAGAACCAGACCACACAGCAGAAGGTGAGTAGCAGGCAAGCAAATTGAAGCTTCATCTGTATTTACAACTGTTCCCCATCGCTTGCATTACTGCCTGAGCTCTGCCTACTGTCAGATCAGTGGTGGCTTTAGATTCTCATAGGAATTCTAAGCCTACTGTAAACTGTGCATGTGAGGGATCTAGATTGCATGCTCCATATCAGAATCTAATGCCTGATGATCTGAGGTCGAGCTGAGGTGGTGATGCTAACACTGGGGAGTAACTGCAAATACAGATTATCATTAGCAGAGAGGTTTGACTGCATAATAAATGTAAATGAGCTTGAGTCATCCTAAAATCATCCCCCCTGTAGTCTGTGGAAAAATTATCTGCCATGAAACCAGTCCCTGGTGCCAAAAAGGTTGGGGACCACTGCATACAGTCATGCACTGCATCACAATGTTTCAGTCAACCAAGGACTGCATTTATGACGATGGTCCCAAAATGGAGCTGAAAAATTCCTATTGCCTAGTGATGTCTTAGCCATCATAATCTCTGTGGTACAACACGTTACCTTTTTTTCTATGTTTAGATACACAAATACTTACCATTGTGTTACAATTGCCTACAGTATTTAGTGCAATAATGTACTGTACAGGTTTATACCCTAGAAGCAATAGACTATCCCATATATCCTAGCTGTGTGGCAGGTGACACCATCTAGGTTTGTGTAAATACACTCTATGATGCTTGCACAATGACAAAATCCCCTAACGATGCATTTCTTAGAACGTATCCCTTTTGTTAAGTGATGCGTGACTATGCTTCAAATACGTTATATTATTAATCCCTCCATTTTTTAGGTCCTTTTCTTGACATTTACTTTTTTAATTGATGATATCCCTAATTCTGTATTTATATGGTATGATTATTTTACTGAAATTCAAGAACTATATACTTATACCTATTACATTCCAAGTCAGAAATTGGAAATTCTTATTTAATTACTTTTAGGAGCCACTATCCAACATATTAGCTAACAAGGTCTACTTTGTTTTACAAGGTACAGATCTAATTTTATTGTCAATTTTCTCCATCTTGTCCTTCAAATTGCAAGGCCTTCTTTTTGGTTCAAATAATTATTCCATTACATAGGACAAGATCTTGAACTAAATTCCTTACTCTTTGCTTTTTGGACTAGGGATACAAGCCTAAAGTATTCATGAAGTCAGAAAGCCACAGGTGAGGTAAATGCTGAGACGGAGCCCACGTGAATAAGCCTATCAGTGCTTGTCAATCAAGCCAGTGGAGGCAGTGGGCAAGAACATCCAATAAATGTTTGTTACTTTTGGTTGATCTGCCCATTTGCACCTATCAAGACTGATATAAATAAAAAACTGAGCCTAAATTGTATGGTTCACCAATGAATCCTGAATTCTGCTGTAATTAATACCATCCAACCATTCCACCTACTAGCTATAGGCAGAGCACGACCTCACGACTTACAGAACATGAGAGTCAATTAGGTTGTGCCCCCAGCTCTAGAAATGGGCCACACACATAACCCCCCTGAAATGAATGGCCAACCACCACATTCCAAACATTCTCCAGAGGAAGAGATTTCACAACATTCCCTTGTAACCAATTGCAGGATTTCACGTTAGATTTCCTAGTATCTAATCTAATCTGAATCTCTTCTGCTGAACATTAAGCTCATTGCCCTTTTCCCATTCTCCAAGGAGGTGGGAAACATCTGGAGCATATTTTTCTTAAAATAATAGCTCACATATTTGAAGCCTGCAATTAACTTCTTTTGTTTCCCTAACTGGAATACTGTCAGCTGCTAAATAGTTTATAAAACACTTGAGAGAACCCCTAAAAGAAAATTCTAAAGTGAATTTTTTCTCTTCCTATAATATGAAAACACTGTTCTGAGAGCATAGAGTACTTAAGTTCTAGTTCTGACCTAAGTAAGTCACCTAAACTGACTGGGCATCAGTTCCCTCATTTACAGAATGAGGACATTGACTAGATGATTTCAAAGTCTCTTCCAGTTCTAAAGTTTTCTGGTAACTGTGGACATAAAGAACATGCCCGCATTTCACAGATAAATGATTTTATGAGTTTAGGTGCTCCAGTCTTTGTATGTCAGGAAGTTAGATCCATCTCATACTTCCAGTTGCTTTTCAATATTTCACTCTCCCTTCTTAACAGTTGGAGATGGAACAAGGAGAGTTTATACAACCCCCCTGCAAATATTCCTCTGGTAAAATAAGCCATGCTTGACCAGAAACCAAAGGAAGAACCTAAATAAGAAACAAGGTTTAGGAAAAACAACAATAAAAAAATGATGTGCAGCTTTTTTTTTTTGACCACATTCAAAGGTTAAATAAAAATGTGAAGCTTATGGAGAAATCTTTAAAAAGTGACCATAAATGACAAAAACTTCCTACAATGTGTGTACTCAAAAATTTTTGCAGACAGCCAGCAAGTCTTGACATATGAATACAAAAAAAAAGGCATCTTGCAAAGAGGAAATGGGTAGTAAATAGGTGTGGTATAGTCATGTTTCAGGAGCTACAACAATTTCCATTTTGTAAGATAAACTGAAGATCTAAAATCTAGAGGCAGCTCTATAGTAAAGCAGTTGACTGTGAAGGCTTAGCGAGAATAAAGGTCTCGCTGTTTCATGAGCCTAGTGATACACAGCAAGGTAAATTCTTTCTTGGTGTAGCTTGAGGACTATAGGACACTCTGCTGTTTATGTGAGCATCTTTCTGCCTTCTCCGCACTAGTACAGTTTGTGTAAACAGCACAATGTGAAATAATGGTGTTTTCAGGCCTTTACAAGGGAGAGGTGTGGGGAAATTTCATATAAAAATGTGATCCATTAAACTGGACATAATAAAAATATTTATTTAGAGCAAACAACTAAAATGTGTTATGTGAAGTATTGTGTAAATTTCATAGAACATTTGTTCACCACAAGTGCTTTTATTTCATCTTGAACTCTTGTTCAGACCAATACAATTCCACGTGAATTTCAACTAAACAGAACTGAGCAACATCCTTGTCATATGCATAGTTAAAACTTGTGATTAAAGTGGTCCTTTATAAACAACATAGATGAATTGAATAAAGTAAAATGATAAACAGGCTCATTCTGAAAGTATCTAAGGTCATAGAAACTAGAAAGTTTAAATCACTTTAGGCAGATAACTTGTTTCCTGAATGACCTTCATCTGGGTCTTGAACTTTGAGGAGTTAGGAGTCCTGGGACAGCCTCTATCTGTGTGAGGGAGGGACAGGGAGGAGGAGATAGTTGGCTTAAGACACTAACTTTTCTTTTCTCCTTTTCTGTAAATCTATTTGCCTTCAGATGTTTTATTATTGCACAGCTCCTTACTCAAGAAGGCTGAGAGACTAGGTGAAACTGAAATGAGTCAATGGTGTCTTCACCATTGGAAGTTCTGGTGAAGTTCTGAAAGTTGAACTATAAAGTACAGCGAACTCAGTTCAGGGTCAGCACGGGCACTTCCTGGAAGCAGGAGGGAGGGCCCTTTGCCAGTAGAGATGTTTCTTTCAGTGCTTTCTTAGGATGGTTGCAAGGAAGGGCTAAAAGCATGAGAAGGTCTCTTTTCTCTCCCCCGCTGTTTGGCACTTTGTACTTACTCTATCAGTATATCCAGAAGATTAAACGAGCAAGCCAACTTCCTGTGCTAGCATTCTCTTTTTATTAGCAGGCTATTACGGCACTATACTGTTCAGTTTGGTATTTTTATAGAAAACTGAAACAAACAAAAATTTCTTCAAACAAGGAATATATCCTAGCCTAATCCATCTCTCCATAATACTAATATATTTATTAATTAAATTGCTGGTTGGGTACATATGTGTCTTTGTGGGTTTATAGGCAGGAGGTAGAGGGCATAAGACAGCTAATTGTTGGGTTTTTTTTTTCACTTTTGAGTTCATTGTTTTGGTGGTGGTCTTAGTGTTGAGGTCTTATTTAACTAAGATTATTTTAAGCCACTTAACCCTGAATGACTTGATATTAAAAGTCAAACCCTAGGGTTTCTATCATACATGAATAAGTCATTAAAACAATTCCATAGCACTTGAAAAATAAAAATAATTAATCAATTTCTTCCAAAATTGGCTCCTCCTACTTCCTACCCACCACCACATACACAGATACTCTTCAATAAGAATAGCAATCTTACTAAAGTTGCAATATTTAGCCCTGGCAATTTCTGAATTATACAAGAACTAAAAGAAAAAAATTTCAACAATTTCTTGGTGAGTGAAAACGTGGATTTGTTCTTTCCCTTTTGCATGGTTCAAGAGTAGCAGAAATCATTCCAAAGGACTATTCCAAACAATGAATTTAGATTTAAAAAAAAATTTAGTTCTAAAGCTGGGGCTAAGCCTAAAATACTAAATTATGATAAATCACAAGCCACAGAGAGGGCAGTTTCTAAAACCCAGGACTTTTCAACCACAGCTCCATCTAGATAATTAGCCTGCGTGGTAACATCCTGCCCTTTGAACAAAGGCAAAGCCCGGAGAGCAACCAAACCACAGCTATCTTGGTATTGGAAGTTCCGTTTACTTAAGGGGTGGAATTTATTTTGAGGGATAGAGAGATGGATGTGCTGTCTGGGAGGAAAAATCATAAGGTTTTCACAGCTAATCCACTGAACATTTTTCAGAGAAAATGGAAGTGGAGAAAGGAAAGGGCAGAGAATTATGTAACAGATGCCAGGTCTTGAGGATCTATCAGGTAAGGAGGCTGGGAGTTTAAAGGGACTTTGCTTCTTACGAGCAAAACTCATTACAAGGCACAAGAAAGAAACAACACGGAAACAACATTGATAAACATGCATCACAAATGTCATTTCTTAGGACTTAGAGTGTGAATGGGACACTGAACTGGAGATGGGAGAGTCAGGGTATAGTCTTTTCTGGAAACTTCTCTGTCATGATATGTCCTTGTATACCTTTCAGGGCCTTTCTTTACTAAACTGTAAAATGAAGGGAATGAATTAGGTGAGGGGGTGTGGAAACCCTATGCCTAGAGGAAGTAGTGAAGGCCTGAAGGACTGCAGTTGGCTGGCCAGAGTTTGCGTGAGCGGGGGAGCCTTCACCCCATTCAGAGGGGGCAACTGTTGAACCATTTACTTCCTTCCAATCGTGGGAATGTGTGCCTACTTTGGGAAGTTCTTCCAATTTTTCAAGAGAAGCCAGAAATCAGGACATATTATAAAATCTCTTCATTTTAAAATTTTGGCTCAGTTTTTTTTTCCTTTTTTAACATTGTCTGTCAGAAAAAAAAAATTCCTCTGTAGGCAGGATCCAGCCTTTCAGCTGTTGAATACCTTTGTCCCAGATGGTTTCTGATGCATCTCTCATTCTAAAATGCTATATGGGGGATTCCCCTTGCCTTTATTTGCTTAAATTTCTAAGACTTGGCATTGTTTCTCACCAATGTGTCAGTTGGTTAGTGGAATTATTAAAGTCAGCACTCTTATAGTGAATTTTTAGGCACTACTCTGTTAGTGGCTGGAGATATATAAAAATAAGAGTGGAAACAAGGAACTACTCACAAGAAGTTTCCAGTCAACTACTGAAAGTAAGATCTCAATCCAGGATAAGTGCTTTGATAAAGACAAAATAGACTTTAACCTGGATGGAGTGAGTGGGGTTGGTCAAAGACAAGGTCCTTGAGGGACAGTGTCGGAACTAAGAGATGAAGAATAAATGGGAATTGTCCAGCAGAGGAAAGAAAGAAAGAAAATAATCTAAAGGAAGACATGGGACAGATGTTAGACATCACACAGTTAAAGAGCAGCTGTATAGGGTAATGAATAAGAATAGCAACTCTGAGCTAAACTGCCTGAATTAAGTCTTGATTCTATCATTTACTAGCCGTGTGATCTTAGGCAAGTTACTTAACCTGTATGTACCTTGGTTTCCTTCTGATAAATTGTCAATGATGATAACATTACCTGTCTCATGATGTTGAGAAGATGAAGAGAATTAATACAAGTAAAATGCTTAGAACAGTGCCTAGATATAGGAAGCACTTTATAAGTATTAGCTATTACTTAAATAAAAAAGAAGGAAAAGGTGGTGGTGGCGATGGTAGAGGAGGAGGAGGAGGAGGTGAAAGAAGAGGAGAAGCAGTAAGAATAGAGGGGATCTTGAGCACACATTCCATGTCACTTTACTTTATTGCAGTCTTATTTTGAAGAATTTGAAAGGTAACGAAAATTTGTTCTCACTCTGCTCCAGACCGACTTTAAAAATAAGGCTGAGCAATTGTCTCCTGGCTGAGATCCCAAAGAAAGGCAAGGTGAAGATAGTTCCTAATAAGTGGGTAACACGTGTCATGTCTGCTAGCCCACCTCATATGGCAGCATGTACCCACCAGTTCAAAGGCTGGATCTCTTTCTGCTTCCCTTCCCCAGAAAACTGGCCACTCAAGCAGCATTATATATATTGACTGCAAAGGGCTTTGACTTTGAAATACAGAGAACATTTATGTAAGATATTTATGCCAGGTGATAGCAACAGGTTGCCCTTGCCTGAGTGATTGCAGAATTTAGCCTATACTTTACTGCTGAAGGAAGTAAAATCCACATGTAGTAGTAGCCATCAACTTTGAGGTCAGGAAAATAATCAGCTTACAATCACTTACTTAGAAGCTTGACCTTTCCATGCTATTTTCAGGGATTTTAATAATAATAATAATGCTATAACAAACACTTTATAGTGTTTACCACATTTTGAGAGTTGTATCTAAAAGATTCACTCCTCACCCATAGACCTCTGCTTAACTGAAAGCAGCATTGAGTTTTGCGTCTGAGTTTTTGTGACTCAATTCCATATACATTTCTCTTTGTGGATAATGCAAAGTCATAACCTCAAATCTAAAGTACCAACTAAATTTCAAACCATATTTAGCCACAAGCACTTGTTTAAATACAAAAGGTTAATTTCTCCCCAAATGAAGCAAATCTATAATGTATTTTATTTAGAAAACTGAATTCTTAGTCATAAATTCTAACAACTGGTTATGGGGAGGAACACTCTGTGTAACAGCTCGCTGAAGTGTTGGAGGAATAGAATCAGACCTTTATCTTTGAGAATTCTCTTTATGCCTTGTTCATAATTGTGCACAAAGTAGGCTTGATAAATGCTTGTCCAGTGAGCATATGAATGGCCTCACTGTCATCCTCCTCTGCTCCCCTTTTCTGACTGTTAAAATAAGATCCTGATGGTGTGATGCTGACAGAGCACCAAGGGTCCCGAACACTGGGTCAGTGTTACTCTTCCCTCCTCTGCCTGCTATTTTCATTCTCACTCTCCTGATTTTGTGTCCGGGGGTCTGCCGCTGGCTTGCTAGAATGGAAAATCCTACGTAACAGCTATTCTTCCTTAGAAATTAATAAAGAGTGATATTTTTTATTTTAAAAACCTTGTGAAGAACAGAGAAGAGTTACAGGTGGTAAAATAATCTTGATACAGGTGATAATTTTTATTAATTTACAGGATGCTTATAAGATTCGCTTTATAGCTATAATAAAGGTCTTAGACTGAGCTTGAGCTGAATGACAGTATTGTGGAGGCATTTTTCTAAATTCCCAGTCTGAATATTCAATTTAGGACTTCACATCACAGCTGAAAATCTCTGAAGTTCTCTCTCTACAAAAGTAATCTCTGAGACAGCATTTCCTCATTTGTAAAACCAAGAGGGTTGGACCAAGTGATCCCTAATGTTACTTTCATGTTTAAAAGCTCACTGTCCTAGCCTCTACCTATCCCAGTCCTTTTTTGTTCTCTTCCAATCATACCAGGGACTGGAAAGAGGCAATAGGTTGTGAAGTCGAGTATTAACATGAAATTGGAAGGATCTTGAGAAAAAGGAGGGGAGATGAACAGTTTATTATTTCATATTCATGCGAACTCTTTGACAGCACTTTGCATGGTTCCATAATTCTTTTCTCTGTGATTGTCTGTTTTGTGGGCCACATCCCTGCCACGAATTTCTGTCTCCTTGCTGTGGAAACCAGCCAAGGATACATAATTGACCACCTGCTCACTTTCTTACACAAGACGACTCCCCAGACTTATTTTCTTTGCTTTCCTTTCCTGCTGGTTTATAGCTTTCCCTTATGTAGCAGTAAAACTCTTGGAGAGTCCTCTTAGGGATGAATTAATGCCACTTAAGTATATTTCCGTTAGCCGCCCTTTGATGGTTCTGTTTAAAAATAAAGGGAGAATTGGGGCAGCTTGGTTCTTATTGAAATTTTCCTTCCTTTTGCTTTAAAGTTACCACTCCTCAGAAATACTTAGTTACACTCCAAGAGAGCTTTGTTAACACTAAAAAAAGGTCTGGGAAATATTGTCAGAAGACAAACTTACCATCTTTCAGTATTTTTTTTTCCATTGGAAAGGTATTTACATTATAAAGAGACCCAGCTCAGCCTGTGTGAGCTTCCCTTGTATTTCTTTAAATACCAGAAAGTGTGTCTGAATTCCAGAAGAGCAGAATGTGATCTTGTTCTCCACCCTAATAGCAAACAGATTAAGGATTTGTTGTCATGATCCCATTTCGACTTTGTATAGTCTGCAATTTATTTTTACTTTCCCCACCTTTTATATTTTATTAACTCATCTGAATCTTATATTTCATGTGTCTCCTCTGGGACTGGCCATCCTATGAGGTTCAGTTTCCTCTTCTCACAGTACTAACCCTGAGATCTGGGAAATGTAAGTGTCTGTATGTCTGTCCTGAGCTTGCCCCTGGGCTCTGTGTGGTCGTAAGTCACTCAGCTTCTCTAGGCTTCTGGCTTCTCTGCTCTAAAATAGGAATAGAATCTGGGTATTGAAGAAAAAATTCCCCAAAGAGAGGCGCTACTGTCATAGAAATCGCCACTAGAATGAACTATTTTCATTTATTCCTTATTTTGTTTGCTTGCAAAGTGAAGCTCACCAGAGGACGTGCAGTCAGGACTGAGGTGGCGTTCATGACCCATCCCTCTGAGCCCATGACCACATTCCAATTAGTTTGCGTGTTTGTCCCATTCAACACACATCTTCTGAACCACCGTGCTAGGAACTATGGAGGATTCAAGCGGGACTAAGATGTCGCTTCTGCCTCAATGGCAATCCAAGGCAAAGATGGACATGTGTGAAAGAATATATATAAAGAAACCAGTCCTGCTTCTTTTCCTTGTCAGGCTTTCTGTTTTCCCCCTTTTCTCTTCTACTTGCTAATTCTCTTCACCAGTCTTTTTCATCCCTATCTCTGATTCCTTTGCTCTTTCCCAGGTTTCTGATTCCCATCTTGTGTTTACACTTTCATTAGCCCGCTTTGAAGCTGAGCAGGAATGAAGACTAATGTCCTTCAGGGGCCTCAGAGGGACTCATGAATCAAGATCCTCTGCCCTCCTTACTGGATTCAAGGGCAGACTTCTGTAAGCAAGAAGGAAATGCCAACGTGATATGATTAAGGTGGCATTAAAAACCAAAATACCTCCCCCATAGGTCTGCTGTGGGCCTGAAATTTCTATTAACCACTTTGGTACGGCGCTCACGGCCATGAAACCTTGCCCACAGCTGGCACTCATAGTCCGCAAGATAGTTTGTGCTGTGCATTGACGACGAATCCGTTTTGCTCTTGTGTGATGAGGAAAGCTTTAAAGCACTGAAAGCTTGTTTTACTTTACAGGCAGCTTTAGGAAAATAACTATAATAACTCCTACTAAGGACTTGTTAAAAGGTCACAGATTCATAGTAATTTATTAGCTGAACGTACACACTGCAACTGCAGAGATAAAAGTAAAAGCTTTTGGCTGTCGGCTAAAGTCGATGCTCAGCTGTGCGCGTTCGTCTGTGGCTGTCGACTATAGTCAACGCTCGTACGGAAGTGATTAAAGTTCCAGAATCTGGGAAAACTAATACAGTCCAAAGATTTGTATGACAGATAATTGACCTATTAGAAATATTGGGCCGGGGACAGTCTAGGTCCTCCTAGGCTCTAGGAGGTCTGGATGGGTTGCCCTGGCTGTGAGTGGGTAGAGAGTAACGTGGAAGTACAAGGTGACAGAAACCTTAGGGAGGCCGAATACATGAGGTGGAGGCATGAGGCCTGGCCTTGCCATGAAGCTGCTCTAGCAGCTCCTGGGGAGAAGTGATGGTCACAATGGCATGATTCATGTGTGTCTACTACATCTTCACCAAGAGGCAAGAGTTAACAGACTGGCCTCCCAGGGAGAGAATTGACCTCCAGCAAAGCTCTGGGGAAACTGGTTACAGTTTGTGCTTAAGACAATCCTGGTAATTTGCAAAGCTTGGATCCCAGCCCTCTTTTCCCACATCATGCCAGGGGAGGGGCTGGTGTTTCCCAACATGCACACGGATGGGGCAAATCCTGCCACATAGCTAGGGTTGCAAGGCTTGGACCTCACCTCCCAGACAGGAGAGAGGCTGGTGCTCCCCTCAGTCATGATTGATGAGTGGTCAGGAGAGAGCTGGAGCCAACGTGCTGCCATGTCACATGGTTATTTTATTTTAGCCTCTGATCACACCAGGGGAAAGGCCATTGCTTCTCTAATCATACAGTTTAAATGCCTTACAGTCCAAGGGGCAGGAGCCCACTCCTGGAGTCTGACTTGCAGGCCTGCTGGATCTCAGTGCACAACCCCAGCCTAGGATGTGCCAAGAATAACAGGGACCCTCACACCCACTACTGTTTCTCTCTCTATAAATTTTCCCTAATAAACACTGCTTGGCCATTTGCCTTTGTTTGCACAACAACCTCCAGATCCTACACTAGTACTCTGTTTGGAGATTGAAGTTCTAAGATAAGAAGAATGCAGAGATGTGCTTCCACCTATTAATTAATTAATTAATTAACCTATCCATTCAACTTATTCAGTACTTAGCAGATGCCAAGTGATGGAGAATGAGGTCCATGTCCTGGAATGACTGACTCGCAGCCTAGAGGGGTTGACTAGCTAAGGAGTCGACTGCTCAGACTCCTTGCCTGCATCAGTTTCCATCTCTGTGAAATTAGTCACAGGGAAACATTCGACTCCTATTTGTGTGTCAGACTGACCAACTCACTTGGATGATAATTGCCAACATTTTTAACAGTCTCATGCTGGCTTCCCTCCATCTCCCAGTGTGTGATTAGGCTTCTCCTGCTCTCTAGTCCTTGATGCGTATCCATAAAAAATAAACTTATTTTAATATCAGTCTGCACAAGACTTGCAAAGAATACAAATAGAAGACATTGCATAGCAAACATAAATAGCTTTTGAATTATCTCTGTGAGTATCTGGCCTTATACGGGAGCATGTTAAAAAAAATGAGTTATTCATAAGAACTCTGAGGCAGGCAAAGACTTACTAAACCTACATATTATTTGGCATATCATAATATTCTGGATTTTTTTAGAGGAACCAAACTAGATTCTTATTATTGAACTTTACTTGTTCTAGCTTTGAACAAAATCAAATAGCATCATAAGTTGTGAGGAAAATTCCTTTTTAAAAAATATGTCTGTCACCTACCCAGTGACTTATTCATTTTCCAACCTATCACTTCTCTCCCTGTCTACTTATAGTTATCAATGTAAGCGCAGTGGTACAGGGACACAAAGGTGAGCTATTTGCTTGGTCCTGAATTCTGACTGGGTGTAGAAATGGATATTTCCAGCATATGTTAAAGTATCTTTTGGATTAAGCACATAAAATGTAATTACGTATTTTAATTTACCTGAGGCTTTTTCTTCGAAGAGCTCAAGTTGCTTTTAAAAATAAAGATCCCATATGAATAGAAATCATAATAGCCTGACTTTTGATTTATTTTGTCTTGTCCAATTCATGAAACATATAAGTATAGATAACAATTGGAGGAGAAGCATCATACTAACATGCAGCGATAACTTGTTAGAAGAGGGTTTGGTTCACACCTGGCTACCATTGCCCTTAAAAATCTGGAAGAGTCTGCTCACTGTGACATGGAAGCCAGGCATTAACACTGGAACCACCAGGGGTCACTTGAAGTCTTGTTATTTATTAAAAATTCATTGAACACATATTTCATGTGGGCTTAGAATATTTTAATCACTGCTAGACTCTATCAGTAATGACTGTATTACAAGTCACAAACTTTGAATGAAAGTTCACCAAGTTCCAGATACTGTGCTAGGTGCTTTACATAAATTATCTCATTTAATATAGTCCCAGTAACCCTGGGATGCAGGTGCAATCATTATAATCATTTTGCCGGCAAGGAAATGGTGGCCCAAAGAGGTTAAATCACTTGCCCACGCTCATCACACAGCTAGTGGGCAGCATGGTAGGATTTGGATCTGCCGGTCTATCTTCAGAGGCCTCATTCTTGGAGGCTACTCTGGATTAAAGCCACTAGAGGAATCCACGGCATCAGTGCCTCAAGAGGGCAGTTCAACCAAGTTAAAAAGTATCCCCCAAATGATTGTTATGTTTGGGTTGTTTGTTCCCTTTAGTACAAATATTGCCAAGAAAGCTAGCAACACTCCTCTCCACATCCCCAAGCCCTGCCCCACACAGAGAGATGTTGAGGAGGCCACCGGCCAAGCTGCCATGATTTCTCCTGACCATTGTTCTGTGATCCCTGGATCCTTTTAGCATTCCCATCACACTGCCCAGGATGACTCATTGAGACTTTTTACATAAACCTGCCCTCCCTTTATACAATCTAATTTTATTTGATTCTGCCTTGTATTATTTAATTTTTAAAAATAGACTTTATTTTTTAGGGCAGTTTTAGTTTACAGCAAACTTGAGTGGAAAGTACAGAGTTCCCCTATATCCCCCC
>VBSM01000272.1:70638125-70659558 GCA_008086735.1 Cheirogaleus medius
TTTAGTTTACAGCAAACTTGAGTGGAAAGTACAGAGTTCCCCTATATCCCCCCACACCCACACGTGTCAACATCCTGCACCAGAGTGGTACATTTGCTACAAATGATGAACCTACACTGACACATTATTATCACCCAGAGTCCATTTCACATTAGAGTTCATTTTTGGCACTGCATATTCTATGGATTTTGACAAATAAAAATGACATGTATCCACCATTACAGTATCACACCCAGCAGTTTCACTGCCCTGGGAATCCTTTGTGCTCCACTTGTTCATCCCTCACTACGCATGTCACCTCCCCCACCCCCCCAACTCCTGGCAACCACTAATCTTTTTACTGTCTCCATAGTTTTGCCTTTTCTGGAATCATATAGTATGTAGCTTTTTCAGATTGGCTTCTTTACCTAGTAATGTGCATTTAAGGTTCCTCCATGTCTTTTCATGGCTTGATAGTTCACTTCTTTTTAGCACTGAATATTCCATTGTCTGGATGTACTACAGCTTATTTATGGACATGATCTTTTTAAAGCCACATATTGGGCTTCCTGAACTTAAGAAAAAATCTGTATGGGCTCTGCTGGTAGTAACCAGGTAATTTACCAAACCAACATTGGAAGGTATTCATGACTGACAATGATATCATTGGGTTACTCCTCCAGGATAAAACATTTGTCTTTTAATAGAGTTCTGGTCACCAGAGGAGGAATTTGTGATGAGGAAGCCCAGAAGAGTGAGGACCACTCAGAGGATCTTTGAAAGAAGGTGGCCTTTTGGTGCCCTCAGGTGGATGACGCCACATGGGGACCTCATCCCCACACAGGGAGTGAGCCAAGATTCCTCGAGCACCTGCCTAGTTCTACACTTTGGGTCCATCTTCACAGTCAACACACTGGGATTTTCATGAATGAAAACAACAGAAGAGACCCAGGCTTGTTCTCAGCTGTGCAGAATGAACAATTGCAAAGCTGGTTTGATGAGCTAGAAAGATTCCAGCTCAAACATGCCTGTTTTGTATTTAATAGAAAGCACACTGGGCACGAGGAGTATTAATTTCAATAGAGCTTACTTTGCCTTCCATCTTCTTGGTCAGAATTTATTAAAGGATAACTTTTGGCCTCACCTCAGTAATGATGGTCATTATGGACCCCCACATCACTGAAATATCCCCAAATGACTTCTCAATCATTAAATTTAACATAGTGATGCTGAAACTATATTTCTAGTTAGAATTAGCATATTTTATAATTATTTAAAAATTGGTCATCAGTGTATGTATAATGTGATAAAATAATTATCCATTTAACTTTGTTAGAGTGTGCTTATATAAATATTCTTTATCATTTAACAAATGAAATCAGGTCATAGCATTCTTATGCTGAAAACCCACCAATGTCTTTGAATAAAATCCAGACTCTCTGCTATGGCTTACAGATCCTTATCTTGTCTGGTCCTTGCCTGTCCCTAATTCCACCTTCACCTGTTGATTAAATACCAGCTGCACTGACCTTCCCTCTGTTCTTTGAAATCACCAATTTGGTCCTGCCAGGGCTTTTGGCCATGCTGTTCTTTCTACCCACATGCTATTTTCTCAGCTTTGTAGATGTCTAGCTTCTTGTCATGTCATACAGGTCTCAGTTAAATGCCATCCCCTCAGAGAAAACTTCCCTGACCACTCCGGTCAAGGGCAGTGCCCAAACCTAATTATTCTTTGTCACATTGCCTGATTAATACCATTTCTCAATAGCTGAAATTATCCTGCTTATTTAATTTATTCATCATCCATCTCCCCTGCTATGTCTGTAAACTCTGTGAGAGAAGAGACCCGGCCTGTCTTATTCACTGTGCTGTTTCCCCAGTGGGTGGCACATAGTAGGTGCTCAATAAAAACGTGGAAAACAATGATTGAATGGATGACACCATAGATGGTAATCATTGTTCTTTGAATATGACTCTGTGTCTTGTGGATGTATATGCATGCACCTGTTGGGGAGGACACCTCTTTTCTGTTCTCTCTTTTGTTGTCACCTCTGCTATCAGGTAACACATGGCAGCTCATTGGAGCATTTCCCAGATCTTAGCAGAACATTTGGCACATAGTAATTGGTGAATTCATGTTGTTGAGTGAATGGATAAGTTTTTAGGAAGTCCTGATAAATCTCTTTAAAAAAACAGGCTATATAATTTTGGCATTAACAGGGTGTGAGACATGTTAGCTCAAAATATAACACTTTGGCATGTTGAGTATTTTAAGCTGAAGAAAATTGAGAAAACCTCAGAAGCAGGAAGGTCACTCTCTGACCTTTTGCCTTTCTCCCCTGAAGAGGGCTATAAAAGAATTCTTTGACATACCTCTCCTGAAAGCAGGTCATAAGACCCTCATTCCAAAAGTGTCCTACCAGAATCTGAACAAACTTTAGGCCTAGCTAAGTCCTCCCCAGTTCATTACCATTAGATCACACACTTTTGTCCTCCAATCATACTTTTGGACAACTCTCCATAAAAAATACAATTTTTCCTGGGTCTTTGGGTCTTCATTTCTGAAGATTTCCATGTCCCATATAACTTTGTATACTTAAATAAGTTTGTATGCCTTTCTCTTGTTAATCTGTCTTTTGGGATAGGGGTCTCAGACATGAACCTTGTGATGGGTGAGAAAAAGATCTGACTTTTTCTCTCCTGTGGCATATACCAGCATAATGCCAACATCATGAATGCTGGGTTTTAGTGAAGCTGCAGTGACACGACACTGGTCTCACCAGCCTTCCAAAGTCCCTGCTGACTCATTCTCCTTTTTCAAGGAGCACATGAATAGACATAGGCTGCCAAGGAGACAGATAGCAGATGTCTGCCTTATTAACAAGTAGAAGTTTGTCAATCCAGTTTCCCTGGTAAATGATGGCAGTCTATGTCAGGGGTTAGCCCCATGGTTCTTGCCTTTGGGGAAATAGTAGAATAGGATAAGAATGGACATTTACTCAAGGCTTCTTGGGTGTGGCTCTGGGCCATCATCCTCAAATCTGGCTCAGAATAAACCTCTTTAAATTAAAAAAAAACCCTGACATTTATTAAATGCCCATGGTATGCTAGGCGGTATGTTTGGTGCCAGAGAGACACCATCTTAATCAATTGTGACAACACTCCGGTGAAGATTTGCCAACTTTTTTTAAACAGATGAAGAACCAGAGACTCAGAATATCGAGTTACTTGTACAACTTTACATAGCTGATATCGACAGAGTTAGGATTTCAGCTTCTCTCTGACTCCAAATGCTGTGCTCTTCATACCAGAGGCACCGCAAAAGCAACCAGATAAGAACAAAATCCTCTCCTGTATAATTCATTTGGGTTAACAAAACCCTCTTCTGAAATGCAAGTACCTTCTGGTAGAGTTATCCCACTAAATCATTCACACGCATGTTTAAATAACTTTGATAAGATTAACGTTTACCTATTCTCCAATGGAGATCATGATCCCAGCGAGAAGGTACAGTTGGAATGAAGGGCTGGGCCGTTGGAGGGTGTCTGAGAGTGTAGTCCTAGGGGAAGAAGAGGTGGGGTAGAGCGAGAGACCGGGAGCAGTGAGGGTGTTAGTCCAAGGACTGCATCAACCTGGGTCTACACTAACATTTTGTATCAGGTATGCAGAAGGCTGTTTACTGGGAATTCTGACTGGCAGGATGGTAAGTGTGTGAGGCAGCATAGCAGGACAGTTATGTGCATGGGATCTAAACCAGACCCTTAATGCTGCCTCTGCCCCTCATGGTCTGTGTGACCTTGGGCAAATTACCGACCTCTCTGCGCCTTACATTCTTCACCTAAAAAATGGTGATACTCTCAAGAATGGAAAAACAAGCACCACATGTACTCACCAGCAAATTGGTATTAACGGATCAACACCTAAGTGGACATGTAGGAATAACATTTGTCGGGTGTTGGGCGGGTGGGAGGGGGGAGGAGGGGATGGGTATATACAAACATAATGAGTGAGATGTGCAACGTATGGGGTATGGTCATGCTTGAGGCTCTGCCTCAAGGGGGGAGGGGGGCGTGGGCAATATACATAACCGTAATATTTGTACCCCCATAATATGCTGAAATAAAAAAAAATTAAAAAAAAATGGTGATACCTAGTATAAGACCTATTACAGTTGGGTGCTGTGAGGAGTAAATGAGATTTCTCCACAAGAAATGCTTTGAACAGTGCCTGGTAGCTTGTGATTCATAAATGTTAACCCTTAGTGTGCAAATGCCCACACTACCTATAGGTCTCATTCTGTCAACAGTGGATTGATTACAGGCTATGAGTCTCACATGGTCATTTTAGTATGTGTAAAATTTGGCGCTTGATTGTGGGAGCAATTGTACCAAAACAAAACAAACAAACAAAAAAAATCGGTGCCTTTTGGTATTCCTTAGCTTTCAACAGTTCAAACGCTTTCAAAATTTCAAACGTTTATGGGGCTCCTGTATCTAGGTACGTAGGATCTTTTTGGCTAAAAGGAGCATTTATTCTGCTCTGATGACTCTGCTATTAATTTGCCTTAATGTCACCAATTATGCTTTTATTTTGAATTTGAAATGGGATTAGTTATGGGCCAATCTCAATCAAATTTTAGTTATGTGTAGATGAGCTTCCATTGTATTTTATAATTTATGACAATCTCTTTTTATCACAATCAAAAGGAAAATGGGGCAACATTCTTTTCCCAGGCCTAGGAATTTGAAGTAATTCTGTTGGTTTCTTATGCTAACCCATTCTGAAAAATATGACTTTTTATTATCATTAGTATTATCTTTACTTCTCACTCCTTTCTTTTTTGATATCCATTTTGTCTTTTATAATATCTTGTACCTCTCCTTACTTTGCCTGCCTATTGTGATTCAGAAGCTCAGTGGCAGGATGCATTAAATGTTGATCTGCTTTTTGATAATCAACTGAAACAGTGATGATGGGCTGTAATATATTTGGGTTGGAGCAAAACATTCATCCTAATGAAATGTGACTTTATGAAAGAAATGCTCCTAATCCTCTCAAGGACTGAGCCAGGTCATCACGGGTAAATGGGAGGTATTTGAGGTTTCTTTCTTTCTTTCTTTTTTTTCCAAAAAAACATGTTGGGTCCACCAGCTGTTAGCAAGAATATTAATAAAAATCTTGTCAGCTTAGAGTTATTGCTGTTCCTGAAGAAAAGACAAATGTATGTATTTTAAAATCTGGACATATGAATGTCTAAAAAATATTGTTTTAGAGTTCTACTGGCTACAATTCCTTAGCTCTTTTCCAAGCTTTGGGCCAGAGAAACCGAAAAAATGTCTCTGTGCCAAAGTTAAATATTAAATGAAAACCTTGTGTCTGAGAAGTTCTAGGATTAATAAATGGTGGTGAAATAGATAATATCCCAAATCTTCAGAGAAAGAAATCTCTAAAGGGAATGGAGTCATATTATGAACAGTGTCATCTTCTGAGCTGTAGGATCAAACCCACAGGGAAAAGACAGACTATGGAGTATTTCAGGCTTGAAGGAGCCTGAATACCATCTCTTTGAAGGTATCATTGCACTACATTTATTATTGTTAAGGTAGAACTCAAAGACAAATTTGAAGGAGCCAAAAGGAGTTAATACTTTACTCAATATGTTATGACACAATAACTTAAGAGAGTCTCCCTCCCCTAGAGGACATCATTTTTAACTGCCAGTAGCACTGGCCTCTGAAAGTTCAAGTCCAGTTTTGATGGTAAGTATTAATTTTAATAGCACCACACTTTTCCTCGAGGTTTATTATATTTTTTCTCAAGGAAAACACTAGGGGAAAATGAAGTATTGTTGAAGGATTATACAATGAACCACAAATATAAAAGTTTAGTTTTCCTTTGCCAGATAATTGTAGTGAAAATTTGCTTCCCAGCCTTAAATGCATGGGTCGGATGAGCTGTTTGAGTTTCAGTTCTTCCTTCCTAAGTGTGCTGCAGTAATTGGGGACCATGTGCTGAGAGGCAGCCTGTAAGGTAGTAAGAGCCTGCCGGCTGCAGAGTCTAGCCATGTAACTTTAGGAACCTCCATTTCTTAGCCTGGAAAATGGGAATAATAATTCTTAAGGAGATCATATTTGGTAACAAATGTCTGATAGTTGCATGGAAACAAGTAGAAACTCAACAAAGGTGCTATTTTAATACCCATCATGTAGCTTTACTGTCTTGTTATTACTGTGGTTCCAGGATCCAGTAGGATATTAATGTTCTTTTTACCAACCAGTTCTGTTTCCTTAAGCACATCTATGAACAAAATCATCTTTAAAAGAAGTATTATCTCCTGGGTTTGTTGCGCTAGCATCTGATATATAAAACTACATATTAGCTTCAGAAAGAAAATATCTGTGATAATAGTCACTTTAAGTTGCATGGAATGGTGTTTAGGACACTTTTCCTGAAATTAAAATGTAATTTTGATAATTTTGAGTAGGCCTCAGAAGAGAAATATGTTTTGTTGGAGAGAAGAGAAAGATATTAAATATATCTAGAAAAAAATGAGATGTTAATTAATTTAGAAAATAAAACTGTAACAGGCCAAGGAAACTGTATGGTGAAATATACAAAAGAAGTAGAAGGAAACTATGAAATGTTAACATCCTTAGACTGGGTGCCAAGAATATACATTTGACCAAAAGGAGTTAAACAGGACTAAATTGAACATCACTCTGGTTACCTTACCTACAGGGAGCCCTGCCTTATGCTAATGATATTGAGAAAATACCACATACCAAACAGTAATTAGATGTAGCCTAATAAGTGTTCGAGGCTTTACCTGGAAGAATGGCCTGGGGAGGAATTTAGGAAGGGTTTGTACAGCAAATGGGAAGACATTGAGGGAAGGAATTTGGACTCCAAAAAGCATTTAAACTGGTGTGTATGCTTTGAAACATCTTGGATACTTCGGTCCTCCTGTAATTCCCTCTGGTTTCATTGTAGAGAATATAAACAAACAAACAAAAAATACATGATTGTCGGTTTACTTGTTCTAGTAGATACCCTTTGCTGAATGGATGGGATGTTGGCTGGGAATTGTGGAGTTTATTTTCTTGATATTGGTTGGTATGAGTTTGAGCAATTGCATCAATTATAGCTGACTGTAGCTAAGATTGATGTCTCTGCTCCCTGTTATTCTCAGAAGGATGAAGCCTGCTCAGGGGAGAGGGGAGGATAGTGAATCAGCTGATACTAGACAGCCAAGGTCATGTCTCTGTGAGCTGTATTTTCATGATGGAGCTTGTTACATTGCCTACACCTGCTGGCTAATGCAGCACATGTTATATTCTGTTATTCCTGGTTGTATCCTGTTAATTATTTTTTTTCTGTTAATTATTATTTGTAACTATTCTCTTAATAACCATATGGAGAACATATGGTTAGCTACTTCATCAATCCCTTAAGAGATGCAACTATTTTATGTGTTGAAAGATACCGTATTTGAACATAATTTATGGGATAGTTTGGCATGACAGCTAATATTCATGGAGAACTTACAATTTGCCAGACACTGTTGAAAGCACTTTACATTGATTAATTCATTTAAGCACCTATACTGATTAACTCATTTAATCCTTAGAAAAATACCCATGACATAGACGCTATTATCATAATCATTCCTACTTACCTATGAGGAAACTGAGGCACAGAGGGTTTAAATAACATGTCAAAGGTCTCGCAGCCAGTAAGTAACAGGATTAGTTTGAACTCAAGGAGTCTGCCTGCAAGTTTTAGACACTTAACTACTACAACATATCACCTGTTTGGATGAATACTTTGAATATAAAATAGATTGTGGCATATATATGTACACATATACACAGACACACACACTTTCTATATTTGTGCCACCCACAGCAATTGAATTTGAAACTTTTATACAAATATTGTTCTGTTCTTTATATTCAATGAGTTCTTTATATTCAATGGATTAAAACTCAGAGTTATTGAAGAATACAGCAGAACTTTATTTATTTAAAAATTTCTTATATGCAAAGAATTCTACTAGGAATTGGAAATAAAGAAAAATAAAGCCTAATCCCTAAAGTTTTGTGAAACTTAAAGACAATAGGATAAGAAAATTCTCATGCACAAAGCTTCTCTTTAAAACATCCAGTTAGGTGTTGAAAGAATTTGGGGCTGTTACGGTCTTCTAGGGTTCTAGTAGGTGATGGCCATTGGGCTTAGAAGGAAGAGGCCTTCTTACTACAAAGAAAGCAAAAAATCTCAGGTCAATAGAAGAGACAACTCTTCTAAGTCAAAGAACTACTGGGGCCAAAAGCATGGTTATCTGGGGAGGCATGGCAGAATAGAAGGTGACCAGTTGGCTGAACAGGCTCCACCTTGTATGGTAGCATCTCAAGAAGCTGGAGAATATGTTGCTGGGTGCACAGACTCTAGAGCCACATTGCCTGGGTTAAAATTCCAGCTCTGAAACTTATTAGCTATAAGACTTTAGACAGGGTTTTTTTTTCCTCCCAAGAGTCTTTTTATGCCTCATTTTCCTCTTCTATAAAATGAATATAATGATAATACCTACCTCATAGGGCTTTTGGGTAGATTAAATAAGTAAATGTATGTGCTTACAATGATGTCTATCATAGAGTAAGTATGATGTGAGTATTAGCTGTTATTATTATTGTTGTCATCACTGATAAAGGAGGGAGTAGATCCATGGGTTAAGACAGGCAGGAGAAACTCAGCCTGTCTCACTTGGAACAAATGTAAACCCAAAGAACCCATCCCTCCCTCTCATCTTGTGGAGTACATTTATCTGCCTTCTGCTTGTTTTAGCTTCCAAAGAAATTTATGACAATGAAATATGTGCTTGTATTTCCTCCTCTTAATTAGAGTTATTTCTGAGTTAAATAATAATTCATTGTTAATTATGTCTCCTTTGGAATATATAACAGGTTCTACTTATTCATTGGCTTTGGACCATTGGAAACTGGGACAGGAAATCAGATGACTGCACTTGCAACTCAAAGAGCAAGTTGTACAATCTTCAGTGATATTGAGGTATGGATGCCTTGCTTTATGTGAAGCTATAGCTCTTGAGTCTCTAGTTCTAAATCTTCTTTTGAGATACCTTCCACTGCTATCTAGAAGTTATGGATGAAATGTGTGCAGTAAATGAGGTTAATTCCCTCTTACCCAATATAACAAAGGGGACATTAATTCCAAGTACCACCCAGGTGGGGCCAAGAGGGACCTCTGCTCTGATTTTCCCCCAGCCATGTTTCCTGCAACTGCCCTGGGGTAAGAAGCTGAAGGATCGTGCTGTCTAGAGCCCATAGTCTTCTAGAAAATGCTCTAGTTATCTGTCCAGTCGATCTTGAGCCATTTCCAGTCCCCGCACAAGCTCCTTCTCAGGGTCTAGCCACTTGAGATGGACACTGGGGTGTGCGCCCGTGGGATCAACATGGGGCCAGGGAGAAGCTGCTTGCTAGAGTTTATGAATGGCGCTTGTGCCAATGGAGTACTCATATGCATGGCTGTAAAACCTGTTGCAGAGCTGGGGTGGGAACAAAAGAATTGAAGTGCAAGGTGATTTCCATGTACCTCTGCATTCAGAACTCCAAGGAGTCTGGGAATTCTATATTTGAACTTGACCTTCAAGGTTGTTATGAAGGTATATTTTCCAAGGCAAAGGGACAGAACCTAAGTTTTTTAAACAGTTTTTTAGCTTGATTCATAACTTTTAAATATTTAAATGCATAGTATGTGGGCCTATACATTTGTACTTTTGCCCAAAGCATTACAAATGTTAGGGGTGGGCCTGATTAACATAGATACACATAAAAAAAAACATGCTAAAATGTCCATGATTTTCTTTGCTGATACAGAAGTGCCCAATAAACAGAGCAGTCAGTTCAAATGCAAGAGCAGAGAAAAACTAACAAAATACCAGGGATGACTATCTATTATCACTTTATTATTTCCTTATCTTGCAAATGAGATTTCTGGGAAGGGAAAATATGATCATATTAATAAATCAAAACCAATAATGGGACAGCTTCACTGGAAGAAAAAGCAGAAGAAAGCAGAGGGGAAATCCCTAGAGGTCATTTGCACCAAACATGGTATGTATCTGCTCTCTGTCAGCCAAAGCTGTGGTGTCTGGAAATTATTGCTGGAATATCTGGAATTCTTAATAAAAATTCCAGGAAACCTGGGGGCTTCTGGGTAGCATATGTGAAATTAAGAGGAAAGAAATATTTCATCTTCTGCAAAAGTCACAAAGAATAAGGTGTTAACAAGATAGCAGCTAGGTATGGCAGGGTGTCTGTTTTCTTCTTTTCATGTTCTTTATATTTTCTTTAAATGACTGAAGCCAGAGAGCTGTGGAGAGAGGGGAGAATCCCTTCCTTGTCCCCTTAGAGTTCCTGGGGAAAGTTGCACATAGGCTGCTCCTGCTTGGTGAGGTGGTGTTCCTGGCATGCACACAACTGCTAACTACCCCTGACCTGCTGGTTTCAGCTTCTACACAGGCTGCCAGTTTATTCCCGCACCACATGCAGGGAGGTGCAAACTAACAATAGCAAGTATAGAAGAAACATAGTCCTAGAAATCAAATTCTTTCCATTGGATTTCAACCCAGAGAATCAACTCGGGACTCCTTTGGTGAGTTCATCTCAGTCTCTCCATTTATACAATCAGTGTGGCCTCTGTGAAATCACTGAATCTCAATAAGCCTCAGTTTCTTTAGATGTACAGTGAAAATAATAACAACCTACTTGAGAAGGTTTTTAAAAATTGTCAGCACAGTGCCCCGTTCACAATAGATGCTCCTTCTTAAGTGTTTTGGAACTCTTTGCAAATCAGTGTATTTTTTTTTTATCTAAAGAAATTGGTATATATTTACATCAGATGCATAGTGTTTCTTTTTTTTAATTTGATTAAAAATATTTCTACCCCTCCGCAAGTTTATTCAATTATTGCCTCTACATACCTGTTGCATGGGTATAGTTCTGGACAGCAAGTCTATTGGGAAGGCCAGAATGAAACTAAAGGATGTTCTTTGGATATTTTCTATGTCTCTTCCAAGGAACTCCTGAGTTAAAAATTCATCTGGCTCCCATTTCCTGCAGAATTTTGCTTATTCGAAATGTTCAAGAAATCAATTGATCTGACTTCAAAAAGACGAGGTTTTGTTGGCCGTGTAAAAGACCTGTTTGTGTCACTCCCAAGTCTGGATTTCACAAGCAGCCAGTTCCCTTCATACCTTAGTAGAGGACTTCTTTTTGGCTGCTTAGCCTCTATGCTGAGCCAAGTGTCAGGCCCAGAATAGAGGCAATAAACCTCTGTGATTCTTCGTATTTAGAATTTCTCCTGTTGTTTCTGATAAGGAAGTGACAGAGTCTCTCAGCTCTATGCATGCATATCAGAGAAATTTGTAATCCAAATCATGTTTTGCTTAGAAAATGAAAAACAAAACGTGCTAAACCTGGCTTTGAGTTAACCCAAATGGTTTTGAGGGCTTGGGTAGTGAACATAGAAATTATCTTTGTTCTTGACACTTACCGTTGCACTTGGAAATTTTTAGAATGAAAAAAATGCCTCTCTATCTTTTGAAATAGTCCGATTAAACATTAAAATGGGAGAGGGAAGCCAAATTCTTCCTACATGAAGATCTTTGCCTTCCTATTAATTAGAGCAACCTCATTAATGTTTGCGCTCCTTCCTCTGCCTCTCCCCCCATCTATTTTGGTACTTACAAGTTTCATGCTAAGCCTCAATGACTGACTGAAATTAATGTGATTGGAGACCAGAGATTTTTCCATGATCTATGTACATGCTCTGAGATGACTAATGAAGCCAACTTAGGTCTGGCCAACTCCCTACGTGACCACAGTGAAAAGATATTCTCAGAATAAAACAAGCTATTTTTTTTTTTAAGTTTCTAGTTTATTTTGAGTATTTTCTGTCCAACAGTGTCATTGACAACATTTACGGTCTGGCATTTTAGTAGAAGTGGTAAAAATTGCTTCATTCAGCAGCAATTCTTAGGCCCTATTCTCTTTTGCCTGAGACCCACAACCGTAAGTGAAGAGAAGGAAGAGAGTGATGTGGTCGTCCACAGTAGGAATACTGCAGGGGTTTAGTTAGCAGTGATGTGCTAGCGAAGTGGCCCCTTTCAAAGGAACCATGGTTTTGAGTTATACTGGATAGGAAACCTATTTAAAGTCCATTTAAGGCCAGGTGTGGTGGCTCACATCTGTAACCCAGCGCTTTGGAGCTGAAGATAGCTTAAGACTGGGAGTTTGAGACCAGCCTGGGCAACATAGTGAGACCTTGTCTGTACCAGAAATTCAAAAAAATTAACCAGGCATGGTGGTGCATGCCTGTAGTTCTAGCTATTAGGGAGGCTGAAATGGGAGGAAAAATTGAGCCCAGGTGTTCAAGATTACAGTGAGCTATGATCATGTCACTGTACTCCAACCTGGGTGACATAGCAAGACCTGTCTCTAAAAAATAAACAAATAAATAAAATAAAACCCATGTAAAATTAAAAATTTCTTTCCTAAATACAGCTAGTCAGCTCCTGATTATAATTTTTTTTCTGGCACAGAGCAATAATTAATTCTGAATCATTCACTATTTTTAGGAGTGAATTGGCCTATTTATTCTTTTTACCGTTGAAGCAATTGGTTTGAGTTTCATTGATTTCACTGGCTCTTTTGGTGTCATGTAGATACAGCTTTTTAAACTAGTAAAGCAGAGTCATTGTGTGCCTAATAAAAACATTGGTTAATCTAAAAATCATATACATTTGATCTAGGAATGTGTTTTTTACTTATGTTTGGACACAGATGTATCTTATGTCCTGAGAGTTCATTTCAAACAAAATATTGAAGCACAGAATGAAAAATCTATCCAGACTTTCCATTTTAACCCTTACTTTATTCTTCCTTTTTCTCATGGCCATGCTATGACTTGGGACAGGGTAGATCAGGAAATCATTCTGAGAACATTTTGGGGTTATAAATGTTTTCTCTCATTTTTTATACTTATATTAAATTTTAGAATCTCTGAGAGAACTAAGAAATACAACTTCTTTACTTTTCATTTGTTATGCATTTGTTAAATGAATGCATTTAATGAATATTTCTTTGGTGTCTACTGTGAGTTAGGCACTGTGCCTCCATACAGTGACAAATAAGATTTGCAAGACTCCTATTCTTATGCAGCTTGTATTTAAACCAAACAAGATAATTTTAGTCAGAGGTAAGTGCTAAAAAGAAAAGAACAGGATCTTGCGATGGGATGAGAGTGGGATTGATGCAACTTTAGATAGGCAGACAAAAAGGGTCTTCTTGAGGTAGTGGCAGCTGAAAAACAGCCAGCCATGTCACTCTGGACAGTATGCAGGCAGAGTGCCCAGCAAGAGTCAGAGCTAATAACAGTTCTTTATTGTGAGGTCTAAATGAGTTAATATGTGTAGAGTACTTTGAATAGTGCCTGGCATCTATACTGCATTCGCTGACTATTCATTGAATCTCTACCCATTTCGGTGTCAGTGGTAGGTATGGGGAATTAAGAGGTACCTAGGAAAAAAGAAAGAGTTACATAGGGAGAGTCCTGACTTCAGGGAGCTCATGCCAGACTTCAGTGCATTGTTTCTGAACATGTGGTTTACAGATCATTTGCATCTTACTCATTGGCCTTCCTCACTCCCAATCTCCTCCCCCCTGGATGCTGATTAGAAAGGCTTGGGAAAGAGACCAGAAATCTCTATTTTCTATAAGATTGCTCTGGTTGCTTCTTATGCCCACTAAAGATTCAGTCTTAATGAATAGATCATGAAAAAGCTGTGATTCTTTTCCAAATAATGCCTGTGACAGCATCAAGTATAAGCAACCTCCACTGCAAGAAGTACTTCACAATACTCAAGAGCAACTCTGCCCAGTTTATGGAGCCATAAATATTATGGAATTATGTTTCACAATTAATATCCTGAGTTTTCCAGGCCTAACTTTTTCATTGTTCTTGAGCTGGCTAGGGATGTTGGATTAACCTGCTTTTGGCTACGGTTTGGAAGGTTTGTCTGACATGCTTAAGTATCATTTAAAACTTGCCAAAGGAAAAAAAAGCTTTTTACCTTTTAGAAAGAATGTGCTAACCAATGTTTGCCAAAGGCTCTTGTATCCTGGAAGACATTCTACTTGTAAGTAGATTGGCCCAACTGAAATTCCTCCCGTGGATTCCTCCAGATACCTATTTTTGAAGCGTGATGTCACCAAAAGGGACAGATTTATTTCTGTCCCTTGGGATGAGAAAGATGGGATGGGATGAGATGGGAAAGATTTGTTTCATTATCTCACTTTAACTTTCTACTAGAATGTATCTTACTTATTTTTTCTCTTTAGTATGACTTTCATACACATTTTTAAAAGGTCTTGGATTCAAGGATTTCAAAGAACACTGGATACCAGGACAGATTCATGCCAATCAGACTGAGTGATAACAGATTCTAAAATCCAGACTAGATTCTGTGCCGTAAAAGTACGAGGCTTCTGTTTTCTCATTCAGTACTTTCCTAAAAGGAGGTTGGTCTGGGAGCAGATGTATCTCATTCAATTCCTTTCTCATTTTTCTCTCTTTACTAGTTTCTATCCGTAGGTACTAAATCGCTATAGCCAGATACAATGATGACGTTTGAAGAAAGGCCATTCCTGGCCATGAGGTCAGAACTGATAAGGATGAATGAACTGATACAAGTTTAAGGGAAGTTGGAATCTTAGACCTGGATCTTAGAAGCTTAAATAAAATTGAGAGGACAGTCCAAAAAAACCAACTTTGGGGGCTGCCAGCCTGTCAATTATTTAATCTTTTGTTTAACTCTTCAGGTTGGCAGTGCTCCCCAACAAAGAGTAGAAGAATGGGTGAGAAATGGAGACCACATAAAAACTGGTGGAACCTAAGATAAAAGTCTGTGAATGCTTAGTCATTGCCAATGAATGCTATAAATATATCCAGCAACAAGAACTTAACCATGACACCAGAAAAAAAGAGTATATTGGATAAGAGCTGCTCACCCAGGGAGAAGAGTTTCTCCTGACATTTTTTTAGGTTTCATCTGACAACATGGCTTTTTGTATAAAAGCAAGAAGAAAGAAAAAATTCCTTTCTACTTTCTTTTTTCCCTTTTGAGTTAGCAATGTATTCAAGCTATTTCATTCATCCAACAAAAATCTGCTGAGTGCTAAGTGTGTGCCAGATATAGTTCTAATTGCTGGGGACACACAAAAAAGGAAAAAAGAAAAACTCCTGTTTTTATAGAGATTATATGCCATTAGAAATTCACTTCTTCATCTATAAAAATGATAATCAGCTAATTCATATGCACTAGAGAAGCTAAAATGTTGAAAAGGTGTCATTCTCTGTAAAATGGGGATTGATAAAGGAACCACATTTTCTGGGAACTTGTTGACACTTCAGTTTAAACTGCATATGAATCAAATAATAACTGTGCCCATCCTTAAGCTACTGTTTACATAATTTTTGTTCTATCCCAGATTTCATGGTGATTTTGGCTAAGTCTTTGTACCCCTAAAGTGTTTTCTCGTTCTTATCAATCATGCAAGGGTGGTGTGATGGCACTGCCTGCAAATCTTTGAGGCCAACTTCAGCGCAGCACAGCTGTCTAGAAATTCAGGACCCTGGTCCTGTAAAAGACCCACTGAGCCACTGGCTCACAGACCAAGTACATCTCTTCCCCATTTCCATTGGAACATTTCTTTCTCAAGAGTATACCTTTCAGGCCAATACTTAACATTCCTTTTAACAGAACTGTGGGCGTTTACTTTGTACTTCTTGAAAGAGTTGAGAGCTATTTGTATTTATAAACATGTCCTAAACAAAAGGCACAATTTTGTAATTCTCTACTCATGAGCCTTTGAAACTATTTTATGAAAGAACACTTACAAATATTACACCAGATCCGGCTCATGGTCTGGTTCAGAATTCTGTTTCATACCGGAATGCTTTTTGGTGGCAGAATGTCATTGTTGCTATACACGGCTTATCCTTAAAAAGGTGGTGACATTTTCTAAAGATTTTTGAATTAAGAATTCTTTCCGCTTTCAAAAATTCATTCAGAAATCAAGTTAACTGGTACAATTAGAGGGTTATGAGTTTTGGAAAATGATTCTACCTCAAGATCCTCTATTTTTTGGTAAATGGTGTCACTTATCTTGTTCTTCAGGCTCAAAGTCCAAGAGATGCTCTTAACTCTTTTTCTCACACATTCAACCCATCAGCGAGTTTTATGATTTCTCCCATAAAAACGTATCCTGAGTCACTATCACTAGGGCAACAATCATGCTTTGCCTGGACCACCGTATAGCTCCTAACTCCCTGTCTACACTCTTGTGCTGAGTCCAATCTCCTCAGGGAAACTAGAATGATAATTTAAAGAAGTAGAGCACATCCTGTCACTCTCTGTTCAAAACCCTCTTGTAGTTCCCTCCCCTTTATGTAAGCTCTGAGCTCCCCTCCACAGCCTGCAAGACCTGCATGATCCAGCACAGCTCTCTTCTTTCACACCATGTCTTTAGTCACTAGCCTCTGGCCAGTGGTCTCCTTGCCTTCTTGGAACAAGCAAACAGGTTCCCAGTCCTGGGCCTTCCAATTGCCTGCGCTGCCTTCCAGATCTTGGCACGGCCTTGCCTCCTTCAAAGCTGCAATCATGTCCCCTCCTCAGAGAGGCCTGCCCTGACACTCAGCAGCACCCCTCACCTGTCATTCTCTATCCCTTCACCTTACTTAGTTTTTCTTCAGTATCAGACATCGTACTACATATTTATTTATTTTCTCATTTATCATCTTCCCTCCAATTAGAGACAATGTGAGCCCTAAGGGTGGGATGCCATTTTTGGCCTCATTCACTGCTAAACCCCCTACACCTAAAATAGTACCAGGCACATAGATTCTCAACCCATGCTCATGGAGTGAATTAATGAAGAGATTTTACTAACCTTAAAGTCTAATTAATGTTTTACTTCTATATTTGCATAAAGAACTTTTTTTAAACTGAAGGATCAGAGGGCAGTCATCTTATATCAGGATTTGATGGTTAAAATAAACTATAATTGTGGAGCAAGCATGGTCTTAATAATTATGATATATGGGCCCTCAACCATTCACTTATTTTTCAAGTTGTTTAAAATTTCTGTGCTTCAATTTCCTTTGTTTCTTAAGTGAGGTTGATAATAAAACATACCTAGCCTAATTTGGGGGTTGTTTTGGTGATTAAATACATGCAAATACTTGAAATGACATAAAGAAATCTACAAAAGTGAGGTACTAATATTTTACCCTACTGTATTTTATTTTATTGTATTTTTTAATATTTTTAGAGATGAGGTCTCATTCTGTTGCTCAGGCTGGGTGTGTGGTGGACTGATCATTGCTCACTGTAACCTCGAACTCCTGGGTTCAAGCTATCTTCCCGCCTCAGCCTCCTGAGTAGCTGGGACTACAGGCATGGGCTACCATGCCCAGCTAACTTTTTTATTTTTTTGCGGAGGCAGGGTCTCACTATCTTTCCCAGGCTGGTCTCAAACTCCTGGCTTCAAGCAATCCTCCTATCTTGGCCTCTCAAAGGGCAGGGATTATAGGTGTGAGCCATCGTGCCTGGCTGTGATTATATTTTAATTATTACCTGTTATTCTTCTAACTCTGCCTATTTTTATTTTCCTTCATTATTATGAATCTTTATGCCAGCAAGTCTTAGCATGTTATACATTTACAGGTGCAAAAAAAATCTTCCAGTGCTTTGGTTTGATAACTTTGCTTTGGTCTATTGAGGCAAGAAACGGTTTGGTAACTGAGACATCTTAGAGAAGGAGCTAAAAGGATTATCAGGGACCTGGTTTTTAAATCTGAGGAGATCTCTGATAAAAGAAGGCTGAGTGAGGCTCAATCCATGGGCAAATATGTGACTTTTCTGCAGGAGTCCTTTGATGAGGACTGTCGGGGGCAGTGAATGGGCAGCGCTGCAGAGTTCAGGGCACAGGCCAAGTACAGCATCCAGGAAGAGAAATGAAGCATGGGCCTCCTTGATCGAGCTCTTTACTTCTCCCGCAAACATCATGATTGTTATTATTTAATGCTAGCACTTTTGGACAATAGACCCGTAGATCAAATCTGCTGTCCTGGCTCCTTTCACATGTGTGGAACAATTTGAAAAAGACCCATATGGGTACTGCCCATGATCTCCCTGTGTGCTCCTGTGATCACTTTCAGTGGATAACTGCAGCCGTTACTGTAAAATTTAATCTGGCTTCACAGAACCCCCAAACTACATCTTTGGGAGTTACAGAATTATGTAAACTTATTCTTTCTATTTTATCGATGAAAAAAGTGGAGCCCAGAGGGTTTAAAGTGACTTATCAAAGGTTGTATAGCAAGTTGGAAATTGATTCCAGGGCTTATTTCAAGTTGGTGCTCTTTTTGTTGCATTTGGCTTTGTGTAGATAGAAACATTTCTTTAATTTTTGCACATGAGCGGATTTCATTTGGAAGAAGAAGAAAAAATTCATTGCTTCAGTGTATACTTTATAAAATTTTACATATCCATGTATTGAATGGATAACTATTTACAGGTACCAATAGTTTCAGCAACTGTGTTCTACATTGCTGGTATAAGAGAGGCTAGCCAGTATCTCTTCAGTTGCTGTCTAGATTGAATCCAAGATCTACCACTTTACTTGCTCAGCAACCTCAGGAAAGTCTCTTAATTGCTTTGTACCTATATTTCTTGTCTCCAAGATGGGAGAAATTATTGTATGCATCTCATTGGGTTGCTGTGAATAATTGAACATATATAAAGCATAAAACAGTGCCTACCTAGCACATGGTAAGTACTATATATGTATTTATTTTTACAGTACTGAGATCCAAATGTAGATAATACCAGAGTACACTGGAGTTTATTATTATGGGTTCTTATCTTGAGCATAATTTTGTTTTAAAAAAGCAGTTTCCAAATGAAAGTATCATTTTGTTTTGTAGTTTCTCTCTGCAGTAATTCAATGTTGTCACTAGATGGCAGTTGTGATCCACTTGACTTCACCTGCAGCAGGTTGTTACTGATGGGTCAAAGCCTGCCATCAGTGTTTTCTGGGCCTTGCAGCATTGTGAACTCAGGCTGTCCCCTCCACACAAGGTGAGCCTTTAACAAAACTATGGTCAGCAAAGTTTGCCTTCTGTGATCATTCTTGGGGCGCACTCATAGACACCCAGTCCTTCTGACAGCAGCCTCACAGAAGCCTAGGTTTACCGGTCTGTATCATATCATGAATTTGCACATCAGGAGTGCAGTTGGCCAGATAACAACAGGACAGTGCCAGGATCCTATGTGAAGAAGATTAATCTGTGTTTCTTAGTCCCCCACCAGTAGCCTTGGCATCAACTGGTAACTTGTTAAAAATGCAAACTATTGGGCCCCATCAGATGTGCAGACCAGGAATCAGTGTTTTAATAAGCCTTCCAGATGATTCTGATGTCTGCTACAGTTTGAGAACCACTGAGATAAAACAATGTTTAGCATCATATAAATGTTGGTGCTGGAAGGGTCCTCAGAGAACATTTTTCCCAGCCCTCTCATTTTGCTGAGAAGGAAAACAGAGGTTCAGAGAAGTTAAATGACTCACTGAAGGTCACAGCAGTGGGCTTGTGGCAGAGCCAGGCTCCTGGGCTTCTAAGTTGCATGTCCCAGCTTTTTGCACCATGCCCTTCTCTCCTTTTCCCCTTCTAAACTGAGGCTACTAGGTACACATTCTAGCCTGACACCTACTTACAAAGGAAAAAAAATCACGTTTATAAAAAATTTCAAAATATTAACGGGTTGTTTTAAATGATCACTTTTTAATGCAGGAGTTTGTTCATTCATTTCAATAGACATTTCTATGGGGAGACAAAATTAAGTATGATGCATTCCCTGCAGTCTGGTGTGTGTGCGCACGGGGATGTGTGTGTGTGTGTGTGTGTGTGTGTGTTTGTGTGTGCATGGGGTGTGTGTGTGCACGTGCTCATATGGTGGGAGTGATGGGAAATCAAGTAACGAAGTCATCTCAGTTGCTGGGAGGGGGACATATGCAGAGTGCCTTGGGAATTAGGTGAGCGCAACTAGAGATTGGGGAAGGCAGGTCAGAAGAAGAGACTTCAGAGCTGAACTTTGTATGATGTGTAGGAGTTCACCAGATGAAGAAGTAGGGAAAGGACATTTGGAAAGAGGGATCAGCATGTACAAAGACATGGAGCCACGGAACAGTGTGAGGAATTGCAAGAGTTTTGTTTGAGGGGAGGGTGTAGTGGAGGATTATGTTATAAATAATAATAATATTACTCTTACTACTATTACTGGCACTTAGTGAATATTAACTATGTACCAGCCCTGTACTAATTCTTTTACATCTATTATCAATTTATTTAATTCTTAAACAACTTTGTGAGCATCTACTCTTATCCCTATTTTACAGATGACAATGGACATGCATACACTGTTCTATTTTCCTTAAAATCAAGTGTCACTATGTCCATTTCTTAGACCAAAATTGAACTTAGAAAAGATCTTTAATGTTTATTTCTTCTGGAACAATGTCTGTAATGCAAAGAAAAGATGTGTTTGTGGGAGATGAGAAATATACTTGCAAAATATATAATTTTATTATAAGCATATTTTTCATAAATGTTTAAAATCAGGAGGATTTTGACACCCTGTTTTTTTTTAAATCAAGGAGTGAATATCCCATTATTCTTCAGTCTATCAGCAGCTTTGAAAGTAGCCGATTTCTCATGATAGTAGAAGAATTGTGTCTGAAAGTGGCAAAAAAAGCTCATTTCAATTATTGGACTCACTAAAGAAAGGAAGCTGAGTAATGAGTGAATGACCTGATCTAAAATCATAGACTTTGTTATATTTTAGGTTTTTACTTTTTGATTGTTCACTGTGAATGTGCTTTGCTTTTCACAGTCAACTTTAGCATCTTTCCTTCGTTGCACAGGAGTGCCCACAACCAAACTAAAACTCTGAATTATGATTAAAGTTCTAGTAGGATTCAAAATATCTTGTTTTTCTTAGGTAGTATTCCAGATGTTTCTGGATTCTTTGGGGTATTTTTGAGTGATTTTACTTTTTCCTAAGAAAATAATTTTTTTGCTCTTAGTTTTCTCATCTACAAAATACTGGTATTGGATGCGGTAATCTAGAAGGCCCCTTTCAGCCCTAATGGTTTGTGGATTTGTGATTTAATGATTAAATGAAGCAAAGAACTCATTTCTGAGTTTTCTTTGTAGTAGAATTTTAGTATTGTTTTCATAAAAGAAGTTTATCGGACCAAATATTTCTCTGTGAAATTTTAAATAGGATCCCTAAAATAATTCTTTTTTTTTTTTTTTT